>JAWLRI010000460.1:2676866-2739645 GCA_034781795.1 Crypturellus tataupa | reverse complement strand
GCCCGGGCGTCCGGTGCGCCTCGCGGGGCGCCCCGCGTCGCGCGGCCGCGCCGGAGCGCGTTTCGCTACGGCACGCCTGGAAATTATGCAAATGGGCGCCGTGCCGCACCGGCATCATCCTGGCAAACGTTAAAGCAGGTAAAAAGTTTGCTCATGCAGTCGGGTTTTACACCCCGCTGATGTCATTTCCCTCTGGCCTCAGTCAGCCACTCGTTAGCTGCGCGGCTCCGAAGGATGCTCGGCTGGCGGGGAGCCCCAGGCTGGTGCTCCGAGCAGGACCTAGGGGGGCTGCACGGCGCTCCCACCGGGAATCGCCCCTGCGCTCCCTCCCAGGGGCTTTGCTGCCGCTTTCCAGGAGCAGCGCTGGGAAACGGGACGGGACGGGGGCTAAAGCGGCCCAGCTGGCCGCAAGGACCCCGAGGCACGAATGGGCAGGGGGCAATGGCGAGTGGGGCGCACTGTCTCTGCTGGTCTTTGCTGGCATCGGGCTCTGTGGCATCAGCTAGCATATGTTTTTTTGTTGTTGTTGCTGTTTCTTTTAAACAATTTTTTATAATAGCAGCCGTGACCCGGCGAGGCCGTTCTGCTTGCGGCCGCTCGGAGGGAAAGCGGCTGACACGGGATGCAGAGGCTCTGGTGCTCAGGAAATGTCTGATTGGGGTGTTTGATCTGATTGCCAAATGTTTGTGCTAATCAGCCATGAGTGTAAATACGAGTCTTTTTATAGCGCGCGGGATGCATCATCCTGCACATGGAAGCATAACCCTGTGCGCTGCTGCGCACCCAGGCTCTGACCCAGTCCTGCTGCGGGGGGACCGGTCCAGGGAGCCCAAAGCTTCACAGTGGGGAGAGCCACGAGGCCTTCGTGTGCGATGTGAGTTTGGTCGTGCTTCACCGAAAACTTTGCTACCTCTTTGAAAATGCGGGTGCCTGGGCTGCATTCGTTGGACTAGACTTGATACGTACCAAAACTGGCGCTCGAGAGATCCCGGGAAGGTGTTTGAGGTGGCATGTGCACTCTCCAAGATCCCCAGGCTGGTTCATTTGGGCAGTGGGACGCTCGCTGGCTCCACCTGGCCCCTCAGCCACCGTCGGCCCTTGGCTCATTCACCAGAACCCAAGTTTACTACGAATTCCTGTTGATTTCCTCTGTGGTACCAAAGCGCGTGGGTCTGATGCAACGCCCCGTGCCTTGCAAATAACCCTTACTCATGCAAGCCCTCTGCTTGAGTAAGCATTGCTCACGCAGGGCAGAGGAGAGAGTGAGCTTCCTGTAATTACTTTCTTAGCACTGCTTTGCATTTTCCAGCTAATTTGGAGGGAAAGAAAAAAAGGAAAGGAACGAAAGGAAGAGTTGCGCTATAAATGTGTGTCATTTTTTAATTGCGGAAGAGATTCTCCCAGAAAGTTGGGAAGGCGGCAGCTCTCGTGGCTGCTCGCTGCGGTCTCACCCATTTCGGAGGTGTCTCCACACAGGTGAGCCCTGCTCATCCTCCTCAGCAACCAGTGCGGTGGTTTCTTGCCCCCCAGCCCCTGCCCAAGACCTTTCTGCTGCCTTTGCCCGGTGTCAGGGCTCTGATTCCTCATCTGGATCAAGGGCTGCCCCGCTAGAGCCCCCAGTCCGCGACGCGTCTCCCGTGCTCACGTCTGTCAACGCTGGTAGCGGCAACACGTTTCAAGCGCACAGATGATGATTGTTAAAGGGTGCTTTAAAAATCATGCTAATAGCATCAATCTCCAATGTACACTTGCTCAAATTAATTCAGCTTTGGAAATCAGGCACACTGTAATAGCAGCGTTAGCAAAATGACATTTGTCATAAAATATCATGGTTTTGGTAATTGCATATCCACGCTGTATATTTTTATCTCTCTCACCACCAGGAGCATATGCTGGCAAAGGAATGAGAGGGCAATGATATTACTCAGAGAAGCCACATGTTGCTAGCCATTAGCCAGCAGTCTGGCATCTCTGGGCGCTTATGGCAGATTCTCTTCAAAAAAAACACAACAACATTTTTTTTTTTATTTATTTTTTCCTTTTCCCTTTTGCCTCCATTTCCCAGTGCGTTCAGACTGCAAAATACACCCACTGCTCCCCAGAGTTGCTGTTCCCAGTCTGATCGGTGGCACTAAACATTAAACTCTTGTCTTTGGAGAATAATAGGCCTCACATGGTACACCCTCCAGCATGTTGAGATACTGTGCAGGCTGGAAAATAAAAATGTTCTAATTGTGTCTTTTAAATAAGCATAGGAGTGAATTAATTAGACTATATTTTGTCTTTAGTTGCTTAGTTACACAATAGTATTCCTAAGCACAAGTAAGATAAATTGGCTCTTTTTGTGCTGCTTGTCCCTTAATCATAATTACTGTATTGCTCAGGAGAGTCACACACACATAGATTTTGCATTTTTAATAATATTCAAACTATATGCATACAATATAGAAAGTATGTTCTGATTCAAGCCCTTATACGCTTTTATTCAGGAAGTTCTGCTGTTGTGGGAGCAATATTTGCATTAGTTGCTCAGAGATGTAGTTCTGGGAAATACATAATTGAAATATTCTTGCAGTGCTTGTTCTGGCCCTTTCATTCGCATTCAAAATAACAATGCCTTAAGTCTCTGAACAGTCATCCACTCCTGATTTAAGAGCTTTCTTCTTTGTGTGTGTGCGCGCGCGTGTTTGCGCGGGTGCAGGGTGGGTTCGCGCCCAGGGTTAACCCTGCCGGGACCGGGCGCTCCCGGGATTCAGCACGTCCTGCCGAGTGGAGCTTTTTATCCCGCAGCCGAAGCGCGGTCAGGAGCTCGGACGAACATGGGCATTTCATGGCATCGGTCCAATGACCTTAGTGCTTGGCAGGCGTCCATGTTTCCGCGCGAAGGTGCCAGGCGTACAGATAATGAGAGAGTTTGTTTTCCTTTTCTAGGTATTTTTAAATCTTTCTTTGCAAGCTGTGGTCTCGGTTTCGGGGGGCTCCTGGGGGCAGAACTGTGGGTTTCTGCACCGGGGAGGCTGGCAAGCGCCCGGCGAGCCCTGCTCCGTGCGTGTACGCGAAAATTGGCTCCATTGTTCTCGAGTCTGAAAAGCAAGTAAATTATTTACAGATATTTGCTAATTAAAGCACATATTGTTTTACCAGCACAATAGAGCATAATATAACAAAAGACAAAAGAATAAGCTTGCATAATTTAAACCTGCTAATGCAACATACTCCTTGTTAAGAAAAAAATATAATTATGTAATCCACAAGGAGAGCTCTTCGTACTGTAACTGTAGTAGGCAAAATTAGGAACGAATTGCTTGTCAACTTGCCTGAACTAAAACAACTCTTTGAGATCTGTGAGCCATCTGATGGGAAAGCATTTTGACTGAAGCCTATTTTCTCCTCGATCAGAACTTCTATCTGCAGTGACAGATATAAATTCAATTTGAACCTCTGTTCAGCAACGGGAGGAGAAGAGGAAAAAAAAAGGAGGAGGAGGCTCGTGGTAGAAATGTGAAATCTGGCTGCTTGCACCCATCCCTCCGAGCGCTCCATCTCCACCTCGCTTCTGGCCCAGGTTTAACCAGGAGCCCACAGAGTAGCCCACAAAAACCTTGTGCTGCCTTGCCCCGGGCATTGAGTGTGCAGCGCTCTGGAAATACTGAGTCAAGAGGAAGAGAAGGTTTATTAACATGAAGGAAAGGGAATACCTTATGGCTGTAGGTGCCATCCTTGCGGTGTTGTCCTTGTGGCTGCCGTGCCCTGGGGTTGGCTAAGCCCAGGCAGATGTGGTGAATGTGGCAGGACTCAGCGACCTCCGTCAGCGCGGCTTCCCCGTGGCCGCGTGCGGCCGGACTCGGCCTGGAGGACGACGCAGTGCCCGTCACCCGGGTGTGACGGGATCGTGACGGCCCTCGGCAGCGCTTGGTGAAGGGCGGAGGAGAGGGGCTCTGCCTGGGCCTTGGCACAGTCCCCTGTGCACCTGGTGAACTCCTGGGCTGCTCCATCCTCCTCCTTGAGCCTCCTTCTCAAGCAGAGCTCATGTGCAGAGCTGTGGTCCTGCAGCCACCCGCATCTCCCAGCTGCCATGGCCATGTCTCGATACCCATGGGGAGGCTCAACAGGGCACATCCAGCAGCCAGACCTCCCCCATGGCGCAGCCAGGTCTGGCAGCTCCTCTGTGATCCCGCCATGTCCCACTGCTTCACTGCCAGCAAGTTCGAGCTCAACCGACCAGACTTCTGCTGGTGTCCCAGAGCCTTGCGTGGACCTGCTGGTGTCCCAGAGCCCTCAGGAGTAGCTGTGTGACGGAGTCGGGGCCCATTCGTAGCGGGGATAAAGACTGGTGCCTTGGTCTGAGCACGGTGGCCGTCACGTGTGGGCAGTGATTCTTCCATCGCTGTGCAAGAGGTGCGTGCGCCTTTCCTCCCAAATCCAGTTTGGCTTTTTCTGAGTGGGAGCGTTTCCGGGAAGGCCCCTCCTTCCTTTCCCTGCAACACAACCTGCTCCTCGTAGAGAGCCCTCGAATACGGGGCCGGGCTCATGTCTTTGTGCCCGTTATGGGAACCTCCTTTTTGCCCAAATGGCAGAACACTAAAGCATACGTAGGATGGGAAAACAACAACACAAAAACAAACACAAACAGCCCACCAGAATAACAGAGGCCTTTATGTCCAAATGAAATATACAGTTCTATTATCCTCGGTGAATGTAGTTCGTACAAGTTGAATTGTATTTTCTTTCTCCTGTGGATGAATGTGTTTTCATCAGCAATGTACTGGGTTGTAAAATATGCGTCCGCAGCTATCTGCTGTGCTAAAGGTTTCAGTAAAAAGACTGAAGATGTTTTCTCATGCAAATTATACTGATCAGATAAATGGCGAGCGGTGTCTCCTGTAATTATCAGCGAGAGCTTCTACAGGACGTCCCCATTTCTCTCTGGGACGTGTAGGAGATGGCCAAGCAGGTGTTCGCCTTGCTTCTGCCCTCCCAAATTCCTCAAATGACCTCTGGAAGCGCCGCAGTGAAAACATTCACAGCACGTCAAAATGCTGAGATATCTCAGTTGCCGTAATTCTTCTGAGGCTGCCTTGCCTCTCCGAAATATAAATCTCTGCCGGTTATTGGCAGGCAGCGAGACGCTGCGATGTGCCGCGTGCCGGGGGGGAGCAAGATGTGCCGCTGCCCTGCGACTCTCTGCTCCAAAGACTTCATTTTTCGTTTAAAAAACAATTATCTGCTTTAAACTCTGCTAACTACCTGACCTCCTTCCATGAATGTAAGTATTTCCACCATCTGCTGAGTCAGGCAATATAGCGTTTTGTGCTTTCACCAGCCTGTGATGGTTGCTTAGACAACAGTGACATAATATTTAAGCATAACGGCTCTCAAGAAGGTACTGTCCCTTTTCCCCTGGACTTCTCTGAGAATGCAAATCTGTCGTGCTCTTAAGGAAAAGGAGAGAGAGAACAGCAGTTTGTATCACTGTATTTTCTCAACTGTCTCCCCATTGCCTCCGTGATAGGTGAAAGTATTTTACTTCGCTCAGGAGTCTGGCGAGATGTGCTAAAATTACAGGCTGACTAGATATCCACTTTTATAGAAACAGAAGAAAAAGCACTTCTTTTTATAGCCAGTATTTATTTCAAGATTTGGACAACTCTGCGAGGGGAAAAGTGTTCCCATTGGTCCCTCATGCCCTTAAAGGGGCAGCCGGGAGCAGCTGCCCTCCCGAGCAGGCCGGAATCGGCATCTGCTGCTCCCCCTTGCAAAGCTCCCCTGGTTGTGAAGTGGGAGGAAGTTGGGAAATTGCAAGTGCGTCCTTCGTTAAAGACTCATGGAGACCTCATAAACGTATCGCTTTAGAGTACAGCTAGTACAGCATGAGTTGATTTGTGTGTGTGTGTATATGCAAATATATATGTGCGTGTGTATGCATACACTGTAGGCAACGTGGGTGGCTTTTCATGTTTACACAGAGATATAATTATGAATGACATGAAGGGTATACAAGAGATTCCTTTAATCTTCTAAAGGTTTGTTAGTCATGTGTCACTGCGTACCTGGTTTTTATTTATTTGACATCTGCATTTCTCTGTCGTCTTGTCGAAGGGGTTTCTTGGGGAGCGGGAGGGTGCTGGGGATAGGTGTACAGTGGCTCATACTGCCTGGGCGAGCGGGTCTGCTGGGTAGAAATTATGTGATTAGCAGTTTTTTTAAGAGGACTGTTTGACTCAGCCAAGTTCGGTTGACTCCCCCATGCCGTGGGGTTTCGGCAAAGTTCTACATTTCCACTCTGGTTGTCTCCAGAAAGGAGGCAACCCTTTTGCATGGACCAGTCTCTCAACCCCTTCCCAAAGAAAAGATGCAGCTTCTGGTTTGGGTCCCATTGTGATGCTTGGGAAGGTTCCGTAAAGAGATGTTAAAAGATGGGCAAAAGGATTCCAGATCTGGAAAAGCGGTAAAGTCTCTTTGAGCTGGTGGAAGGTCCTATGCCTTCTCATGGGACAGGTATCGCAAGGCAATTTGGAGGAGCTGGTGCCTGTCCTGCACAGAGGGAATCCCAGTGACCTGCAATGCTGCTGCACACGGAGAGTCAGAGAGGGAGGTGGGCACTGCATGGTGTCTAAGGCCACTGATCTTTAAATTGGGCCTAAAATGAACTGCATTTAAAACACTAACAGTGAGAGAAAACAGATGTAAATTATACATCCATGTTTACAAAGAGGTTATTCAAGCAGAGGAAGATGTTGGTTTCTTCTTCAGAGCAGTCTTTCTGCTGTTAGCTGCGCAAATGGGGTGGTGATGCTCATGGCGCCTTTGGGATGTGCTGCATCAGCTTGGCCCAGCCTGGGGAGGAGTCTCTGAAACATATAGGATCATTTTTCCATTTTTCTAGCTAAAAATAAGTTCAAATGTATTTCCCTTGTAAAACTGCAGTGATCATAATGGCATGTTAAGAGGAAGAAAAATGTGTGTTCATGCAGAACAGAGTCAGAAGCTGAGCAAGTATTTAGAAAAAAAAATAGCAGACCAAGGCACACCGCTCCTTTGCCTTTCACCAGATATTTTTTGTCTAGTCAAACCCACCGCTGGACCCAGTGCCTTGAGCCTGTTATTTTAAAGCTCAGTCTGAGTGTTTTCGTTTTGCTTAATTGCCAGGCGTTAAAATGACCATAAAAAGGCTTTGGTGTCTGAGCCCCATGAGGTGAAGCGTGGGGTGACCGGAGACCATGGCAGGCCGCGTGTGGCCAGGAGCCTGCCACAGCTTGGGGGCAATACACCAGGATTGAATCACGTTGAATCATCCTTGTTTAAATGTTCTTTTTTCCTTTTCTTTCTTTCTTTTTTTTTCTTTGTCTTTTTTTTTTTTTTTTTTTTTTGATGCATACGTTGTGTGCGTATGTGCGAAGGTTGTAGTCTCGAAAACAAGTTTATTCATTGATGATGTAATAGTGATTGTACTTTTCTTTGGTTAATAAATTGTCTGCTCGGCTTGCTTTGTATGGCAGCCAAAATTAGTCATACCGGTTCTTGGAAAGGATGTGAAGAAACTAGCAATTGAAATCGTAATCATTTGATCGTAAGAGCTATTTGGAAGAGAATATTTTAACCAAAAATACATCTGATTTCCAAGTCAGATTTTTATTAAAATGCTGCTAAATCGGTTCTCTAGAGTTGAATGTTAGAAAGTGTGTAGTGCTTGGTGATGGAATCCAACATCCTAAAGGAAGACTTCCCACAGAAGCTGCTGAGATTGTCTTCAGGCAGGCTGGATATACATATTTTTTTTCATTCTGACATTTAATAATTACCATGTAATGGCTATAAAATGCATAGCAACTGAAGCTTTTTTTATTTTGAGTGGCTGATGTAATGAAATTGGGTGAAACCATCCATTGAGATTGCACTTCGTAGTACGGCACGCTCGTTTACAAGGTACTGGCGTTTGGCACAAGCAGAGGTGCAGAACGTCGCCGGTGCCGCCCGGCGATGGAGGAGCCTGCCCAGCCCATGTGCCTGCCTCTCGTCTCTGACCAAATACTTGTTGTTGCACTAAATGTCATGAAGGTGCCTGCTCGTAGAGCAGTTTTGCGTTATGTGAGGCAAAGTGGAATAGCAGATCTGCTGGATTTATTATTTATTTTTACTAGTGGTACTCCAGGTTCTGTATTGTGTGTGACTCACCTCAATAAAGCTTTCCCTCCCCGCCCCCCCCCCCGCTATTGAACAGTATTTTATTTCCTGAGGAATGTGTTTGGTGTGGAAAAAAAAGGGGGGGTGCGCGAGAGAATCACTCATGCCTTTCTCTTTGTTTAATAACTCAAAGAATTTCTCTCTCGTTTGCAAATACTTGTGTTTTGTTTGAGAGAAAAATTGGACGCTGCTTTATTTATTTCGAGAACCAGTAATCTTATTTAGTGCTAGCAATGTGTGGTGTGCAAGGTGTGGTGTGCAGCCAGCTCTCATTACAACATAAATCATTCCTGCTATTTTAACTAAAATATCTGGAGTGTATCTTGCTGGATACGGGCGCATGTTTGTTTGTTTATTTTTCTGAGGCTTTCTCGAGCCCCCGCTTACTGTAGTCGTCTATAAAACATTCTGCTTATTCATCATGACTGAGAGGAGTTGATTGTTTCCTGGAAGGATAAAATTCAGCAATTAGAGCTGTTTAATTCAAGTATATGTTCTGGAGGCTAAACCGAGTGTAAGTGCTTTTCTTAGAATGTCTGTTTAAGGGGGGGGGGGAAATTACAGTTCTTTTCTAATCTTAAAAAGGGTTTTAAGAAACATGAGAACGTGCAAGTTTCTTTTGGTGGGAAGCACATAACATTTATGTAGTATTTCTTTTGGGATTACATCACAGTTTTATTTAATTTTTAGGACAAAAGTTAAATTCAATATTTGCGAATAAGCCAAGGGAAAATGTACCATAAAGGCAGGAATTTTCTGGTGAGTCAGAGTTCCAAGAATCGGAGATTTACTTAGGCCATTTATTTCGGGACTAGCTATAACCATTAGTCATCCAGCCATGAATTTCTACATTTGCAGCTAATTGCACCTAAAAAACAAACTTTCCCCGGAGGCCTTGGGTTACGCAGAAAGCGCTTTGGCAGCCGGCGTTTCGCAGGGCTCTCGAGGTCCGGCCTTGGGCACCGCGCGCCGGTGTCCGCGGTGGCCCGCGCCGGGACCCCCCGTGACGTGTTGTCTCCCTGTCTTGGCCGCCCCTCGCAGGATGAAGTTATCGCCGTGTCGGAGAAGGTGACGGTGAAGCTGGAAGACCTGGCGAGATGGGCACAGTCCGACTTCTCCAAGTGGCGATGCGGCTTCCGGGCCGTGCCGGTGTCACCGGCCGAGGCGGCGCGGAGCGGCCACAGGGAGGCCCTGGCCCGGTACCGGCAGTCCACGCTCAACAGCGGCTTGAACTTCAAGGACATCCTGAAGGAGAAGGCCGACCTCGGTGAGTGCTCCTGGCGTCGGGGCGGCGTTCGGACGGGGTTGGTGGTGGAGGAGCCCCGTTGTGCCGGTCGTGGTCACGGTGCGTGTTCCACCTCGAGGCGGTGCCGGGAATCGTCCATGGTTTCCCCAGGTTCCAACCTGAGGTCTTGTGAGCTTTGCGTTGAGGCGCTGCCTGGGCTCTCAGTGGCCCTGCTGCCGCCAGGTTGTGCATGGGCGGCGTTTCGTGGCAGTGACAAGGGACGAGGTGGCTGGTGAGATTGGTGCTGTGTGTGGGGAGCCCCGCGTGGATGGGGACGTGGGGAGCCCCCTGAGGTAAGGCTGGAGCTTGGCTCCCGGGCCCCGACTGTCCTCGTGAGGTGAGACGGGGGCACAAGCAGCCAGTGTGAGGGGCGGCGCGAGGGACGGCGGTGGTAGCTCTGCCGCTGGCGATGGTTGTGGCTTTTGGGCAGCTCTCGCGCCTCATACGCACCTGGAGCTCCAAAATCGGCAGTGGGGCCTGTGGTCCAGGGAACAGGTCTCCTGGTGATAGCTGGTTCACTGGTCTAGGGCCTCGGGTGCATCGGCACTGTCAGGGACAGCACTCTGAAGCGCCTGCCAGTGACGTTCCTCTGTTCTACCAAGCTTTAAAAAAACGTTTGAAAGAGCATCACACTTGGGACGTAACTGGTTGAAAGGTAAGGAACTGGAAGTTAAGGCTGATGCGTGCGAGGAAGGGCTGTTGTACCCACGCGAGCAGGAGTTGCAGGGCCAGGCTCGGCGTTAGCCGCGGCGCGGCTGCGCTGGCACCGCTGCCGAGCGCGCGGAGCCTCGCCTCGGCCTGCCTGGGGACGGTTATCTTGTGCAGCCAGCGCCTTGTCTGATCGCACCGAACGGGGAGGTGATTTTATCAATCTCACCTCTTGCCACTAGTGCACAGGTTGGAAGATTAAAACACAATTGGAAGCTGATATTATTTTTTGTTGCATCTCCAGGAAATAAAAAGCAGCTCATGTAATTCATCCTCTTTTCCTCTGCTTTTCTGTGTGGTTTCTTCTGGTTCATAATTACATGCAGTAATTTTCTCTGCTATTGCCCTGGCATCTCCTTTCCGCACTACATTTCTTTGCATTTGTTTGTTGTGTCAGAAGAATCTTAATGTTTTTTCAGATAGAACTTTTGTGTGTTAATGTTTTCTTGTTTTTGTTTTTAACAAAAAAACCTCTTGTGGTAAGTTATGAAATTGCTGTTATCTAGCATAGGAGCCAAAGAAAATTATTTCGAAGCATAAAGCTTATACTTGCATGTTAAGCCTTTGAAAATAGGGGTTATACCGAAATGCTTATGGAATCTAAACTATATGCTATAATTTTGATAACCCACAATCTGGTGTTGCTCATTTTCAGTCAGTGAATCTAGTATTCTTTGTTTGCTTTTTTTTTTTTTTTTTTTGGTGTAAAGAGTATTTTGAATAGTGCTTGATTCTGATTGCCTTTTTGTTCACCATGGCTGGTTGGTGGGTATGAAACCAAGGATTCAAGAAGACCTACAGACATCTGGTCTAGCCTGTGAAAGGCTATCAAAGAAATGCCTTAAATGGAATACTAGGGTGATTTTTCATTACTTAGAGCACCCCAGAATGTCGAGCATATTTTGCTTCTCGTAATCTGAGGTCCCAAGAACTGTCCCGTTCGCGGGGGTCGGTGCAGGTGGGTGCCGCTCGCTGGGAGTCGCCGTGTCGCCAGCCGCAGGCAGGGCGCTGCGTGCGGGGCTCGGCCGGCTGCCGGGGTGCTGCCTGCGCGCGCCTGTGCCCACCGGCCCTCCCTGCTCGGGCCCAGCCGAACGCACAGAGCTCGGCCCCAGCCGGCACGGGTTTAACTAGCGCCAGCCTCTGCAGCAGGGCGAAAGCACAGTGTGGTCAGCTAGGTTCTGCCTAACAGGTTTTTAAGGCAAGATTTTAAAGATTTTTTTGCCTTAAGCGTTTTGAGATGCCACCTTGACTTGGTTCCTCCGTGATGAGATACCCCAGTGCTGTGTTGCCTTTACAGGAGTCCCCTTTAATACGGATCTGGGTCTGAAGGAAGCAGATCTCTTCCCACGCTGGTCAGGACACGTGCCCTCTGCCAGCAGTGCCCCTGTTTAGCCCTTGCTGAGGTTAGGAAGTTCCTGAAGCAGGTGTTGAAAAGGCCCAGGTAAACAAGGTCACCTCCTGAATCCCGTTTTTCCTATAAAAAGGTGTTTTTCCATTACAGAAAAATCCCATACAACCAAATAAAATTGGAGATTTTCCTACAAGATGTCTTTGGGCCACGCTGCAGAAAGTAATAGAAAATTAGGTCCCTACCAAAGAGCTCAGGAAAACTTTTGCAAAATCAGTTTTCACCCTATCCAGGAGTAGCAAAGGGAGAAATGCGCGGGGTGGAAGGAAGGCGTGGCTGGCGCGGGCGCGCGGACGGGCGCCGTGAGAGCAGGCGCAGGTAAACGCACGAGCGCCGGGCGCGGGGCCACCCGCGCCTGTGGGTGACTGCGACACGGCGCCTCGAGCGAGCCTGGTGCCGCGTGGCCCTCGCCCGAGCCGGAGAGGGTGCCGCCTGCTTAAGCCACAGCCCAGGGAAACCATCTGCCCCAGCTGAAAGTTGACCCTAATTCAGATTCCATAGCTTTTCTTTCCCTGTCTTTATTTTCTCTTTTTTTTCCCTTCCTTTTCTTTCCTTCATTTCCTTTTCTCCCTTCTTTCTTCTCTGCAGAAACTGATATTTCTGTAGAATCCCATTGTTTTCATCAGTGGTGAATTATGCAGAACTTTTCCTTAGGACTCTATTAAATAAAAGATCTAGCAATGGCTTTTTTTTTTCCTTTTTTTTTTTTTTTCTTGCGAGCTTCAAGATTTCAACCTGAGAAATGATTTTTAGAAACTATTTCTTTCTGCCTCTTGAGGTATTTATGTTATACATTTTGTCCTTTTCTACAAATATGTCAATATTGAATGTAAGCAGTTAATGTCCTAAGACTATTTATAGCTTTCTGAGTATTTCTTTCAAATGTTGAGAAAAATAAAGAATAACAACAATGCAGCATATAAAAATAGAGTTCAGGAATGTATTATTCATAATGAACATGAGAACCTGTTTTTCCAGAAGAATTGGTCTGATTAAATCATTCACTACTAAGGCTGCTAGTTATTTATTTTTGTCTTTAGAATTATTTAGGGGATTTTTCTTTATAATAAATGACTTGTATACCCTTATTTGGTAAACCAGTTGGAAGTCACCAAATGAGGAATTAGTTCATTTTACAAATTTTTAACAGCTAAGCAATGTAAACACTATCAGTTAAGTATGGCAAAGTTGCATATTTGTATTCCTTGGGCTATAGTTCGAAAAAAATTCAAATTATTTTATATAACACTGCTTCTTACAGACTTCCTTTAAGTGAAGTATGAAAGCTGCAGTGTAAGCTTTATTGGCCTATAAATATGTCATTATAGTTGGACTACATTTATATGCTTTGGATTGTTGTTTAAGCCAAGAAAATATGTCTCTACAGGTTGACTTTTTATTGAAACCCTTTGAGGCATACAACAGAATGTATTTTAGGCCAAGGTTATTAAAACAGCATTTTCATTTTTGCAGCAGACTCATTGTCAATTATGCTGCCACAAACTGTCTGTGGATAGGCGGTTATGAATGGTTTCATCTCTAAATGTGTCTTTAGAAAAAGAAATAAAAGATAGAGGAGTCAGAGCTGAAATTGAGAGAAGAGACGGAGGGGAAGTGAGGGGCTGGGGTGCGTGGGGCCTGGGCTGCCCCTGGCCGGGTCAGGAGACCCCAGCCGTGCTGGCCACAGGGTGAAGATCCTCCGTCTCGCCAAAATCCAGGGAATCCGCTACTACTTCCAAGTGGGGATTTTGCTGGCCCCGAGGAGGCTTCCTAGCAGCTGCTTCCTTGCGAGCCCTTTGGTGGAGCTTCCTGGGCAGCCCCAGCAGCACGGGACCAGCCCTCTCTTCTCCCATGCAGATTATCGGGTTATAATGTAATCAAAGTGTAATACTGCCAAAACTAATCATCTCTGGCCCCACTGGTGATGGCAACTTCTCTGCTTCCTCGTTGTCTGGTGTGCGTGGCTGAATTCGGACTCTCCTGGCTTAGTTTAAGGCAATGATTTTCTAACCAGCTACTTTTGAGCCCTTGCGAGTCCAGCTCTTTCTGGGGATATTTTCTGCCTATGTCATTGCTTCTTTGTGCCCCTCTTCTCTCTTTGGCTGCTTCCTGCCAGTTGGCTGAGCTGATGCTGTTTTTATCTTGGTAGGGTTTCCACAGGTGTCCGTTAGCCCATTTCTCCCCTCTGTGCCCCTCTGCACCCTGTGTTGTTTTTGTCCTGTGGGTTGAAGCCACCTCTCTGGCTCTGTTTTAGCTGTCCGTATTGATACAGCTGTTTTGTTGTGGGGTTTGTCCGAGGTGCTCTGCAAGCCCAGATGGAGGAGGTGCCTCTCTGGGAAAGTGTTGGTGTCATCTGGTGTCCTCTTGGGTGTTTGCACAGCTCCTAGCACATGCCATGCGATGCTGTGATTGTGGAAGAGACCCAGGCTTGCTGCCAAGCAGTGCCACAGGCGTGAAGGCTTCTTCTGCCCATGCATCTCCTGGTTCAGCTGCCCTGTACCTGTAGCGCTGGACGGGCTCGGGGTGCCAGGTAGCTCAGGAGCTGCCGCGAGAGCCGTCACACAGGCGGTGGGAGCCAGCAGGGGCTCTGAGCTGGCAGTGCCGTTCACTGCCCTGCTGCAGCCTCTCCGCTCGCCTTTATTGGTTTTAAACTTCATTTAAACTACATTAAGCTTTTCAAATGTTTGCTCTGTGCTTATAGGCCACTCGGTGTGAGATAACAAACGCTCGCAGGTTTGTTGGCTCCGGGGCGGCAAGGTGGTGCTCTTGCTGGGTGATGCTCCTGCCAGGTGCAAGGGGGTGGTGGCATTTTTGCCCCCGGGGATGGAGAAGGGGGCCGTGCTGTCCTTTGAAATGCAGGTGATCCACTGAGAAACGAGAAGCGTTAAGCCCGAGCCCCTGGATGGGGCCGGTGGTGCCGCTGCGGCAGGCGCGGGCTGCCCTGGCTATCTGCGCGCTGATAGCGCTGTCACTGCGTCAGCCCTTTCAATTATGCATTGGGATGACAGGGCACTTTGTCGCCAGTGTAGAGCGAAGCCATTTGCAATTGCAATTCAGGAAACATTAGGAAAGAAATCACTGCTGCAGAGTAGGACATGAGGAAGAGTTAAATTGTAACGCCTGCTGAAGTCGGAGGATTTTGCCCCAAGTTGTTCTGAAGCTGCAGCCGGTTGCACCATTAATACGAGCTTTGTGGCAGCCTCTGGCTAGAGCAGGAGTATCCTGCATAATTGAAAAATAAAGCAGGTAGAAAATGCAGTCCGTTCATAGGGAGTGTAAAAAGTGGCTGTTGTGGGACCGTGTGCCTTTAAAAATGTTTGACGGCTTTTTTTATTTTTGTCTGTTTTTAGCACCGAGATTGACCTTGCCAGGCAGTGTAATAACCCACATGTGTCTGCTCTCCAGGATTTTTTCCCTTCTAGTCACTGCTGGATCTTGCATTTAATTCTTACTGACCATGAGGTTCAGTTCCAGTAACTGGAGACGCGTGCGGGCGGCGCAGCGCAGCGTGGCCGGGCCTCGCGCTGCCCGTCCTGCCGTGGGGCCCGAGGGTGCTGCTGCCTGCCCCGCTCCCCGGGGACCCCTCCGGGACTTGCGCTGTTCCGTGTCCTCCCTGTGCCCGGTGTTGCCTTGCGCTGGTGCGTACTGGGGTCTCGTGGGTGCCTTTTTCCTGTGCTGTGCCCTTTCCACATAGCCAGCGCAGAGCGCTGATAAACCAAACGCTGCCGGAGCACTGCGCTGTGACCTGGTGGGCCCGGAGCACCTCCTCTTTCTGCAGATGCCTGTTTTCTTACATCACGAGCGTGCTCCAAGCCTGGAGTCTGGTGGTCGTCCTTGACCTCGAGCGCAGTGTTGATGCGGGAACCGCCTCCCTTCCCGCTCATGAGGTGCTCGGGCTGTGTCTGGCGCTGCTGTGCCAAGGTGCTCGGGCTGTGCCAAGGTGCTCGGGCTCTCCTGAAGCTGCTGAAGCCACGGCCAGATCTGGGTGTCACCCAGGCAGCGCCGTGCATCTTCCACGCGCTCCCAGGGTTCGTGCTCATTGCTGCCCTGTCCAGAGAGCTCTCGGCTCCGTGGCGGGCCTGGCCAGCCGACCTGTGCCCCTCCAAGTGTCTCAGTCCAGGTCTTGCTGCCTCGCCAGGAGGCTGGTGCATTTGCTCTTGGCTTGCTCGATGCTGCTCGCAGGATGAGGCCGCTGGTGGTTCCAGGTGCTTGGAAAAGTGGACCAAAACTTGTGGATGTATAAACGGCAGTGCAGTTGAGGGGAAGCGGGCGGCAGGGAAAGGGCAGTTTTAAAACATGCAACAGCAGCACGTATTGTAACTGACTGGATAGGTTTGTGCTGCAGGCGTTGTGGCATAACCTTTATTTACTTCATTGAGTAAAATCTGTACCATGTGAAGTGAGTTCCTCCTTAATTTTACTGCTAATAATATTTTGCTTGTAAAAATAAATCCTCAACACCATAAGCCTTCAGCTTGGGGCTCCATTGCTGTGTTGCATTCTGAAGGACAAATCCTTAACACCGAAAGGACGCCTCTGTTAGTGATAGATAATATGTGTTATTTTAACAGGAGTATATTTCAGCTGCTTCTGAAAAATCCAGGTGAATTTTTACATCTGCACACTGCTGCATAATTGATATATGTAGGAGCTGAAATTCAAAATAGGCTTGTAGAGGAGCACACATTTGATTTTCCTAAGCATTTAAATATATGTATCACATCCTCATTTTAAGATGCTGGTTAATGACTTTATGAGCATGTTGGCAGCCAGAGCATTACATGTGGTTTGAGAAATGTGTCTGGATATGCTTGGTAAGCAGTATTGTTCTGACAGTGTACTAAAGGCCATCTTCAATTTGACTGCGCTCCACTTTGTTATGCTGTGAAAGAAAAAGATAATTCAGCAGAGCATTGTGCTGTCGGCTGGAGACGCCGCACTTCAGAATACAAATATTACTAAGGATAAATGAATCATTAAAAGAACAGTAGCATAAAATATCTGATGAATGAACTCCAGGAGTCTCTGCTGGAATGAATTTAGCATTCGCGGACAGTACCATAATACGTGAAATAATAGTATCAGTTCTACATTCAGATGCCAAAAACATTTATGGACCCGGAATAATTGTGAATTACAAGGCTATAAATACGTAGAAGGGATTTGGTGATATTATAATAAGCCATGAGAAAGATGCTAGTCTGGTTTCTAATGTTACCAGAAGCTCGCGATGTATTTACAGCCTTGTTCGCACTCCTGCGGTTTTAGGGCGCAATTCTGCTCTCGCAAGACGTTAGCGATTCCCGTTCGTGCTGGGGGCAGTTGTACTTGTGTGGCATGGGTGGAATAGATCCCTATGTGCAGTGCAACCTAAGAATCCTAGCGCAAAGCCTGAAATACAACTAAAACAAAACAGAAGGGAAAGGTTCCCTCTTGTGCTCCTCCAGGATCCCTCGTGCCCAGTTCTTCTCCTTGGAATGAAGCTGGTGCAGGGAGGATGGGTACAGCGTGACAAGGTGGCTCTGGGTTCCCTACTGCTTTATCCACAGCTGCATCATTTTTCACTTCTTATTGCTGAGCAACGAAACAACCGAAGCCCAGATGTTCTGGTCCCAGGCTTCCTTAAAGTGCAGGCTAATGCATTTTAAAAGCCTGTTCTAAATACCGGGGGAAGGCTGGGAGCGGCAGCTTCCCCGCCGGAGGAGCTTGGCCGCCGCGGTGCCAGACCCACTGCTGACGAGAGCAGTTACTGAGGAGCAGGGATGTGACGAGGTGTTGGAGAGCGCGTCCCGCTTCCAGCGTGCTGCCCCTCTGCCGTTGCGCTGGGGTCCCCGCCGTGGTGTCACCTCGGTGCCCTTGTGCCCTTCGCTGGGCTCATGGGCCCCAGCGCCGCGCGCGTCAAGCCCTCGAGGTGCCTCCTGGACCCGCTGGCCTTCCCTGCTGACGGGGCAAGCGCAGCGCAACCCTGGAACGGGCCCAGAGAAGGCAGCAGCGACGTGGCCGGAGGTGGCTGCAGGGTCTGCTCAGCCTCATGGGGCACCGGTGGTGGATCCCTCTGAGCGCCTTGCTGAGACCACGTTGGCTTCGATTGCGCCCGCGTTGGTCCATTGGCTTTCTCTCCTGGATCCAGCGGGTTCTTGCTATTACAGGGTCACGGGATTATTGATTATTTGTTTGCTTATCTAATTACTAGTGGCTTTAACTTGATATTCTTAGCTATGTCTGTGTGAGCTCTCATGGCATACCCAATAGGCAACATGTAATGCAGTTATATGTTTTCCTCCTTAATTGTTTTAAAACTCCACTTTTCATTCATACCAAGTATTCCTTGATTAAAAGCTTTGTGGTATGAAAATTAAATTATGAAGTGCTATCAAAATTATTTCAAAAATCTCAAATGTTTCAGCTCCATCTTGCTTTTAATTTTCCTGCTCCTAGAATGACCCTGGCTTGTGACAGTGTGTGTCAGGACACGCTTTGAGTTTCGCTGCACAGAGAAAATAGCTGAAAAGGGCGTTTTACACTCCTCCTCTTAATCCTCTGCTCAGAAACACAAAAAAATGGAGCCCCATTAAGTTCTGTGGTATAGCGTGTGCGTGAATATATGTACATATATATATTTGGTTGACATATGTATATATATCAACCAAATAATTTTGGCAGTTCAAATGCAGAAACTAAAAATAATTTAATCTGCAGTGCGAACATAGTTTCATATTTATACTAGCATCTGGCCTCAGGAATTGAATACTCCATTCTTTAAATAGCTTCGCTCCAGCTCTCGAATGCTTTGTGACTGGAACATTACCCTACAGTCATACACCTTGTTTACATATTTTTGTTAAAAGGCAGAAGAACTTGCAGTACTTCAAAACACTGGTGCAAGCTTCGCCCTCCCTTCCTGCTCTGGAAAAGAATATTAAAAAAAAAAGGTGGTCCAAAAGTGTGTTTTAAATTTAGCTTTCCCATTTTGCTGTTGGGTGCATAGATTACTGTCATATGCATCAAAATCCATAAGAAAAAAATCCAGGAGATGTGTGCCATTCCAGCTGCCCAACAGTAGTCAACGCCGAATTTATGTGCACTTTGTCGGATTGTTAGTTTGTTTTTAATCCAGCAAATGGCTTTGTCTTTAAAAACAATTTGCCTCGAGGCACTGAATCTTTTTTTGTTATCCATATGGTAGAAATAAGAACGAGGCCCCTGTGAAGGAAAGATATCAAAATAATGTAATAAACAGGTAAGCTCTATAAACGGGTGGCTAATGATTAGCTTCTCGCAGTCCGTGGGGACAAAGTATCTTTTTATAGTTTTATGTTCCCTGCCCAGCCCCCCTCCCATTAGGAGGAATTGTATTTTCACGTTGATGTATTTGAAACTTCAGCTAAGCTTTGCAAATTTAGCAGATCCCCCTTTAGAGGCTGTTAGCGAATGTAAGTCCAGGCTAATACTCCTGTAGCTGCTTTCTCATTCACATGTCTAGAGGTGAACCTAAAAGGGGGAGAGAAAATATCCCGTTTTTAAACCTCCGTCCAGAATCCGTCTGCATGAGTCACTCAAGCAAAATCGTGTCGGTTTGGCTAAAAAAGGCCTCCGTTCCAAAGGGACGGTTCCTTGCAGCGCTGGCGCCTGGCCCGCCGTGTTTCTTGAAGGCGTTTGGGTTGTTGTCTGCGCGCTGCTGGGCACATCAGGGCTGTCTGCGGAGCAGGGCACCTTCCCGGGCACCTTCCCGCCCCCCGTCCCACCCAGGTGCCTCCTCTTGCCCGCAGCAGTCGGAGCCGCGCGGGGCGTTTTTTGAGGGTCGGGTGTGCTTTGTTTCGGTGTTCATTTTGGGGGTTATTCCTCCCCTCCGTAGCCTTTCCTGGAGGGCAGGCTGCGTGCTCCGCTTCCCCCTTGTTTCTCTGGGAGTGAGGGCCTGCACACAGCGATCCCGAGCGGCTGCGGTCAGCCTGCCCGTTTTGGAGACCATGTGATTGCAAGGCACAAAACATGTGATTTATTGGGTAAAGCCTATTTAATATCTTAAAAGCATAGGGTAGGAGATCAGATGTGAGCAGAGCAGCTTTAAAATACATTCCCTGACACCATCCTTGAGGACGTTTAGGTCTGTATGAAATGCACAGGAAACGAGGCCAATTCTGTGCCTGCTTTTTGATGGCGATGGCAGGGCGTGCGGGAGCCAAGGCGAGAGCACAGACAGCAGTTTGCGTGCGGGGTAACAAGGTCCCAGCGCAATTGCTCCGATGGCACTGAAGCCCTCTCTAGTAGAAACTCCTTTGGTAGCTTCACTGTCTCATTGAGCAACTTTCCACCAATCCGACGTATCTGCATATGGATATAAATCAATGCGCAAAGTCATTGCCTCATTTCTGGCCAGTTGTGCACGATCTGTGTACAAAACAGCACCTCTTTTCTGCCTCTTTCAGAGCTCAGGAAGGACAAGGGACGGTGCCTTAAAGCCGTTATCACCCTGTAGACAGTCACTACATCAGTGGCAAGTGGCTTCCGTCTCTTGTACCTGGCGAACACTTGGTGCGTGTTGTCTCTGAAGTAGGGACCCTCGCGCACAGCAGAGAAGCAGGGCAGCCGTGAAGCAGGGCAGCAGTGGCCAGGAGGGCCTGTCGTGGTTTTTGGTCTGTCTACGACGAACCACTGTCTTCTGCTGCGTAACTGAAATGCTCTGTTTTCCCCAAAGCTGTCAGGCTGCTTAGTGAAGGACTGCTTTTCTTAACTAACCACTTCACTTGCTACTTTTTAGGAAAACAATGCAACGTGTTTTCTTATTTGAAGAGGGAGCTTGTGACAGCAGCGCTTGGAAATTACATTGTCCAGGCTCTGCAGGCCTTTGAGTGGGTCTGTCTAAGAGCACCATTCATACCTCGCCGGGCACGTGGCAAATTTCTCACTTAAAATCATGCAGCATTTCTTGGGCAGCTGGAATTTTTAGCTGGGCATGTAACTAAGGTTTTGCAAATGTTTGGCTGGGCAGGCAGAAACTTGGAAAATAGGCTGTGGTCAAGTTTTCTCTTGTTTCTATAGTGGTTTTGTCGCTTGGGCTTCTTACAAGCACAGTGTCCCCAGCGGGAGCACAAGGACTCATTCATGCTCCCGCAGAGTGAAACGGGTCCTCGGGCGCAGTGCCGCAGCGCCCTGCGTGCCCTGAGCGCGAGGGGACGAGCTCCTTGCCCACGGGGGCCAAGACAGGGTGCAGGGGATGGTGGCCATCAAACCGAGCGGCCGGTAGGGGAGGTCTGGGGAGGGTAAGGAAGATCCTGACCTCTTGGAACAGACTCTCCTTGCGTTCGTTTTTGTAGAGCTCCCATGTAGCAGTTTCTCTTGGGCCTCCTCGTCTGTCACTTTGACCAATAGAAGAGTTTCAGATAGCTGTATCCAAGCTCTTCTCTCTTCTTTTTGTGAAAAGTTGGTGGTGCTAAAACTCCAGCAGAAATCGATCTTGAGGATGGTGTCAGGCTCTCCTTTACAACACCAGGCTGCGTGTGTTCCCTCGGGGAGCTGGCCCGGCAGGAGCGCGGCCGCACACAGCAGCAGGGCCTTCCTCTCCGCGATGCAGGGCAGCGGCGGCAGCGTGCGGCCCGGGCCAGGCTGCCGCGGGGTGTTTCACGGTGAGTGTCCTGGGACCGCAGAGCAGAGCGGTGTGTGATTCCCGGCGAGCACGGAGACCCGCCGCAGCAGGGCCCAGGTCCGGCAGGAGAAACCTGCAGGGCAGCAGAGCAGCAGCTTCTCTCCAGCACGGCTGCAGGACGTGGCCGCTCGGTCTGGTAGCAGGTCTGGGAGAGCGTTTTGCCCATGACAGAGAAAAACTTCTCCGTAGAAGTGGCAGGCCCAGTGAGGTCCCCACTGTGCCCGCGCTGGAGGTGTGGGGGGCCGTGCGCCAGCCCATTGGCTTCGCAGCGCTCGCCAGGCAGGGGCAGCACAGACCCCGAGCAGCGTGCTCAGGGGCACGTGGGAGCTACAGCTGCGTGTGCATGTGGCCTAGCTGCACCCTGTAACTCGTGGAGGAGATCGTGGTGAACCCGGTGGTTGCTTAGCATGAGACATGGAGCTTCTTTTCCCCGTTGTGCTCTTCCTGGGAGTTGTAGGAACCCGCAGCAGTCGAGTAGTGGCAAGAACAACCGGACTTGAGAAAGATGTTGCGAACTGTTGTACCCGCCCCCACCACCACGACCACTTGTTTTATTGAAGGACGGGGTACATACAAATCCCAGCAAGCTCAGTCTTCACGGCGAGCAGGTCCGGGGCGCTGCGTGCGAAAGTGAGGCGTCTGCTTAGCAAACGAGAGCGCTTTGAGGGGCTGGGAAGCGGCTTTAGAAAGCGGCTAGCCCCTTTCAGTCCCACAAAGTGAAAGTTTGAAGTAGGTCCTGAATCTGGTTTCTCACATGCAAGATCATTTTGCTACCCGTGACCTAGAAACCAACAATGAGTGTATAAATTACAGGCAAGAAGAAAATTGTGAATTGACTGTAAGGTGAATGGAAGTTGAATAATTCCCTGAACTTCAACTGGAGAAAGAAGAAAAGATCACTGAATTCTAAAACAGACTGCAGTATAGACAAAGAAAATGTTATTTTAGTATAGATTAAACTTATGACTAAGATATAGAGGGATTATTGTGTCTGTTTCAGATGTAATTTCATGCCTGAGAATTTACATTGAAGGAAAACTGGTCTGGATCACATTAGCAAGGGCCCTGTGTTGCTGTCAGTTTAATTAAATGGAAACTGCTGGCAAGGAGGCTGGAGGAGGTTTATAGAGGCAATACTATTTTGTATGTTGGAACAGGAAACTGTTAGGTCTTCCAGTTTGAAAGGGACAAAAAACGAAACCTGCAATTCGGTCTTGTTTACAAACTCCACGGCAGGGGCTGCCGTGGCTCCCTGCGCGCGGGGGCTTCGCTAGGGCCCCAGGTCCACGGCCAGGAGAACCGCGGCCTTGGACGGGCAGCTTTGGGTGTAAAGTTTTCCCAAACCCTGTGCAGGTCTTCCAAGGTGCTCCCTTTCCCTTCCCTGCTTCACACGAAGCAATCAGGAGGATCTGTGGGGAGCGCTCGCTGCAAGGTTGCGTCCAGCAAGGCCCCCCGTAACCGGAATGGCCGCCCTCGGGAGACGGGATTTATCTGCCGGCTGCCTCTGGCACGCGGCCTCCTGGCTTTGTTTTCTGAGAGAAACATCTTCGGTTACTTTAATAGGCAAAAACATTGAACCTGGCTTGTAAGGGGGAAAATGTTGTTTTCCTTCCCTTCTTCAGTTCTGCTTGTTGGATTGTGCCGTCCTGTGGTGTCATTGTACAGTAAGTCCAAGTTGGAATGATGAAAACTGGAAACGGATCTTGGGCTCCAGCAACCTGCTTGCTCGGGAGCCAGCTCTTCTGGGTGACTCAGACCACTGGGAATGAGTGTTTAGGCCTTTTAATAGCCGCTCCGTGACACTGGCTGTGATTACAACAAACGCTTTGGTGTTCTCTGGATTTGTTCACAGCACTTGGTTGTATCTCCCCTTTTATTTGGGTTTGTTTTTCTCTCTTGGAAATCTTCACTTTGTTCATGAGTTGACCTGCCTTCCTCCACCACATGAACTTGTTCCCCCTTTCTAGTTTCTTTGAGATGTCTTTAAAGAGCAGGGGATTTCCTTCCTCTTATTCTTTGACCGAGGAAATTCAGGTCTTACCTCTGTCCAGCTACTTCTCCAAATTACAGTGCCACAGTGTGAGAAAGTTCAGTATGAAACAAAAGGAGCAATTTTTATATTACATATTTATCTTGCATATGTGTTTTTGTTATTTAGATGAAGCTGTGTGTGCATATATGTGCATATGTACATATGTACATGTATATGTGTGTGTTTACACACACGCAAAGGGCTCTACACGTTGCTGAGTGCTGACAGCCATAAAGCACTTGGCTCTCAGACTATCTTTGTGAAAGACTTAATATTTCTCACATAAATATAAAAAGTCATGAAAGACATTGTCTGAGACTTAGAAAGATTAAAAGAAAGAAGGGGGAGAAAAAGAGTTACTTGAAAAACATAGCAGCAAGAAAACTAGAATGAGCGAGTCCGGGAGATCTCTATCCCTGTGAATTGGATGGAATTTTCGGGGAAGCTGTAGGAGGAATACATGTTTTAATATTAACTTCAGGTGTGCTTTAGCCCGGTGCCTCCAGTGAGCGTGAAGAGCTGCATGGCTGGTGGGTAGGGGGACGTGAGGTTTGGAGAGCGGTTGCGTGACCGGAGGAGGTAAGCGGAGGGAAGAGGTGCCCAAGCCGAGCGGCTGCCTCTGCCGCTGACAGAGACAGGAGAGCATTTCTGCCAAAACACTCCACGATCCCTCACTGCCTGGGGACACCCTTCCCCATCGCCGCGCGGCTGAGACCCAGCGGTAAAAAAACTTTCCGTCTCTAGAAAGGCAAGTGAGATTCTCTACCGGCTAGTGTGTTTTAATATTTCTTTTCTGCTCTGCTTCGTAGCAGTGCTTCAAATAATTATGTTGACTGATGATTACAGGTATTTCAAGGCTGTAGTACACTGTAACAGAGCAATGCCAGCTTATTGTTTCTGGCCCTATCCAGTTATACAATTGAGTTTAGGTATGTAATAATGTTATAACGAGGCTATCCATCGTGCAGGGCTGAATTTCATGAAGTCTAATGCAAGAATATTTATAGCTTTGTTTTTAGGGCCACTTTAGGGTCAGAATATGCCTCCTTGGCGTGGCCTTTAAGGAGAGGAGAAAATCCCAAATTTCGGTGAGCCCAGCCCCATGAGCCCAGCCCCAAAGCAGTGTGGAAGCCCTGGCCGGTGCCTGGGCTGCCTGGGCAGGCTGACGGGAAGCAGAGTTCGAGGGAATATTAGTTTCCCCTAGAAAACGAGGATCCGCCATTATTTGTACTGTAAGAGAGATATTATTTGGCTGTGGCACTGTAATGGAACAATAAAGATCATACTTAATTTAAGTATCATCTCCCAAGAGTCTTTTTGTTCTCCTTCTAGCATTTTGGGCTATTAAAACAAATTTAAATTGCTGGTACATTTTCCCCGCTGCTGTTCAGAGAGTGAAATGGGCAGAGGCTCCCCTCCTCCCAGCTCCGTTTGAATGTAGACCTTTGGCATTCCAGAAATCTGACCTTGTTTGTAGGGAACGGCTCATTTTTCTATAATGTAATATGAAGCACTCTTGTGTTTTGATTCCACGAACTAGAGAGTTTAATGTTCCAGCTTGCCACGATAAGGATGTGATCTGGTTGAGATAGACACACTAAAGGAAATTAGCTATTGTACTATTCTTTAACGTATTGTTTGTGCAGCAGTTTCATTTGGAATAATTTTAAGTAATCTTAGAGTGCCTTTTAGAGAATTTTTTCCTTCTTTCTTTTTTTTTCTTTCTTTCTTTCTTTTTTTTTTTCCTTTTTTTTTTTTTTAGGGCCTGGATAAAAAGTGCAGCTTTAAGAGGTTTCTCCTAAAATAAATTTGCGGCGGCCTCCTTGCTAGTCAGCCTGCCGTGATTACTTGCAGACATACTGGAAATCTGCATGCGCTTTTCTCCATTATAAAACACTGATCTGCTCAGATCATTAGCTCCCTCATGACTAGCGCTTGGCAGCCCGCCAAGGCAGCCCAACTCCGGAGCTGTAAATCGTGAGTTGAAATAGCAGAAAGTGGATTTGTAACTTAAAAAGTGTAAACAGTTTGGAAAATGAAGTAATTTTAGAGTATGATTGATTGCCTTAAGATTGCACTTTAAATTAGCCCGGGGTCTCCAATGCAGATCCATGCGCTAACTGCTTATTATCCGTTTTCACTTTTCCTTGGAACAATGGCATTGTTGGGAGGCTGTGAAACAATGTATGCTTCTCCTAGAGTGACCTTTTAGGAAATGAATAGTTTTATTGTGTGTCCATTACTTTGCCTGAAACAACATTTTTGAGTTATTAATTTGCCATGTTCTATAAATAAAGGATTCCAAATGCAAAGCAGCTGCGTGGCGCTGCGTGCCGTTTATCAAGCCTGGGCTGCCGCATCACCGCTGGAGATTGATAGTGCACTGCGTCGATGATGGTTTTTCCACTGATAAATTAATAATGTTTTGCATAGTCCGTAGTTACTGCAGATTGGTTCTTGAGTGCTGTGGTAGCAAAAATCAGGATTTTGGGGGTGCAGGTGATAGGTGTGCGATCTAGGGGACTAACACACCACGTTCACGCGTTTCGAGGACCCTCTCTCACTTGAGTGAAGCACCCTATGTCTGCAATCCCGACAGGGTGTCTGGTGAGTGTTGGGCAGCAAAACACATGGATTGTGTTTGGCTCCTTAAAAACTGAGGTCCCCAGCTCGCTCGCTGCCGATGGAGCGGAGGTGCAATAGGAGCTAACACGCACCTGGTGCCGCGTACGTGCTCACTGCTAGCGGGTAGTGGTTGAAACCATTTGCTGCTCTTTCCCAAAGAGATGTGAAATCGTCTGCAACGAGTCCCTGCTGTCGAAGGTCCCAAAGATCTTTGGTGTGGAGCAGGACCTCAGTGTAATTTTGTGGAGATGTGCACATAAGTCTATATGTATGTATTAAGCATACATATTCTATTTGTCTAGCATCACGGTATTTGCTGCTCTTGCGTGTCCTCTAGCACTTGTGGCCAGGCTAAAAATTAAGAATCTAAAACTTTCACTGACAGTAATGGTGGTTGCAAATCACAGTAAATGGCTGTGTCTGCTGGAACCACATATATGGCAAAACCTCTTTTAATTTTGTTTCTGAGTGTGTCCCTTGTCCTAGGTTTGGTCCCTGGCATTCAGTAGATGGAAGGCACTGCTCTGCTATTCTTTAGGAAGCTCCTTTCTCAGAGATCTTTGTATTTATTAATTTATTTATTCGTTCATTTATTTTTACAGCGTTATCACTCCTCCTACCCCTCTCACTCTACATTTGCAAGGAGGATGTTGCAGTTAGGTTCATGCAAGAGGGACCACGCCAAGGTCTGAGCACAGGTCCACACTGGGCCAGGCTTGGTTGGGCCAGGCTCATCTGCTGGCCTCAAGCAAGTGGGAACATCTACCAGGTTATTTCAGATGCAAAACAAGGAAAATAATACTTATCTATCTGCTTGCCTTATAGGAATGCCCTGCAGACTAATTAGCCTCCATTAGGTGCTTTGAAAGAGACAACGCTATCTCCTATATGAGCACACTTCAGAGGGGTAGATAGGAGGCTGAGGTTGCTGGAGTGGGTGGTGGGACCAAGCCATGTCAGGAGCACAGTATGAGCAGCCCCATGGGTTTTGGAGGCTTGGCAGTGCTTGGCCTGGTCCTTCCCGGGCGCGGGCGCGGGAGACTTGTGCTCTCGCTGAAACCTTGGAAAGAGTCTGTCTAGAGAAAGGAGTGGGAGGATGCTTGCTCCTTCCTCTCGGCTCATAGGCATAACTCATCCTGAAATCCTTTCTCACCCTGCCTCCACCTGAGGCCTTTTCAGATAATTCAGGTAATGCAGCTCCTCTGCTTCTCTAGGAATTGCTTCCTGCTCCTGCACAAGGGGAAGAGAAATCCTGTGCTGGTTCTCAGGAGGCGCGCGGGGCTGGGCTCTCCGGTTCCCATCGCAGGGCAACAAAGTCTTGAAGAACAAAGTCTTTCTCACTAAGTAGCAGACTCTGCTGCAAAGGCCCGGAAGGCAAAACCTGATTTTGGGGGTAGGGCGGTAAGCGGTGCAAACGCACGGCCGTTCCGCGGTGGGCTGAAGTCCGACACCCCGTCACGTTTAGCAGGGGGGCTCTCCTCCGGCCAGCAGCTCCTTCTCTTCTCTGGTGCCTCTTGCCTTACCAAGAGCTCGTGCACCTCTTGCAGATGCCATCAGAGTGCAGTTCAAAGGACCCAGCCCTGTTCTCACCGAAGCCCACAAGCCCGGCTTTTTTTTTTAGTGAGACTAGGACTTGGTCCAAGTTGACTCGAGAAAAGCTTTACTTTTCTCCGTTTGCTCCTCATGCGTCTCTCAGGCTGTGACTAATGTGCGATGAGACGGGAAAACCTGTGTGAAATTTTCCAAGGGAATTTTCTGTGTTTTAATAACATTAATGAATTTGCTTAACACTTCATCAGATTTTTCATCCCATGTTGCTGGGATTTTGGCGTGGGTTCTCGGCCCTGTCTTCAGCTTCAGAAGGAGCTTCCCTCGGAAACGCGACCGAGGGCGCCTGGGAGCGTTTGGTCCAACGCTGGCAACTGCGCCTTGCAGAAGCCTCCTTGGCCCGGGCATCTAGTGGTACCCATGAGTGATACCTGAACTGTGTGATGCTGCCAGGTTGTGCTGGGGAGCAGGTACGGAGGGCAGTGACATAAAGGATGGAAAATTCTTGGAAGAAAATATCGTGTAGCTAGCATTTTTGTAATTGCTGTATATATTTTTTTCCTAAGGAAACATCTTTCTAATTCCAAGTGTTTGTTCCAAGTGGGGGATGTAAGCATTATTATGCTGTAGATGATAATACAAGTTTGTCTGTAAAATTCTTTAGCTGTGTTTTTTTTGCTTCCCAGCTTGACTTTTTTCTTCTCTTCCCTTTGATTGGCTTCCAAAAAAGTTATTAGCAAACAAATACAAGGGGCTGCAGAAGCTTATTAAAAATGGCTTCTTTTGTTCATATCTGGCAGTTGACAAATTGTCTTGCGCTCTATCTTACCTGTTCCAGTGTGAAAGGTTACATGAGAAAATGGCTGCAAATAAATTGCCATTGAATGTTGTGGAAGACTAAGCATACTGCTTCTCTATTAAGGACCTCTTTTAAAGCTCTCTATTCAGGCTCCCCCCTGCATGTCTCTCTAACACTTGTCTGTTATATTATGTTTGGCACAGAAGGAAACATTAAATAGAAAAGAAACGTCTGACTGTGGTGTTTCTAGACCCTATTATCCCTCTGTCAAATGTCCGCATGAGAAGAGTACAATTTTTGTCCATGTTGATGATGATTTCTGAAGGTTTTACTAACCATCTTCGCAGTGAATTGCTAGAAACAAATGAAATTGAAAGGCATATTTTTGCAGCTTTGGAAATCTTACTTAAATCAGTGTAATGAGACGCACTCAGTAAAATGTAATTATTCTCACTTCTCCATGTGTCAAAGAAATCAGCAGTATGGTTAGGGAGCGGAGGGTTACAGCGAGCTTGTTATTTTTATACAGAGCCAGATCCTGCTTGTGTGTAGCAAATTGTAAATAGTAGATAATGCCGTTCTTATGTCTACTGAATGCCCTGCAAGAATTAACGGGGTTGTTATTTCATCAAGTTAAATCACTGGAGCATTTCCACGCGCCGCGGTGCAGGGACCGGCAGCTTCTGCCGTTGCTATTTCGAGGAGGGCCAAGTTCCCCCGAATTTTCAGAATGAGAGTGAAAGGGCCCCGCGGCGCGCGGCGTGGTGCCGCTTTTGACTCATGTGCTGCCGGCTGATGGAAAACGAGCCGCTTGCCCTCGCTGCGTGGAAGCGCGGTGCGGCGAGCGCCACGCGGTCCTGGTCCTGCGCGCGCTGGGGCACTGGGCGCCACGAGGGCAGCAGCAGCAGCGGGGTTTCCTCGCCGCGCCGCGGTTGCAGCCCAGCACCCGGGGGCTCTCCCTCTCTTCCAAAGGTCCTTGCAGTTGCCCAAAGCGAATGTGGATGTGTCCAATAGTCCGAAGCCTCATGGACCTCTACAGCACAGAGGGGAAGTCACAGAGCACAAGGGAAATGACAGAATTGGAGTCTCTTGCCCCCAAAATGTGGTTGTGAACACAGTATTGGTGCAGTTCGCTCCTTCCTTTCTTCCTTCCTTTTGTCGTGTTGGTGGTTAAATTGCCCTCGCTGTAAAAACCCCATCCGTGGCTGCCATTGCTGCTGTCTCCGAAGCTCATGTGTGGCTTTCTCCAGGGTTTGCTCTATGCACACCTACCTACACTTCAGAACAACCCAAAACATTTCAGAATAGTAATAGTAGTGGTAGTAATAGTGCTGTTGCTGCTGATGAGAAGGTATTGCATATGGAAAAGTTGCTGGATTTGAGCACGTTCGTGAAACGGCGTTAGGACGCGCAGAACTCGGGCCAGAGGAGCGGCGGAGCTTACCGGGTCTGTAACGGCGCTCGTGTGCCCAGATCTCTGCAGGATGAGGCTTTGCACGTAGGGAGTGAAGTGCGGTTGGGTGGCGTGTTGGATGGTGTTCAGCGATCGCTGAAAATGGTGCATTAAATAGCACTTTGAATTGCAAAGTGCCGGTTCAGTTTTGTCTATGAGAATGATAACGCTTATTATCTGATTGTTCCCTGTGCAAATTTCACCTCAGGAAAAATTAAATTATATTTGAATTCAGCTAAAGCAAAGTATATCATTATTTCCTTTCGTTATTAAAAGGGATTTTTACTGTTTGTTTGTTAAAACTGAAGCAGCTGCCATGTTAGAGCCTTAGATGATTTAAAGGCAAATACAGAGAGGCAGAGCTGTTTACAGTACAATTGGCTTGTTTAATGTGATTTAATTCCTATTCTTGGCTTCGTCATATTACCAAATTATGTTTTCAGCCTCCCCTCCCCTTTTAAATTCTCCCTTCTTTTTGTTATCGGCAGAACTGAAGCTGCTTATCAGTAACCACGACAACGAGGATAAATACTTGTTTTAAAGCTGATGCACATTCAACCTGAATGGGCTGCCTGACCCAGCGCGTCCGAGAGGACAGACGGTGTCTCCTGCTTCCCCGATGGGTCTCCACTTCCCCATCTCCATCTGCTTTAACAACTTAGAATGGCAGTCTGAAAGCCTTTTATATACGGAAAAGAGTGGTTTTGATGTAAAGGTTGTTGCTGTTTGGATGTGGGCTGACCCACTCCTACCGCTTGAGAAACAAGGGAGAAGAAAACTTTGGGCAAGAGGCAGACAGGGACAGCTGGGGCCGGAGGAAACCTGGGAAAACTCTGCCCTAGGCAGGCGTAGCCACGGATGGGGATTTCCGCCAGGCTCTTTGCTCTCTTGGTTGTCCTCCAAGCTGCTCGATGTTGTGGGAGAAAGCCTCTGAGATCCCCTCTCTCAGTTTCTCTATCTGTGTAATGGGGATAATAGTTTTTACTCATCTCGATAAAGCAGATATGGATGGAAGGGTTGCATAAAAACTGGAAATGACGACTGTCGGTCGCCTTGCTTCGGGGTCTAGCAGCTTCTCATAAACCTGCTTCCCGAGGCGTGGGAGAAAGCGGGGAGCTGCAGCCAGGAACAGCTGAGTATTGGATCAGGGTATGAAAAAAGGACGTCGGATGCCTGTCTGGGAACTTTTTCAGTATTAAATTTCTTCCATCTCCTACAAAAATTGGATTTACGATTTGAATTCAAAGTGATTTAACGAGATAAATATTATGGGAGATTTGATAATATGGATCTGCTGTCAGTCATCAATCAACATGCTCAGTTTTGTGCCCGTTAAGTAGGACTAGAACAAATCGCATCCAAATCACCAGCTGTGAAATATTCTTCAGCCATGTGCTTTAAGTACACATTAGATTTTTTTGTTAATGACTGTATTACTGTTAGATTGAACAGTACTTTCCATCTCCAGTAGGTTTGTAAGTGTACTCTTTCTTTCAAATGTTAAACTAATCTGAGGAATTCTCTGAACTGCTGATGTTCTTCTGGCACCGTGACAGAAAACAGAGGGCTGTGCAAGCGACATGAAATTCTGAGAATTAGTTCTCTGTCCTCCTTACAAGGGAAAAAAAAAAAGAAAAATGTGATACATCCAGAAAGGCTCTGTGCATTTTATTGTGTGTATTGGCAAAATATCTTTCGTCTTTTGATCAATTTAAGAGCAAAATCAGGCAGGCAAACGTCCACATAAGAATTACATGGCAACTTGTTAATACTGTCATTATCTGGTAAACATAACTGTAATCACTGCGTTCCCTCTCCTGCAACATGTTGCCTTTGTTCTTGATTGCATTAGCATTCAAATGGAGGGGGTTTCTCAAAGCGAGGATGAGTAGCGGTGGGCCTGCCAACAAAGCAGTGTCCCTGTTGTGTCGATAATTTACCAAAATTTATTTCAGCCCCAAAACACAGATTCCTAGTCCTGTCTCATGGGGCTAAGTCATTATTGTATTTGTATTTATCTGTGAGAGAAATATGATTCTTGTATTAATATTTTAGGTCTTATAATTAATTAGCCACGGCATACCAAGTCATGTTACTAGAGTGAACAAAGACTGTGGGAGTGACAAGTTAGGGAGCACCGGAAGAGCTGGATTCAGTAAAGGTCTCCCCCGATCACCAGACATGAGCAGGGGTGCGGAGAAGCAGTTTCCTGATGACGATGGTGATGATGGGATCTGAACTCCTCAGTTCTGGCTCACAGGTCACAGCCGCCTTGCGCGAGGCGAGGGGAGTCCTGGGGGAGGACTCAGTGTGTGAGCTGGTCAAGCAGGGAGCCCACCAGAATTGTCCTGCCGAGGTGGCTTCTTTGGGAAGACCCAGCCTCTCTCTCAGGAATGCCTGGGCACGTGTGTGTGGGGGCTTGGCCAGCTGTGACTGTCTGGCTCATGACTGGACAGTATTTGGCAGGTTGTAACTGGTGGTGATATGGAAAGGTGTTCTCATTTCAAGATTCGTCTTAAGGTTTTTGAGTTCATAAAGATCCAATTTCTTCTCCCCTCTACTAACTCTTCTACTCTTCTATTGGTTTTGTTTTTCTTGGAGTTTTGAGGATTTCCATTTTTTTTTTTTAGGTAATTTTGTTCTGATTCATTTCTGTCTGCTGGAAATCTGTTCTGTCTCCCCATAGGATGTTACTTGAATGGACAAATTTGAGATGTGCAGGGTCTGTCTGCCCCATAGTCGTTGGTTTTGGTGGATCAGCTGAACTTGTCTTCATCTCTTCTACGCCCGCGTTCTCCAGGCTGGTACTGCAGGTGCTGGATAGGGGAAGGTGCTGAAGGTGCAGGATAGGGGAGGGAAGATCAACTCCTATTTTAAGAGCTGGAGAAGGTTTTTTGGCACGTGTCTGGGCCATTGCTTTGGCCAGGGCACGCTACCTTGTCGTGCAGGTGAAATTGATTTCATTCACACTTGCTCTGCGCTTCCCCTTTGGCCTCAGCTGGTTGCAGTAGTTAGTGGCGGAGCAGCAGCTCTGGCGGAGGGGGTGATTGCTGCGCCCCGCAGTCGTAGCCGTGTGGGTTCAGCCCAGCTGACCCCTCCAGGTCTCACTCGGAAGGTCTTGACTCCTCACCCCTGCTGGGCGCCTGCTGCACCTTCACGGAGCGGCCGGGCGCGGGAGCAGCAATGAGGCAGCCGGACCGTGTCCCCGAGCCCCCAGGAGAGCGAACACGGGGCAGGAGGGTGGGCGCGGGGCAGGAGGGCGGCACTGACGGCCCCTCATGGCAGGGAGGGAGGGAGGGAGGGAGGGAAGGAGGCCGGTGCACCGGGCACAGCGGCTTCCTCGGGCATCGCCAGCTCTTCCAGGTAACGCGCTCGCCCCACGCGCCAGGGCCCTGCCCCGCGTGCCCCTTCCCCCGCTGCTCCCGTGGCTCGTCTTGCAAAGCCCCGTGTTAACATTTGTCATAGCAAATGGCAAGCTTGAGACCTTTCAAGTAGTTTTTTTAGTTAATAAAACCAATCTTCTATTTCTGTTATGTTAAAAGTACATTATCTTTTTATTACAAACTCTGTGCGGCTCTGTTTTCCTTCTTGGCAATTTCATGACTGCGCCGCTTGATTGCTGTATGGAGAATTACAAAATCATTAAGGGTGGGGTTTTACCAGCTGACTTACAGTACAAGCCATTGCTCAAAATAACCACAACAGTGCAACACTGATGTGTAATTTACGTCACAGTATGTTTTTATGAAATAGTTTGTGGCTTATTCATTTAGATTTAGAACTGAATATCTCTTCTCTCGCTTTTTAATCAAGCTTTCTTCTTTCTTTTTTTTTTCTTAGGGTTTTTTTTTTGTTCTTTTTTTACTTTTTAATATTTTCCACTCCTAGGCTTGGCTTGCTGCCAATTCAACAGCTACAGTGAGGGGGAAAAAAAAGAGCTTTTTTTTCTTCTTTCCCCTGCAGTTTAACTGCAAGTATGTTTTCCTCTTTGATGTATACATTTGTGTTAACTGCCGTGAAAGAGATTGCAGATTTGTGGTAGAGGACGTTGCAGAAAGGTAGAGCAAAGAATTGATAAAATTGCGGCACAAGTTTGGAATTGTAAACAGAGCAAAGCGTGCGGCGCTGTTCGGCCTCCTGCTCTGGCGCATTTCCTTTTTAAAAAACGACTTTCTGTATAATGTCTTGTAATTAGAACAGGAAATCATTGAGCAACTGTAAGAAGAATAAGAGCACTTAAACTGAAAAGAAAATTACCTTCCGAGAAATTATATTCACAAATTTTTTTTTCATAATTTTTTTTTCCCCATTGCAGTGCTGGTAATGCTGGTAACAGATGCACATAGGCTTACCCGTGTCGTCGTTGTGCTTATGTTTTCTGGAAGAAAATCATTTACAGTAATACAAAAAAAAAAAAAATGAATGGACAGAAAATGGGAAATGCCTAATTGCAAAAAATATTCCGTGTCACAACAGAGTAGCAATTAAATTGAAACTTCAATATAATTATCAATAACAGCGGAGGCTGGAAGCGTGCCAAGCGCGTAAAGTTGGTGAGCAGCCTTTATGTGGTTGCTAGGAGCACCGGGAAAAGTATAAAGCGCGGAGAAAGGAATGTCTAATGTAATAAAGTAACAGAAGGTAGCATAAATCATTGTGAGAGCAGCTCATATTGACATTATTTTACTTAAATTGGGTTGAAACTAGACATTTAGTCTTACAAGAGGAACAAATCCATGTTTCTTCAGAAAAAGAAAACGTGCTTTTGGGGAGGAAGCGGGGACTGTGTGCTCCTCGCAGCAGCCCCATACATATTTGGAGTCTTTTAAGCAAAAATCTTTAAATGTTTGTTTCTGTTGGCATCCAAATGCATTTGCACTAATACGATTAAAAGAACTAAAGGGCAGAATACTTGGCAGATTTTGCAGTTGAGGTAATTAGGTACAGGAAGGAACATGCATAGTTTTTCCATCAAGCTCTATAAATTCCTGGTGTGAAGGTCTTTTTACAGAAAAAAAAATGCTTACTGATGTTGGGAGTAGATTAGCAATAACATTACGGCCTGATGTTTCCGAAACAAGCAAACAAAAAGCGAGTTATGGTTTTGTATTTCTCTGTTCTTTCTCTAAATAAGTCTGGCTCTGCGTGGCTTTTTTAGGAATTCAAGTTTTTAGCAGGCTTGCTTTTTCCTTTTTTTTTTTGTCTTTTAATTGCCTTGCATCGCATTTTTTTTCAATGATTATAGTGCTCTGAAAAGTCAGTTCTCGCATAGATTCCCTGTGTTTGGCATTTCGTGCCTCTCCCGCTCACAAAGGCCACTTGAGGAACGTGTAACCCAGCACAGACGCCCGTCGCTGCCGAGCGCCGCGGCCACCCCCCGCGGCCACGGCACCTTCTCTGCTCGCAGCCCCCAAACGCAGAACTGAATGAAAAATTGACATTGAAGAAGATTATTAAAACATGTAATTATGATATAAGCGTGGGATTAGAGTAATTCTGGTTGCATCTTCCAAGCGGCATCCTGTAGGCATTATCTTTTACAGTGTTTACTGAAGCTAAAGCCAGACTCTGAAATTCCACATCCTGCTTTATTAAGATCTTAATTAGGAATTACATTGTTTTTTCTTGCTCGTAATGACAGGCGGGTGACGTTTCGATCTCCCCTTGCACCCATTCAGGCTTTCTGATCGTCCTCATCAAAGATAAGCACCAAACTCACCATTACATGGCACGTGCTAGATTTTGCTGGAAGAAAAATACTGCTTCTTTGGGCTTGTGTTTTATTAGATATTGGTCGGCTTTGATTTCTCCCTGCCTGCGGGAGCATGCTGGGGGGAACAGCACTTTCTTCCAGGAACACCTCTCGCTAAACGCATCTTTGCTTCATCCAGTCCTTGTTCATGCTTAAATTGACCTACTGAACCTGGGCTGAGTAGCGAAGGGAAAGAAGTGCATCACCAAGTGCTCGCTGGAGTTGCAGGAGTAATCCTGCAAAATATGCCCTGGTTTTAGTGCAGGATATGGGCTTGAGGTAATGCGTCAGGTGTGAGAGATAGAAAGTTTATAGAATTCAGTGCCGTCACTTAGAGCATGTTGGTCTAGAAACCAGTGGTTTACTACAAAGGCATGTGGGGCATGAATTTATATATACCCCGTTTAAAAAAAAGAGAGAGAAAAGAACCCTGACCACATCCTGGCATGAGAGGCGCTGCCTGGTGAGCAGCGCCAGCCCCTCGGCAGCCACGCGAACGTGTGAAGCGGTAGCGACCATCAGACCGGGCTGTACGGAGCTCCCAGAGCTGCTAACGGGTGGATCAGCTGCTTTTCCTGCTCACGGTTTCCTGACGGCGAGGAAGGCCACCTTGTCCCCAGGAGCAGCGCCCCAGCGTATTGTTGAGTAGCGTGACGGGACACTTGCTAGGTTCAAAACCACATCCTGATTGACCCCGAGAGTTTTTAGAATCACAGGTTACATTTTCTTGGAAGAGTAGCATTAATGGCATTTGCTGTGTATTGTGATGTATATTTTGGTGATATGTATTTTTTTTTATACACAGACTGTTTCGATGTTCCCACCAGACTCAGGGATAGTGGGCAGCACTCAGGGTTTTCAGAAAGGACGGCTTTCCAGATCTGTCCTTCTACCACAAGCGCTGCCCCAATGGGTGTGCTGGCTTGAGCTCTTTGCAGCGTTGCCTTGGTCTGCAGCGGTGACCTGTTGGGTGATAGATCTGCTTCCAGAGACTGCGTTTGTAAAATTTAGCCTTTTCTATGTCAACATTTCCCTTGCCTCACACAAATCAAGTTGAGTTGTGCTGTCATGTATAGTTGGGTGAGAACTGATTGGACATTGCTTCCAAAATGGGATGTGATTTTGACTTTAAGACTAAGGAAGGCAATTTTGGCATGGGTAATGGCTTTGAGTACTAGACCTTTTGTCTGTGGCAGAAGAAATAGCTGAGTTAGCTGGTGCTTAGAGTAGAGCAGCAAGCTCAGAGTCCAGCCGCATCCTCCAGCAAGGGGCTGCTGCGTGCGGGCTGCCCGCCTGGCCATGAGCAGCTCCCCGTATTTGCGCCTCGGCTCCTCTGCTGCTGCCTTTCCTACTGCTCAGTGTGTGGCGAATCTTGACCGGGAGATTTCAAAATCTGCTGCCTGTGTGCCAGCATCATTAAAGACCCCGTGCAGTGGAGAGGACTCGCCTCTAAGGGGCTTTGTATTTTGAGCCTACCTGGAGGCAGCATGAGCATTTTGGGAGTCCCTCTACTTGCCCAGGGGCTTTTCTGTGACTGCCAGTATCAAACACTGCAAAGCAAATTGGTTGCTCTTCAGTCTGGAAAATATATATATATATATTTTATTATTTTTAAAAGATGTTAAATAGTGTAAAGACCAACTCGATGTGATGGTGTAGGGAGCTAAGTAAAATGACAGGAAATAATTCAATGAAAGCAACAGAGCGGGCAAAGTACCAGGAAAATGGGGAGCGCGTTGGTTCAATCCACTGGGTAGCTTCTGCTGAGCAGTGTTTTCTTACTCGAGAGAGCAGAGTCCTTGAGCTGAAGGATGGGAGAACAGAACAGAAAGCCAAAGCAGCAACCATTCCACTAACCATCTTTTTCTGTATATTCTTTCCTTTCCTTTCAAAACCTGCCGTGTTGTAAAAGATCGGTCTTGAGACAAGCCCAAGACATTCCCCATTGGCTTGGAGTTGTCCGAGATGTTCTCCCCTTTGCTTTGTATTTTCCTGACCTATTAAGTGTACTTGTTTTTTCTTTTCTTCCAGGTGAGGATGATGAAGATTCAAACCTGCTAATTCTCAGCTACCCCCAATACTGTCGATACCGCTCCATGTTAAAGCGCATTCAGGACCAGCCTTCTTCAGTGCTAACAGACCAGTTTGTTTTAGCCCTGGGTGGCGTTGCAGTAACAAGCAAGAACCCCCAAATCTTCTATTGTCGGGATACATTCGATCATCCAACTCTTATAGAAAATGAAAGTATATGTGATGAGTTTGGTAAGTCACTTCACATCTATCTTATTGTTCTTTCAAGTAATGATGTTTTTGTTCTGCTTAAATGTCCACTGTTTTCCAAGGGGGCAATGCAACCCAATGGTATTTATGTTTGCAAAGTTGCTGTTGGTGCAGTATGCTAACAAATGCAAAGGAGCAAAGCCTGGCTGTGCTGGGCTTTGTGTGTGAGCAGAGCGTGCTGCCGCGTGCTGCTCAAGCACATCGCACTCCCAGGGCCGAAGCAGGGTCAGTGCTGGACAGTGCAGTCCTGCTCTTCCTGGAGGGCAGCCTTTCCGTGGGAGCTCTGCCGTGCGGGGAGCCTGACTGCATGTGCAGAGGCACGTCTGAGGGATGACCTCTTAATTCAAAGAGTGTGGAGAGCGCGCTGCTGCTCCCCAGGACTGCGAGAGCTGCAGGGAGATTTAGCACCTTTTTTAGTAAGACCAGCCCAGGTGGCAGAGGATGTGCTGCTGGGTGTGCGGCAGGGGTGCATTCCCTATGGGCCGTGGTAGCTCCAGGCACAGGTCCAGAGCTGTGTCTTTAGCTGTGATCAGTGCTGCCAGGCTTGCAGTGTTGGGCCCAAGCTAGTAAACCCACGTACAGTCTCAGCAAACCTTGGCTTTTGAGTGAACAAACATCGTGGTTGCTGAGGGGTATGCAAAAACGAAAAAGGAAATTACGTGGAAGTTTGGTTTACTAACACAGTAGTATCATCTTGATTTTTATTTACCTTAAGATCCAGTTCAGAATATAAAGTTCAACTTTAATTAACTATCCTTCATATATGGGAAAGGTCACGTTAGGCTGGAAGGCGTTTGACGAGTGTGCCATCTGTTTTCTGTGCAGTGTTTTATTCGGGGTCACTCCTTGATTACAGGTTTGCAGCAATGGTTGGATCCATAATGCAACTGTATCATGGAATATTAGTAATAGATGAATCAAAGCGATGTGGAGTGATGCAGAAGATGCCTTGCAAACCATAGCAAGTGCTTTGTTTGCTCTCGCAGAGCTATCTGTGCTGTTCTCTTGACCTTTGCAAGGCAATTATCTCATTATCAAACCAGAGCCACAGCAATCTTTGCCATAGAAATTAATTATGTGTATTTAAAACTTAGTTTGGATATTTTAAATCAAAAAAAAAAAAACCCAAAAAACTACTCTTTAAAAGTGTTTCTATTTTTTTGGAAATGCAAATAATGATGTGGTAAAATTTGCACGCCCTACTGTGCTAAGAAGGCAAACACTGCTCAATATATCGTTCAGCTCCTATATTGCAAAATGCAAGGTGTCAATTATGTTACCGTCGTCAAAGGCAATGGGCAAAGTGCTGTTTTATCCCTTTCTTTCCTGGCAGGACAATAAAATGTGCAACACTTTGTTATACAAACAGTTTACATAGATATCATGTAGATTGATGTCACATGTGCAAAGTGATGACTGCTGAATCTAAACAGAGGCAGGGCGGTGCAGCAGATAAATGGATTATTCCAAGGCCCTGGCGTTTATCCGCCATATCGGAGGAGGAGACCAGATTACAGAATTGTGACCAAAATTCTTCAAGGTGCCTAGAAGGAGCTGCAGGCGCCTTGGCTCGCCCCTGCGAGTGGGGCAGCGCACCGAGGGACAGCAGAGGTGGGGAGCACACCGTTCCCGACACTCAGACCTTGGCTGTGCCACCAGGGCCCAAGCGAGGTGCCGGGACCCGCGGGCAAGCCCCGTTCGCTGCAGCCACCAGCGGCCTCGCTGCTCCTCTTTAATGGAGAGAAATGATTTTCCAGGAAGCATTCTCCCTGCCTTTATTACGCATTTGCAACAAAAAAATGTTGTTCTCCCCTGGCTCCTCCTCCCCATACCCCTGTGTTCCCCTTCTTATTCTGCAAAAAACCACAGGGCACACGGGGAGGAAAAGTGAGTTTTGTGGTGGCGAGGCCGTTTCTCAGGGCGCTTTGCTGGCGGGCGCTGTCCAGGCTGCCCGCAGGGGCGGCAGGAGCGCGCGCTGGCCCGTGCGTGTGCCGGAGTGTGAGTGAAACTCGAGACATTTATTTCCGGTCTATTTTTTAGTTCTATTTGGTAAATTTTAAATCGTCCTGGATTACTATTATAGCATGCTGGGTCCAATATGCTATTAAAAAAGCTGTTTGGTCTCTGGGGTACTGTAAACGCTTGTTCAGCCCCAAAAGGAGGTTCAAAGTTTTATTTTTATGTGTAAAAGCCAGATATTTAGAAAATATTTTATACACAAAAGTGAAGAGAACTGTATCACGCTGGGGTATTAATATCATCTTTTCCTCTGAGAAATGAAACTTCTCCATTTTACCATAAAAAGAGCGACGCACAGAGAAACTGCTCATTGAAAAAAAAAAGAAGTGCAAAGGCAGTGCAAGCCCCGCTTCCCTGCTCACCCCTCTCCCGCCCCGAAGCCTGGCCCCATATTGCTGGCGCTGGGAAATCGAGGGGAGAGCACGTGGGGTGCAGCGGGCTCCGTCGAGGCGCCGAGCGGGACCGCTGCTTCCGGCACAGCTGAAATCTCGCCTTTGCTTTCGTTATGCATCTTAGCTTAGCAGAACTTGGTGACTCATAGATAAAATCAGTTGTTTAGGGGAAAAACATAACAAAACAAAACCCTGCATGTGAAATGAGACTAAGAAGAAAAAAGAAAAGAGCGAGAGAAAGAAGAATGTTTCCAGTGTAATGAAATGCAGAGTTTTCCTGTTGGTGACATTCTTTACTGAGTCAAAGTTGACTTTTCTTTGTAAGCCATCTCTCGGATAAAGTAGCGCTCAGGAATGAAAGGTATTTTTAATATTTTCGTGTTTTTTGGTTGAGGTGCCGTGCTGCGGTGCTGCTGTGTGACAGGGCTGCTGGCATCGCCAGGATTGAGGTGAGCGGCTGCGCCGCGGCCCAGGGCTCGCTCCTGCCTGCCCTGCCAGGGCTCTGCACCCGGCGTCCCTTCCTCCGGAGCAGCCGTAGCTCCGCGGTCTGTCTCCGGCTGTGGCCCAATGTGGACAGTAAGGGAATCGCTTGTATATCGAGTCCCCGCCTGGACTGGGGAGTTTTGTTGCACCTAAGTGTGTAGCGGGGTGGTCAGGTGGCAGGGATATTACATGGTGCCAGCTATGGTCGCCTGCGAGGTCTCCGTCAGCGTGCGGCGTGTCCTTGCCTTCAGGAGCCGCATCCAGCCGGAGGAGGAGCAGGAGCTCACCAGGCAGAGAACGTTCTTCCTGCCTGAAGGCCCGGGTTCAGTTTTTATGCGCTGCATTCATTTTATTTTATTTGACAACTTTCCATTTAAAAAAGGACTCTAGGTGCTTTTATTTTTTTCTCCTAATTTTTTTTTCAAACACTGCATATATCTGTTTCTGGAAACAACCCTATGATAATGCCGTGGCCACAGTGTGTAGGAGATGTCCGTGTTACCCTGCGCACCAGAGGCTGTCAGGAAGTACCGTGAGCCAGACAGGGAGCTGTGTCCTCATTCATGGGCAGAGCAAAATTAAAAGTTTTCCTCCTCCTCCGTGCACAAAAGGGAAAAGGCAGCCTGTAGACCTTCAACATACTCCTCTTTCCCTGGTACCATTTTTAAAATTTCCATTTTTCGGCTTTCTCTATTTCAAGACACATGTGGTATTAGGGTGGGATCGGTGTTTGTGCACCTCTGCTAAGGGTAGCATGTTTTGGCATTTAAAAACAGGATGTGAAGAGTATGGGGGCCTTTTGTTCGTGGGGATACCAGGCCCTGCTCAAGTGCAGCTTTATGGTGGCATCTCCAGCAGTCTGAAAAATATGCAAATCTTTTCCAAGGCTCTGGGTAGAGTGGCTTAGCTAAATATTTCAATTTTAACTCTCTCAAAACAAAAACAGGACATAGCTGTAGGGGAAGTAATGATTAATGCATAATAGTGCTATATACAATATACATAGATAAATGCATATTTCTTTCTCCCTGCCCTGCCCACCACTGCAAACATAAGCTTTTAGCTTGAAAAAGAAAATCTGGAAATGTTCTGGATTCTGGTCAGACCTCTTATTTTGTTAATCCAACTGTAGAGTAAGATATTAATGATCCCCAGATGTTGTTTATAATGATTGATTTTTCAGTTGTGAAAAAATACTTGTAGTTTTTTTAAACAATTGATATTTTCTGGTGTGCTCTGCAGCATTTGAATAAAGCGTCTGAAGGCAGAGCTGTTTATATGCCCAACATAATTGCTTCTGTTAAGTGATTTCTTCATTCTTAACATTTTTAGCTCTAATTGCTTTTTCCCCATACATCTAAAAATAAATATTTGCAAGTTTTGCATTCTGCCACTCATTGAAATGCATAAAATATTTGTATACTCAAAGCAAAAAAGCCCTGATAAGGGGCCACATTCTGTCTCACTTGCGGTGGCGTAAATCCAAAATACCTCTCGCCACTCAGGGGCTCTTACTCGAGACTTCCACCCATGGGCCAAGAGCAGAATCCTGCCCAACGTTGAGAGCAAGCTCTTAAGTGAACACAACTAATGCATGGCAAAGTAAGATAAAATACCTTCCCGCCTGCAAGAACTTCAGGAGAAACAAATGCTTTTCTCTTTTTGCCTTTTTACTGTGCCTTTTCTTCAGCTGTAACCAGAATAAATATTAAGATAGATTATTTTTTCGCTCTGTAGAAGTGGAGCCAGCGTGCTGGAAGATGCACGCGACCAAGCATCTCCTCCTCCTCTCTAGGATTTCCGCTCCATGGCTAGTTTTATGACTTGTCTACCAAAATCATGCTATGAGCTCCACCTTTTTCGTAAACGAAAGCGGCGCTCGCAGCATTTTTGCAGCCAGGAACCGTCTTTTTCTAAATTTCATTTCATTTTCAGTCCGCACGGGCGGCGCCTCCAGGGCTCCGTGGCTGCAGTCCGGCTCCCGGCAGGATCCTGGGCACTTTGCGGCAGCGGCCGGGCCGCGGGGAGCAGCGGGGCCGGCAGCGCCGGCGCACTGGCCAGAAGTGGTTTCTGTCAGAGTACGGTCACATTCTTCTGAATAAACCCACTCAAAAAAGACAACATTGTAATATTTTCCAACGACTGTTTATCATGAATTACGTCAGCCCTTAGTTTAAATTGCTATTATTTCTCCTTAATGCTTCTTGGTGCCTGCATAATTTACAGCATTGGCAGCTGCGGGACTATGAAATAACCTTTCACAACCGCCATACAATTGTAAAGAACATGAAGTTTTTGTTGTTAATTATTATGGGACTCCTTTAACTTTTTTACAAAGTGACATAAAATATTGTTGAGGTATTTATGGTTAAAGCTACTTTTACATGGATCTATTTTGCTTCTGGCTAGTTCTTAACTAAAGCAGTCATTTGTGGTTATTATGCCTTGGGAGATATTATGTCAGAACTGGTTTAAGAGTATTATTATGTATCACATGTCATATATTACATGTCAGCACTTGAGGCTGTCTTTCAATAAAAACAAATGTAATTTTAGTTAATGGTCTTTTAGGTAGAGGCCATTTGTAAGCTTACCTGAGCTGCTGGGGAGGCACGCGGAGACGCCGAGCCCGTGAGCGGGGGCACTTGAGCAATTTCTCTTTGGCTTTGGATGGAGTTTCCAAAATATTTGTTGTTATTTTGGTCAGAGAGTACTGCCACTACAAAGCAAATAGTTTCCCAATACCAAGGTTAATGTACACGTTTTAAGGAGCTCTAACTGTTACTCATTAATTTCTTTACTATTTTTTTTTCCCTTCTGAGTTCATGCTTCCAGGCTCCTGACTGCTCAGGCTCGTGGGAGCATCGCTGGCTGCCGCGCTACCTAATGATGTTACTCACTGTTGTTGCTTGAAGGAAGAGCTAATAGTGTCTAGATACTGTGGGTGAAGGGGCCCGTAAGTTACCGGCTGCAGGCGAGTTTTAAGTTACCCTAAAGTTTCATTTCAAATCTGGACGAAGCAAAATTACACAAAGCAAACTCTGAATTAATATGTCATTCCCCTTGGCTCCAAATTCTGAGCATATTTTCCAGTACTTACTTATTTAAAGCAAGAAATGAAGCGTATAGGGCGTGCCAGAAAGTTTACAAAGAATGAAAACACATAAATGACTCATGTGAACTTTTTCTGTATTTTTTTTCTGTGTTTTTTTTTTTCTTTCTCTTAACATGTAATTAGTTGATAATTTCTGGGCATAAAAAAAAAAAAAAAGAGAAGCACAATTTCCTGCCCGTCTGTGTTTGAGCACCGTGAAAGCGATCAAAGCCTCTCTCTATCTCCGGTCGCATCTCGCTCCGTGGGACTCGCGGTGTCGGCGGCCGCCGTCCCCGCGCATGGCCGGTCCGGACGCGTGCCGAGGCAGAGGTGCCCTCAACAGGCAGCCACGCGCGGGGCCACCTGGCACGGCTTGTGGCATCCGTGTTGTCATCAGGCAAATAGGAAAGGGAGCGAAACTGCCCTGGGTGCGGCAGGGTTTTTAATATTAGGCCCCAGCCTTGATTTCCCGGGGAAGGAGTGAGCAGTCCGGATTTGGAGTTGTTTGGCGGGGAAGGAGGGGCCTTGCTCTTGTTTTTTCTGTTTCTTCGCGAATCAAAGGCGTTTCACGAGCCGCTGGCAAGGCAGAAGGGACTCTACCATTACGTAAGGACACAGCAAACTTTGCTGCTTAATGAATGGATATTTGGTATTTCCAAAGCAGCTAAAAGGTGGTCAAAGAGGGCGGCGGAGCTGATGTCGTGGGGATTTTAATAGCGTTGGCAGCGAGTACTGGAAGGTCGACCTGCTGCTGGCCGAGAAACCCCCTTTTTGGAGCCGTTCAGAGCGGTGTGTGTCAATGAGCACCGGTGGCACCGCACGGACATCAGGCTGGGCCACGTGGGGATGTGTAAAAGATGAGGGTGCAGATTCCTTCCCCAGCCCCCCTTTTGCTGCAGTTTGGCGGGTAGAAGGGCCCAGCAATTAGCAGAAGTGTTTGAACACGGCGTTAAGTCACCCAGACTGCAAGGAAAATGAGCTAGGAATAATAGGATACTGCCACAGTTAAATATAGTTATTCAAAATTGTTTTTAGCTACAGATGTTACGCCATTTTAGAAACTTAGACTAAATAATGTCAGATCTTGTTTGCTTTTTTAGTATGTTATTCATTTATTGGGAAATTCAAAATGTAAAACAGCTGGGAAAGAGTTTGGTGTTCACTAAATAATCTTTAAAATGTGTACATTTCAGACTTACTCTTATAGCGCTGTTTAGAAATGACTGAATTGTGTATTATAGTTATAAAGTTCTGTAAACATGCCCTACCATGTAGGTAACAGGGGAACATGAAATGAGAAAATGAGATAATGCCGGAGCCAAATTTTATGTGTTACAGTCTTGATAAAGCAGCAAATGAGTTTCTCCATTTAAATAATCCGTAATTTTCCAGGAACATGCATGGGTGTTACGAGCATCGTGGTTTAAATAGGAGGGGCAAATACTGTTCGTTCTCCTTTAATTCTCCCTTTGATGTTTATGTCAAAACGAAGGAGTTAATTTATCTAAGAGTTTCCCTGCGTGAGTTGGACTGTACAAAACCAATCATGTAGAAATAATAGACTCGCGGTGGAAGTGCCGCACTACTGCAGTTTTAATAGCTCCCCGGCTCGGCTCAACAATTAGTCCATACATTTTATAGCTGTGTCTTTAAGAAACTGGCACACTCAGCAAAATCACAGTAATTGGGAGATGATGCAATGCGCGGAGGAATCAGAGGAAGAAAATTAATTGAAAAAATGGCGTTTTGTTTGGTTTGGCGGTTGTTTTCTTTTAAAATTTTGAATATTCCAGTGGCAATTACTGGTGGGTGAGATTTCTGCAGAATTTAAATTCACGTGGCTGGATTCTTCGAATGGGTTTGTGTCTGTTGTTAAAGCAAACAGCAAAGGAGGGCATTGGAAAGTTTTGCCGTGGTCTTCACCCCCTGAGATCAGACGGGAGCAGCAGGGTTGGTTCAGAGGACTCCTCTGTTGGCCCTGGTGCGGTTTGAGGAGGGCTCATGAGCCTGTCACATGTGTGTGACCCAGGGCAGACGGATGGTGGTGGACGCGGGGAGCGGGTCTCGCTCGTGCCACCTGCAAGGGAGCGCCCAGCGGCCCGTCCTTCCTGCGGCCACGAGGGGAGGCACCCGCGTGGGCTCCGGTGGGGTGAGCACCCCTGGGGACGGCCGGTGGCTTCTCAGCATGGCCTTGCTTCGCGGGCCTAAGTAGCAAATAGAGAGAGAAAGAGAAAGAAAGAAGTGGCAGCATCTAGCTCAAAAAGAAGTATTGTTTTTTTCTAGGTTTATCATCAGCAATTAGATCTTTATATATAATGTTTCTTTATAGATTGATTGCCCGTTACAGACCAAAAGCCAGTGAAGCAGTGAGAGTTTTGATTTCAGCTGAAGTCTGGGCTTGGACATATATAGTTGTATCTTAGTCTTTCAGTGTGCAGGCAAGCACTTCTTGTGCCTCAGGGCTGCTGTGTTGGTCTTAATGCCATAAATTACCTGAGGGTAATGATAGATAACCAATTGACTAGGGTAGGAGAGCAAACCTGGTTTTTAGATGAATAAGCAGGGGAATACTAAGAAGAAATAGAGAGGTGTTACTACTGCTGCATACAGCACTAGAGGAAATCATTATCAAAACCCCTAAGAGCTAACATTTTTGGTAAGTCAGTCAAATGATTATGGCTCACTGCAAAAAGGGTGATACAATTTGACGGGATAACTGCACCACTAATACCCAAATGTATTATTCTGAACTGCAGGCTGCAGAGGATCACGGGAGAGCAGGAATACTTTATTAAAGATATTTTTCCCAATTTCAGCTTGGCTGCACTCGCTTCTCATGCCTCTGCTTTGCCCATGGTGTTGCAATGCAGGAGAGGGTTAAGAAAGATCCAAAGCAGGGTCTGTGGTACGGCAGGCTTGGCCGCAAGGAGCACCTCAATTTGGTACCAAGCAGCATCCACTGCTTCAAAGTTGAAGCAGCTACTAAATTTATGCTGGAAATGAGACACGATTATTTAGCAGTGAGGGGTAATTAACCATGGGATCAGCAAAGCTAGGAATAATGCAGGTTCTTTATTGCTTGGCTTTAAGAAGACACGATCTGCACTCAGCCAGAAGATGCTGTCTTCATCTGACGGTCACTCTAAGTTGATAGGCAGCATTTGCAGAAGGTCTTCAAGGCAGCAATGCCCTCCTGTCTCGTTTTGGACTTACTCTATTAGTTACTCCATTGTTACTCTATTAGTATGTGTCATTTGTAGCATGTGGGCCAGCAAAGGAAGGTTTTGCTGGATCTGATGTGCATTCTACAGTGAAGCAAAATCTTCCTAGAAGCTGTTTATGCTCCAAGCGGTAGGCAGCAGCCTGGGCAGGGTTACACAGGAGGTTGCCCAGGCCTGCCTTGGTGGCCACCGATACTTTGTGTCTTCAATCTCATCCTTGTTTTCCAGGCTCGGTCCCACCACAAGCGCTTGTCTGCCTTGGAGGACCTTCCTCAGAGCACTGTGTATTCACTTGAATATGCTGTTGCACACTCTAGGATCCTTCACAGGCTTCACGTGTGAACTTTAAGGATCCTTCACTGACATCTCGGGGCGCATTTACCTCTTTGCATAATAGGGTCAAAGAGCATGTTAATTATAAAGCAGGTGTTTGCAACAAGTGAATAATAGATGGGGAGGGTTTTATTTGAAATCAGCAGCCCCAACCCCAGGAAGGGTGAGAAAATACGTGAAGAGGCCAATGGTGATGATCACTATACTGACATGGGGGACATTGACAGACAGTGCTGGTTTGCATCAGGAGGGCACCAAGGAGCCATCCCGGACAGTCTGCACTGTTCTGGGCTTGCAACTGCAATATAAAAAGTTATTTTCTCAGTGCAAACAATTTTTACTATGGGTGGTATGTTTACTTTGAGTAGGTGTTGATTCTGTTTCTCACTTAAGAAATTAAATAAGTCACTCCGTCTTTCAAGACTCGCTAACCTCAGCTGAACCTCGCTTAGATGAGTCTGTGTCCCATTACGTATTTTTACAGAGGCAGAAGACAAGTTTGAAAAACAGAGAGAAGATTATACCCGGGGTCTTTAACAGCTCCTACCTCAGAATTAGTAGTACAATTACCCTCATTCCTTTATACCATCCTGATTTTACAATGAACCATAATCATTTATCTGATTTACCAAAAAAAGATGGTTCTTTAGGGCTTTTTTTGGTGTTGGTTGTTTTGAAAGGCACCCTGTAATTAGGTTGAATGCATGTACATTGTGAATGTTTAGTTACAATAGACATGGGTTTGTTATAAAACAAGAAAAAACAAAAATTACCTAGCTGCAAATCCTCACAGTTGTTTAGTTTAGAAGTTTAAGTCAATTTATGGAAGTCTGTGTTTACTGTCTTTGGAGCTTGTTCATGACATTGGAATGTATTTTGGAAAAAAAAGACCCTATAAAATGAAATCCACATTTACTGGTAAGAAGCGCAGAGCACTTGGCATCGGCAGTGAGACTATAGTATCCTTTGAAGTGTAGCAAAGAGGAAAACTTGCCGGTGCCATTTTGGGCGTAGAGGATAGCGAGCCGATACGTTCAGCAGGTTCCAGCGCCGGCTGCAGCGGCGGAGGGACCCAGAGCCATTAATTTCATAGTGGAAATGTGGACCGCAGTCTCCCAATGACAGCAGTCAGAAGATGAAACAAGATCTGAAGCGCTTTATTTAAAATAAAACTTTATAATAAAATAAGGTCCCCCAAAGACACTTCTTTTGTGATGTGTGCCGAATATGAGTAAGCTCTGTGACTCACTTAGCCTCTGACATGCTGCAGCCATCCACATTCCCAGCCACGAGTGTTGCCCTTTGTAAAGGAAATATCCTATTTTTGGTATGGCCATGTCCTCAGTTTTAAAGAATTTTCCTCTTTTAAAGTGCGCAGACAATTAATGCCTCATGCATGTATGCAACAATAGTTGCCTAGCAACCATCAGAAATATTCGGGAGAGCAGAGGAGGCTGCGCTGAGCGAGCGGGAGCATCCGCTCCCGGAGCAGGGGAGCTGCAGGAGCCCGCGGGGCCGCGCCGGCTGCTGGGGTGCCAACGCGAACGTCCCCGCGCGCGGGGCGGCTCGGGAGCCGCGCGCCCAGGGCAGCTCGCGGCTGCTTGGGCTCCCTTGGGCGTGGAGGGTTGGGGGACCCTCAGCAGCGGGGCTGGCGCGGGGCTGTGCCGTCCCATGGGTGCCCCTTGGTGGTGCTCGGGGCCTTTGGGGTGGCCTGTCCCAGTTAGACCAGAAGCAAATGGTGAAACTCTGTCTTTCTCTCGCTGGATAGAAAATCATGGTTTTGGCCATCTCCGCTTCAGAAGTAAAGGTTAAGAGCAAGATTACCATCCCTGTTCCACTCATGTAAACCCACCAGAGTCAATTATTTGGGATTTACGCTGATGTAATTTAGATCGGAATCTGGTGCTGAAGCTTTTGGGGATTTGCTCCTGCGCCCGTTGACTCCCGTGCCACTTGACTGCCGATGCTCCGTTTTGGTGCGCGTCGCTGTTATTTGTATGTGGAAGTGCCTCGGGGGGCCCACGTAAAACGCTGGTTCACTAACTTTAGTGGATTTTTTCTAGATTAGATGTTCAAATGTTGAAATCAAAATATGTAGGGGGTGATGGGGAAACAGGAGCTGCACAATGGCAATCAGAGTAATCTGATTTTTGAGGTTGATACCTTGTGACTTAGCAGCGCTGAAAAAAATCACTCATCTATCTTGGAGATCTGAGTGTTTCACTCTTTCTGATAGTTAAAGGCATTTATTTCTGGCCTTGATGGTTGATGAGATATCAGACTTAAAATATGCCATGATCCTATAGTCTGGTAGTGCTTTCTGGCACTGGTCGGTGACTAAATATAGCCAGTTCTGAACCACTGTGATAAACCCGGAAATAATGTCCAGCAGAAAATTCTCAGACAATTCCATAGACAAATGTGGAATATGAAACAACTTCTCTGGATCGCATCTGCTTCGTGCTATGTAGATTCCTCTGTGCCCCGGCCCTCTCATCCCCAACTTTTCCAATTCCTATCCTAGGAAATGTTTTCTGCTGCAGATGAATGTTAACTGAAGCATCCTAGTGGTTCGTGTTGGTTCATGCTAAAGCAACAGCAGCAGAAAAGGTTTTTAAACTCCAGCTATTTCACGCATTCCTTTTGGCTTTGTAAACTGCTTTGCCTTGCTTTTACCAAAAAGAGGTGTATTAAAAAAAAAAAACACACACATATTTTTTCCAAAATCAGCAATTGGCTTCAAATGAATCTAGTCCAGGAACATGCAGATTCTTGCATTGTATTATGAGATTAGTGGTATTTATCCGTCACGTGTAATGTGAAGGTGAGATTCAGAGGAGGAAAAGCTTCTCAAGTCTAACCTATCTTTTCTGAAAGGATTTTTTTTTCTCTTCTTCTTTTATTTTTTAACGATTTACTTGCATTTGTTTTCTTTTTTAAACTCATCCATATTTCTGCCAGGCTGTGTTTAATTTCAAGATGGTGTCTTTGCGTGAAAGATAATCGAATGTAATGTCTTCCACAACCTCTTCATATGCATGACTGCATAAAGCTTGTGTAACAGTTTATTATTATAAAATTAGTATAGTATAGCATGGAACAAACTGGGCCCACGGCCAGATGCAATAGACAATGAATAGTTATATAAGGTTCTGAAGCACATGTATGAGAACACAAGCGCCCTGTATTTTCTTCTCAATTGTCTGCTGTTTGTTAATGTTTCCCTTTCAACGTGATTGCATCTCAATTTAATAGCACTTGCCATTGCAGGGTTTACCGTGCCAGCGCTCGCATCGTTACATCCCCTCTGTGCTGCAAAGCCTGCATGTATATTAAAACTGAACTAGGCACGGTTACCTAATGGGTACTTCAAGGGATATGCACTTATAGAATTAAGTGATGTATGTAATTGTTAATTTTGTGTTAACAAGTTTGAAAAATGTGTTTCACCAATAATTGTAATGCTGCGCTCTGTGCAAAGTGTGACATTTTAATTCTTGTCGAGCAGTTTCCTACCTCTGCTCCGTGTTGTCATGGCAGGGTATTATTTTGCAATCAAGATAAAAGCATTATTTATTAAAGTTCTGAAATATTACATTACTGGAAGTTTTAAGCTGCGGTTCAATCTCCTGTTTCATAAAAGCATTTCATTGATTTTTTTTTTTTTAATTGGTCTCTGAATTTAAACTTAAGTTCCACATTAGGGATTACGTAAGAGGCCAGAAGCCGGGGGATTTTTAGCCAGGTTTGACAGTGTTTGAAAGGAAGTGGTGAACCTGTCCCAGGGCGATGGGGCAAGCTGCCCGTGGCAGGTGGGGCTTGGGTGCTCAGCACAGAGGTTGGACGTGGGAGCTCCCCGGCCACGCTCGCGGGTCGGAGCTCGGGCAGGGCTGCGGGAGCGGGCCGGGCCGCTGCCTCCGCGGGCGCTCGGAGCGGCCGTCGGAAGGTGCCTGCGGGGAGCGAGTGAGTAACCGCGCTGAAATGCCAGAGGATTTGGGTGTCTGCCTTCCTCGGGCATCTTTGGAAAAGCTTAAGTCTTTGTAAATTCCTTGGAATTTTTGTTTTAAACAACCCTGCGCTGTGGAAAGCGGAGTCAGCTACACTGCGGCTTCAGGCGAAAGCAGCGCGGCTGAGGAGGCCTTGAAAGGAGGCCGTGAGCGTGAAACCCTAGATGAGTAACAGGACTAGGTACTCGCCGCAGGACCATTAGTGACTCTAACCCCAAAGGTCTCGACTGACATTGTCCCAAAGTCGTTCCTGAGGTGAAACTGGAGCTGGAGGTAAATTTCAGCCTTTTTTATGGACAACAGAGGGAAGGGAGCGCCGGCGCAGAGGCTGGGTGCTGCAGGAAGGGACTTTCGAGGAGAAGAGATAGAGCTTTTGAAACCCTTGCTCCTGGCCAAGGGATCTCCAGAGATATCTGATGAAGACATTTGGAGAGTGTGTTACAGTACATCAAGATGTAGAGTTCCTTGAGTAAATATTGACTGGTTTGACCTTTGCTTTTCCTCAGTCAATATTTATCTCTTGGGTCAATGAATCTGCATATTCGCCGCAGCAGAAGTCCAGATCTCCTTAGGAGCGTGCGTGGAAATCTGGGAGAGGTGCTGATTTATCAAGGAGTTATTTTTATCTGTTTAAACCCAGATACACAGAAGCTCTGGCCGTTCGCGTCACTTCTTGAGGCTGCCCGAGCACAGCCCGCTCCGGCCATGTCCGCGGGGAGGCCGCTGGGAAAGCGGCGCTCCGGACCGTGGGCTCCGAGCTGTGAGGCAGTGCGTGGGCTCCGGGCTATGGGGCAGTGCCTGGTCTGGGAGGCAGAACCCCGCGCAAAGGGAGGGCTCTCCTGGGTGCCAGGCGCGTCTCAGAGCCCGATCCGGGGACACGGGGCTCCCGCCAGCCCGCGGGTCCCCCCAGGGGTGTGAGTGCTTCAGGCAGGGCCCCAGCAGGCAGGACGCGCCGGGCGGCCTCCGGGGAAGGAGCGTCCTTCAGCAGTACCTGCTCATGCAAATGCAGCCGTTTGTCTTTTTAAATGTTCATTTCGCCTTTTCCCTGGTTGTATTTTTTTTCAAATTGCCATATGTCCTTCTGGTGATATTTCAGTCTTGTCAAATTAAAAAGAGAAAGCCTTATAATTAACTTAGGGTATACACCAAATAGAGCAATGTTTGCCATTTTTACTGTGTAATCAGTCAATAATATTACGGGTGGCCTATGAGTCTCAAAAAAAAATTAGTTGGTTTTTTAGATCTTCTAACTGTCAAAGGTATTCATTTAGGGAAAGGCATTGAGAAAGAAGAGACTTTTGCAATTGCACAACTGCAGTTGAAAAAAACAGAAGAGGCAACGTCATGTGTTTCTGAAGAGTACACTGTTTAATTTTATAGTAACATTATTTTAGGAATGCTGACGGTACACAGGAAAGAAGTGAATAATTCTTGTTGCAAAACCCTGTTGGGTTGTTACAGTCAAAACGCTAAGACTTAATCAGCTCTGGATTTCTGTTAGGGAAAGCAGGACGTTAGGAAAAAAAAAAAAAAGCTCCCGGAGCAGTAGTGATTTATCAAAGCAGCGTTCAGATAAAATAAAGGTTTGGCATCCTTACTTAGGATAGGCTGGAAAATGCATTTATGTTTTCATGTACTTTTTTTTTTTTTTCCTGATGTGCCTGATTGACTTGTTTTAATACCAGTGTTATTTACATTTCAGGGATGGGCCTCTATTATGCAGGAAATTGTCCAAACCCCTACAGCTGTATTTTAAATTGAAATGATATTTTTTATGAAGTGATTGTGCAGACTTAATTTAGTAATCTATTATTAAATTTATAGTTTCAGGCTGTATAAAGTCTTTATATAGAACGAAAATGGGCACATATGAAGATCTATGCTATATATACACCTGGTTCTGTATATTAAATCTTTTACATATGTTGTCCATTTTCAGGAACAAATAAACTGCCTCTTTTGAAAACTCAGCTTCTCTTCCATATTAGGGAATTCTTGCAGACTCCCTATGTTCCTTAGCTTCAGTATAATGCTAAATCAGTTTGTACATTAGGCTATTTTTAGTTATGAATGAACTTTATAGAGTGCAGTAAGCAGAATGATTGCAGAGATTCGAGCTCATAAAATCAGCGTGTCACACACCGCAATTAAGGCAACAAACGTTATGCAAGCGTCGTTTCCAACGCACAAAAGCAGCGAAATTACCAAAAGCTAAAAGCTTTTGCCCCTCATTCTTTTACAAGAAATACTACATGCACAGTAAATCACGTCATGCTAAATTAGGTTAGATTTTGCGACCTTCACTCTGGGTAAGGTTCACGGCTCTGTTTGCTAACACCCTTCCCTCCTCCCGCCTTGCACGGCAGATGTGCAACACTAGAGGGCAACTGAGAGTTTCTTTAAGCCAACAAAGCTGGACATGGTTTTAATATCAACTAAGTGTTTAAACTTGGTAAGGATTTATTTCCCTGTCTGCAGATTTCACATATGTAACCTCCGAGTTTCCATTGACAGCAAATAATAATCCAAATAAAGTTCTTTTGCGGGAAAATATAGACGGAGCGGTTCAGAAGGCCACTTTTGCCCAAATAAGGCTTTTTTGTAGACCCCATGTGTTAGATAATGATCAACTGACAGTCGGTCATGAGTTAATAATGCTAGATGCTGAAATATGCATACCATGTGGTATAAAGCAGCTCTGTGGAGAGAGACAAACACGGCTATAATTAGACATCTGAAACACAAGGAAGTGTGTAAATTGTTTAATAGTCTCTCCACTTAATTCACGCAGATAATTTCCTAAGAACCGGCATTGACTACAAAAGACTATTGCACAACGGGCTTCATATTTAGTTTAAACCCTGCCCTGCTCTGATAAATTAATGACTGTCGCTCAGTTTTATTTGGCTTTTTCGGAGTGCGGAAGATTTCCTGCGACTGCAGTGCCAAGAAGGACTGGATTCTCGTTGTGTTTACCTTCGGCGTGATTACACTTAGTTCTTTGGGTTTGCGCTCATTTAAACCTGGGTAAGTGAGGTTGCCATCAGGACTTTAAAAACACCATCTTCCAGATTACAGCAGATACAGGGACTCTCCTTCCATGAACGTGCAGCCTGACAAAGCTGCGAGGGGTGAAAAAACACCATTTTGCCCCCTGCTCCAGCAGTGCGAACGGGCATCGCATCCACACCCAAAGCCGCACCATTGCAGGTGGATGCAGATCCCCAGGGTGGTGGGGGCAGCTCAGAGTTTCTGTCCCAAGCTCCTTATGGGAACAGCTTATCTCTATTTTTCCCCCCTGCTCTGTGCATTACAACAGGGTGCCCACATGCACGGGAGCTTTTCAAAGGCCCTTGCCAAAAAAATACACGCACTGAGAGTGGTGATGGCCCAGGGGGCTGAACCGGAGCAGGATTTAGGCTGCTGCTGCTGTTCCCATTCCCCCCTGGTTCTCCTCAGCAGTCTTCAGCGGGGTGGAAGTTAACGGTGGAATCAAGGCGGGAGCTTGCTCGGTAGTGTCTGCGTGTTGCTTGGCTAATATCTTGACGCAGTTGAGTATGTCTAACAAATTACGGTTCCTTTGCAGTGCAGTGATAGACTGTAATGAAAAAAAGAAATAAAATTATAGGATTCTTATGCTTTAAAAGAAGTGATTTTAGGTTCTTAAATAATCCACTGCAAGATGGAAATGTAAGGGGTTTAAATAACATATTTGTCATTCCGTGTTGTACGCAGTGGGGCGATCATAGCTTCCTACCTGCTGTTGTCACTCCCAAAAGCAGTGTTTCAGGAAACCTTCCATTTTATGCTGCTCATATGAATTTCTGTCTGTTTAGATTCCTACATAGTGTCCATCTTTTACCAGTCTATTAGACTGTCTAATCTGTCTACCTACATGGATATGACTGGTTACATATCTATTGTATTTCCGAGGTATGTAGGTCACGTCTCCATTGGGTACTGCTGACTCTGCGAGACAGCAGTTTAACAAACACGAGCTTTTGCTGGAGAGAAAAGAAATATTGCTAGGAGCGCCGCCCTAAGATTTGCTACGCGTTCTTATTTGCCTTTTATTTTCTGAAGCTTGCTAATGGGAAGCTTGTTGCTCTTGGTACCTTGTGTGTTTTGCTGAGTTGGGGGAGATGGGCTGGTTGCACGGCCCTGCTGCGCGCGCCCCCTCCTCGCTGCTGCCTTTGCACCGCTTTTGTCTCAGCTGCTGCGTAGTCAGTTTGGGTCCGCTCATTCTTTGCTCTCTTTGCTTTCTTTTTTCCCTCTTTTTTAAGCCCAGGAGTCAGATTTGCCATTCCCTGGGTCTTGCCATGACCCTTGCATGGAAACCATGGTCCGCAGGATGCAATCGGCTGGGACGTGGCGTAGGGGAGCAGGGCTCGAGGCTGCAGAGGGGCCGTGGCTTTCCACGAGAAAGTGAAATTTGATGAACCCATTTCTGATGTGGTGATACCACCCAAACGCGTGGCGTTTTGTACTCATATTGGGCATTTTCATCATTTGAGACTGAAATCTTCTCATTAGGCAAGTGGAGAGTCATAATGTTGTGGTAGTGGTCAGCGCGTAGCATGGTTGGAGACCAAGGTGTGAATAGCCCTGGGGAAAAATGTTACCTGCTATTATATGAGATGTCTTACCCAAAGTCTCAGTAAGTTACATGGATTCAGTTAGTTTTCGTAATCAAGCTTGTTGTTTCAACATACAAAATAAGATGTTTTGTTTGTTTTCTTTTGTGTTGTTTTAGGAACTGTTTTCTACAAAGCCAAGTCAATTGGCTGGCTTTAATTATATTCCCGTACAAGAGTATCATCTGGCTTCTTTGCAAATACGGAACAAATATTTACCAAACACCTCTGCCTCTTTTGGAATCATTAATAACAATTCTGTCATCTGTAGTCAGTAACAGGCCTACACTGGGATGTTGTGGGGTTTTATTTATTTATTTATTATTTTAATCTGCTCTGAAAACTGCTTGAATGTCATGTATTTGTCAGGCATAGACAAATAACGTCTTTCTCTGGAGTTGTTAGCATCCCTTTTCAATTTTCTGTACTTTATGACATCTATTATATGAATGGATTTTTGTAAAAGAAAAAAAAAAAAAAAACCTTTTTCAGTGTCAGAACTTAATTTTGTCAGGCAAAACGAAGCCTATACAGAAGTCTTAACTTCCAGATGAAGAAAATGAGACCACAAGCATGGTCCTAAATCTGGTCACTGCCTTCAAAAGAAACTAAAAATATTCAACTCTTGATTACTCAACCTGGTACCTGCAGTGCATCTATCTATCTTTTATATTCAAACAGTAATAATCAGAGCAGGAATCTGTGCAAAATGCCACCTTCTTACTCTGTTCAGAGTTTGTCTGGGCAGGAGGGGGGTCAAACTCCAGTCTGCAGCAAGTCATGTGTCTCCACATTAATCCGCACAAGGAAGGGGCTGTTTCAGTCCCTTCCGAAGGAGGAATGTTTTCTTTAGAGAGGTAGCAAATTGATTTTCTCCACATGGAGCATGGGGTATCTCATTTCCAAAACAAGACTCTCAGAAGTAGTTACACAAGTCCTCTCTTTGAGCTAACGAGTTAGAAAGCAGCGAGGATCCTCCGTGTCTCTAGCAAGGTTATTTGCCGTTTCCTGGAGTTTCCATTTCAAATTGACGTGTTTGGTTATAAAACCACAAAGCATGTAAGCTATGGAAAGGAATAAACACATTTTGGGATTTAGAAATACTTAAGTGAAAATACGTTTAATACTCAAATTGTTTTCTGTGCAGCTCGGCAGGAAAGAGGTGTGGGTGTGTGACTTCAAAAGAGATCAGCTGGAGTGTAGCTGCTCGTAGGTGTTCATTGCTGACTGCTATAGGTCATAGTCAGGATTTCCCCACATTCAATCGATAATGTTGTTTCCTAAATAAAGGTCTGATTTTTTTTTTATCCCAGTCTGATCCTTGAGAAACAATCCTTTGCTTTATGTCCTTGGATGCTTTAGCTGCTGTCTCTCTGATGAAGTATTAGGTTGGTACCACTTGTCTCCTCACCGATGCCACTCGGTGTGTCCTGGCCCTATGTGTCCAACTCGGATGCTGTTTCCGGGAGGGAGAAGCTTCTCAATAAACTTCTAGGGATGGAAAGAGAATAAATTAAACATAAGACTCTGAACTCAGTGCAGAAAAGGCAGCAAGGTGAAGGAGAGAAAGCAAGGCGATGGAGCAGAGGCCATCAAGGCAGCAGCTGATGCTCCAGAAAAGTATGTGCAATTCACTAACCTTCACACAGTTTTGCGAGCGTGCTTAAATACAGCCAGATGCTTTTCCTGACTTTCAGATACTGCAGAATGCCAGAAGCCCCCTAGGGGGGTAAGTGTTAAAGCCATTAAAACCGTTAACTTTCTATTCATTACATTTTAAAAGGTGCAACATGTAAGCATGTTCTCTGGCCAAGACCTAGCATTTGTCAGACTACTCTAGGGACATCACCAGCCACCAACTATTTGCCACATTCCAGCCAGCATGGTTGGTTTGCAGGTTTTCTGGAAACCTGGGACCATTCTTGCCATGTCTACACTGATGCCCAGGCACCTGCAGCCTGCAGTTAGCACCCGAATCAGAAAGAGCTCCATGATCACCTGCCACCTAGGAGGAAGCAGCTCTTTGCCTGCTCTGTGTCCTCTGGTGGCTTTGCAGCTGGTGCCAAGCATTCCCGTACACCTGCTTTTCCTTATTTTCTTTTTTTTTTTTTAAACTGGAAGATGCATGAAGGTGGAGGACTAGTCCAGTGCAAAGGGATTCTGCAAGGAGATATTTGTGTCCTACCTAATGGACAGTGTTCATATGTTCATCAGGTCAGGTGAACTGTGGCTTGTCTCCCACAAACACACTTCCCTTCTGAGCCCAACGCTGTAATACATCCCTGTTCATCACCTTCTCCTCACACCCTCAGGTGCTCCACCTTAATCAGCTTTATAATGACCTCCCACGTGGGTGCACTCCCACCTGCATGTTTAGGACTTGCTCAGTTTTGTAGAACCCACCCTGGATGTGGGCCCAGACCTTCCTCTGTCCCTTCTTTGGTGATGGTCCTAGACAGCTTGACAAACTCATTTGTGGTTTTTGCATAGTCGTAGTCTTGTGGTTGGCAGAAATATCACTGGTTCTTCTCTTCTTTCCATCCTTACACAGGATGGAAGCATGGTCATAAAAATAACAGGTAGCCCAGGTCTGGTTGGCAGTCTGGCCTGTAAGCGCATTAGCAACGCTGAACAGCTGTTCCAGCACATTCCTCTGACACCAAAACACAGTGATGGCCTTCTTTTCTTTTTCCTTTTCCTTTGTTCTCCTAGTTCTCAAGATTTTTTTCTGAGAAACTGTAGGACCTGCAAACCAAGGTCAGAAGTCATACCAGGAAATAGTTATTGAGATTAGAGAGGCTTGAAAAAGACAAGAACTTTGATCATAAGCGTTACTATTGCTTAGATGTTCTCTAGAGTAAGTAGCGTGTACTGAGCAAGGAGAAGGTGCGTGTTTCGGGCATGAGTGCAGGACTGTTTACTTCCAGAGTTTGTTGAGCAGCCAATAAGGTCCAAGGTTATTTTGGACTCAGCATGAGTAAGTGATCCAGGTATGACAAATGAGGTAATGCATTCCTTGCTCATTAAAAGCTCTTGGCTACACCACTCATGTTGACAAAGTGCCAACATAGCTTGACCTCAGCTATGTAAAGGCCACTATTTTTTTTAACACCCTCCCCATAACAACATATCTTTGACATCAGTCAAAACATGTGCATGTAGAGAGCAGTGTTATGGGGAAGACTGAGCTCACTGGGCTTCTGAAAATAACCATAACCTGATTAAACCAGAAGCGTCACCTGAAGGCGGTAATGGAAGGAGAACAGTGGCCACAGCCTTGCAGGTTTCTGACTAGGTGGCAGTGGAGGTCTCTCCATGTCCTCACCTGCTGTCCTTTCCTGATCGCTGGCAATATCCCAGTGCACACGTAGGCTGGAGGCCAAGAGGATGATGGTTTTGAGCAGTGATGCTATTCTCCTTTGTGGCTCAGAGCCTGCTGCTGAGTGTGGTTTGTCTCCAACATCCATTCCTTAATTCACTGCAGCAGGTGCCTGTGGATTCCTGTTGTTTGATCCTGGTGGTCACTAGCCAGATCACTTCAGCAGGCTTTGAACATCTAGACTGCTGGATCAACTTCTTTCTGGGGTAAATTTGAGCTAGTGAAGATTCTTCAATCCACGTTGTCAGATAACCCTCTGTGCCACACACAACAGTTTTTGCATTTAACCTGTCGGGATTGTCAGTTTGTGATAAAAACACGTGGGACATTGTTGCTGTTTTGTCACCACAGAGCCTAACCACAGCCTGGGGAGGTGGAGGTGAGGTACAGTTTCCATCGAAGAAGAACCGAGTGATTTAATCTCACTTTCAGATTAGTGAGAACAGTTAAATCACTTCATGGGCTAAATACTTACTCTAAAGGCCGCGGTGTGTGTGAGCGTTTTGCACAAAGGCGAAGGCCACTTGTGAAGCTCCCCTGTCCCTGCCCTCCCAGCGGAGGGGAAGAGCACGACGGCACCTCCTGCTCGCCGGGGGCGAAGGCACCGTTCCTGGGCCGCGCTGGGATCTCTGGGTGATCTTCTCAGGCTGCTTCTTGGGTCTCTTTCAAACACTTGGGGGAAAAAAAGCATTTGAGTGCCTGGGTAGATTTGTATAAATAACTGTTTTTGCCCTGAGAATTCACAGTTGAACCGGCAATGAGAGGTACTCCAGAATGGGAGGAGTAGTTCAGCTATGGTTGTCGTCATGGCTTGTGTCGCTCTTGCTGTTGATGGCATTTCCATTTCACACGCTCTCACTTAATCAGGAGCACCAGACCTGGAGCAGCAAGAGATAATCAGCTGAAAGCAAAGGCTCCCCCACACATGTGTTTGGTAATGATGGCGCCTCTTGCTCTTTACAGTTGCAAGTGTTTGTGTTTGCCTGAGATCTTCATTCATGTTGAGTTCTTGTCCAGTCCCTTGTAAAACCCCATGTCAGTAGCCTTGGTGTCCTCTGTAGAAGTGAGCAACCTTGCAAGCCAGCGGTGTTTTGGTGCAGGGCAGCTTTGGTTAAATGAGACCTGCCTGCTCCATGAAGCAGTAGAGTAACACGCTGGTAGGGGCTGGCGCCACCGGGCACTGAAGTAGTCCCTCCAAACCCTGCTGCTGGGAAAAGGTGGCAGGCAAAATGCGGGTGTGTATGTGCGGGGTCACCACGCTGAGGGGGGAAGCCGGCCGCGCCGTGGTGAGCGGTGCCGCCCTGCGTGACGGGCCGTGTTGGCTCGTCCCGAGCGCATTGGCAGTGGCCATGTTTCCCGGGGTCACACCTGAAGCGCCTGCCGGGGCTCGGCAGGGCAAGCCGCTTCTCTGCCGCGGGCTTGCCGGGCTCTGCTCCGCGCTGCTCTCAGCCTCGGAGCAGGCAGGGACAGTAACTCTTGGGCATCGCCGCTGTCGTAAGCGAACGTGCCTGTTGTGGTGAGCAGGAAACCTGGAGTGAGCCATGGGCTCAAGAGGAGGGTGCCCGACGCAGGACGGCCTCAGGTGCGTGTCCGGATGTAAGTGGTGAACGCCGTCTCTCGCTCCCGCGGCTCTGACCCGTCAAGGCGGGAGCTGCTGGTCCCATGCAGTCTCTCCCTCGCTCCTCCCGGTCCTTGGAGTGCTCCCCGGCTCCAGTAGGAGCCCCTCTGCGATCCTGTGTGCCCAAGGCTCTGGCAGATGTTTCCCTAGCTCCATTTGCACCTCTTCCTTCAGGGGGAGAGAGAGAAAGAGAGAGAAAGAAAGAGAGAGAGAAAAAAAGAAAGAAAGAAAGAAAGAGAGAAAAAAGAGAGAGAGAGAAAGAAAGAGAGAAAGAGAGAAAGAAAGAAAGAGAGGAAGAAAGAGAGAGAGGAAGAGAGAGAAAGAAAGAGAGAGAGAGAGAAAGAGAGAAAGAAAGAGAGAAAGGAAGAGAGAAAGAAAGAGAGAAAGAGAGAAAGAGAGAAAGAGAGAAAGAGAGAAAGAGAGAAAGAGAGAAAGAGAGAAAGAAAGAAAGAAAGAAAGAAAGAAAGAAAGAAAGAAAGAAAGAAAGAGAGAAAGAAAGAAAGAGAGAAAGAAAGAAAGAAAGAACTCAAATTGGCAAAAGCAACCATACTGTCAAATGCACAGAGAAAAAGGTATTTTATTTAAACTGGTAGTATGTCATATTTCTCATATTCCTATTTCAGGCATATTGACTATGGAGGTGGCAAATAAATGCAAACATTTTTCTATACTTATTTATTCTTTTTTTTTTACTTCAATTTGCTTTGCTTATGTTCTCACCTTCTGGGAATGTGCAAGTTATCAGTTCTCACTGGCACAAATGCTTGCAGAAAGCCACATGCACAAGGATTGGGAGGAACTGAATTGTTTCGGATGTTTGCAAGCATCCATGCCACAAGTTCTTCTTCAGCAAGAGAGCAGGAGAAGATGTGGGACATGCACCAAACTATCCACTACATCTCATTTGACAATATGAGCAGGGCGACTGATTTGGATTAAGTCACAAGTTTGTAAAATTGCAGTAATTATCAATAACAAATTCAAGAAATCTGCAGTGTGTTCATGAATATGCCATAAGTGAAACAAAAAAATAAGGGAAAATTAAAATAAGTATGTGCCTTGTTATAAATTATTCGTTCGCTCCTAGTCATATGGCGTAGCTCAAGAGAATAAAATGGGATATAGCTGAAATATAAATAATCTTAGGATAATGCATTTATTTATAATGGTTGGGGAGCAAATGTTAATGGATTTGTTTCAAGTGTGAATGGAACTATTTCAACTCTTTTCTTTTATGGAGCAGCTATTAGAGGCAAGGGCCTTCTCTTTTGGTATTAATTCATATAGCTGCTTTTTTTGTTAATAGTATGTCTGATCCGAAATGGCTTAAAGCGATTTAAAATACCAGTGTGCCATGTAGGAACCAGTCCTTGAGGAGTTTGCCTCCATAACTCCTTAGCAACTGGGAGAGTGCAGCAAACCTGCCTTGGGGTTGGTGCCAACTCTGCCAGCGAGGGCTCCAATGCAAACAATGTTTATATGCAAGTTCAATATACCTGGAATTCGGTAACAAATGCCTTTTTTTTGCTCTTAAAGCTTTTAAGCAAAACGTTAGGAGTGCTTTATAACGTGATGCGAAGTGCGGTGCCAAAATGCGGGCTAACAAGTATGTTTGCAAAACATGGAGCCTTGAACTAGTTTCTTTATTTGAAAAAAAAGGAAAGAAGAAAAGAAGCGCTTCCCGCCGAAGTGTGCTGGGGCCGTGTCAGACAGCGTGCGTGAGCCCATCCTGGCCCCCGGGAAGCTGAGGAAGTGCTGGTGTTTTCCAGGCTACTGCGTGGAAGCAGCGTGATCGGGACCAAAGGGTGGCCGGGCAGGAGGGTAGTGGGGCCGTGGGCTCTGGGGTGCCGGGATGGCCATGCCGTGGGGCAGGAGGGTGTTG
>JAWLRI010000460.1:2653620-2676658 GCA_034781795.1 Crypturellus tataupa | reverse complement strand
CCGACCGCGGCGCTGGGCAGGCGCGCGCCGCCGCGCTCCCGAGGGCAGGTATAAATCAGGCAGATGTTTGGCGGCCGGAATGGGTAACAATTTCTTTATCTCTTTGTTTGCTTTTTTGCATGTTAGCCTCCGACGGCAACCGCCGACTCGCTTCCCGCAGCACTTTTCAGGGAGCAGAATGTGCTTCACTGGAGATAGATGGAGAGATTTCCGCAGGGAGTTAAACATATATTTTTGTTCCTACCCAAATACGGACTTGCACGCATGCAGACACGCGTGCATATATTTTCGCTGCGTGTCAGTACTGGGGCAAGAAAAAGGATGTGTCTTTTGGACTTTTGGTCTTAAGCCCATGGCTTTTATTTTTCTTTGAGCGGACCAAATATGACACTGTTATTCAAACTATAAAATCAAATTAGCACCCTTTATTGTGTTGGCAAACTAATTAAAATGTAAAATGTCCTGAAACCACTGGCTTACTGTGTGACAAATGTGAGATTAGAAACAATTACGAGGCACTCAAGAGGTTTGTGGTGTTTAGATTTCTGACATTGTTCCAATCATCCCTTCAAGTAATGAAAACAATGGTTACCTAGAAATTAAAGGTTTATAGCAAATTATCTTCTTCAGTACAGTCATTAGTTAATGATTGTTTATCATTTTAAGCGTTGCTCTAGTAGTTGGAGACTGATTTTTAAATCTGAAAACAGGCAGGACACGTAATGATGAACCAGCAGCTGCTTTATCTAGTATTTCAATATGCGATCGTAATTTGTATTGTAACATCATTATTGAAAGACAGATCTAATTTTTTTGTTGTTATGATCCATATCCCGGTCTAAATGTGGCTCTGCATGATTAAGGTTTAGTCAATGTGCTATTTCAGAGCTCTTTTATCCCAGCGTCCTGAGAACTGGGCAAAAATGAAAGTGGTTCATGTGAATTTATATGTGCAAAATGTACAAAACAATCAATGACTTATTTCAGCACTGGTCTCCTCCTAGATCTCCTTGCTAAGTTTTTTGATCCATTTAAGGACTCGGGCTTTTTTATTTATTTTTTTTTTCTTTCTTTTTTTTCTTATTCTTTAGAAGAACTTTGACAAGAGTGACAGGATATATAAACATTTCTTGGAACTGAAATGAGCTTCAATATTTCAGAACATTTCCAAAAACAGATGTTTCCCAAAGTTGAAAATGCTAGTTAGCACTCTTATTGAAGATTAAAAATAATTATAATAAATGCACTAGGCTGATTAATGCAAAGTACCCTATTAATATTCAATTTTGTTCTTTTTGTACCATTGAGAAATATTTGTGCTTTCTCTCTGTGTCCTTTAGAGACCAATGTTTGACTTTATATTAATTAGATATGTGAAAATAGAATAGATTAGCCTTGGGGAATATGATATAGAAACATATAGTGTGTCAAGGCGTAACTCATGGAGGATGGGAACCTCATAACGAGCATTTACTATAGACAGATGTGTACGTTTCTGTGACTGATTGTAGGGGAATTATTTATTATGCTTTCAGCTGTTAAGAAGCCATGTATAAGGCAGTGTGCTCAAATTGTTCTCCATTAATTTTCAGCGCCAAATCTTAAAGGGAGACCACGCAAAAAGAAGCCATGCCCACAGAGGAGAGATTCATTAAACGGCATTAAGGATTCCAACAATAATTCCGAAAGCAAAGCTGTTGCCAAGGTAAATCACTTAATAATATTCCTTTCAGTGCGTTCTCCTTTTTTAGCTACAGCTCTGCCTTTGTTTCCCAGCACGCTGTTTCAAATTTAGACAGTAACTTATCTGCTTGGGGAGAAAAATGCAGGGGGGGTTCTTTTTTTTTTTTTCCAATAATTCTGTTCTTCACTTTAAATCACATCTGTGTTCAAAGTTAGCAGCAACTATAATCACCTCACAACTTAATGCTATCAGCTTGTTGGTAACTGGTAGTGCTTAAGCTTTCTTGGCATCCAGTGTTAACTTTCACATTCTGTGACACACAAACATAGTTTGTGGCTGTATCTTCAAATTAAAAATAAACCAGCGAGCAGCTCACCCTGTTACAATGTACTGCTAAATATAAGTTTGAAGATAAACAGAGTATGAAACAAGAGCTGCCTTCAAATAATGGTTTCTAAGAAGCATACACAAACACCATTACCGGGCTGTTAAGATCCTGACTTAAAATAAAACCAAAAAAAAAAAAGGGAGGAAAAGGAAATTCAGAACAAAAGTACAAAAGTTGAAAAATCTGGGCTGGCTCTTTAATACTGAGGGGTAAGCTGTGTATTCCAGGGTTTGTTGAATAGGGTATGTTTTTAAGGAGTGTGCTGGATTTGCTGCAGTGCTAAGCCCTGCTGCGACTAAAAACTGGATTGCTGGTTTGGGTTTTCAGACTTATTTCCTAGACATTTGTACAATCTTCCCTTAAATTTATTTTTAAATGACATTTCTGTAGTTTAATTTACATCCTATTCTCTGTGTTGTCTCTGTGGTTTTAAATAGGAATTTGGTTTTCTCTTAAAAGAAAAAAAAAAGCTCAGCACAAATGGCTCCTTTCAAGATGATTTAATTCGAAACTGTAAGATGCAAAGATGGAAAATTACTTAGAGAGAGCAATACTTGTAGATGCTTATCTGTGGGTGCACTTGGTCACTGCACTGCTCCTAAGCACCAGCTACGCACATTTACCTACACTGAATTTTTAGGTCAGCTGCTCTTGAATCCATTGTTTCCATAAATTAGATGGATGCATATCTGCGAAGCATTTGCATTGTAGCGACTATCTCCCTAGGAAATACAGGGAGTCTGCAGATGCATCTAGGCTGTATTGTTGTGGGCAGCGAATGTCCCGGGAGATTAGGAGGTTAAAGAGGTCAAGTGGAAGTACTAGCTCTCCCTTTCTCATAGGAGGGCAGATTAGATTCCTCCTGCTCCTCCCTAGAATTTGGGGTAGGGTGCCTTCTCTCGGTGTCGGTACGGAAGGCTGGAGTTTGCGATGGCGCTGTGTGCCAAGGTCAGCGTTTCGCTGCTTCTGCGCCCCGTTGTGCTCCACGGGAGCCTGGGGCAGCGGGTCACAGGTCCTGCCACCAGCACCAGCCTCTGCTCTGGGCAAGAATGTGCAAAATCCGCAGTGTGAAAATGCCTCAGTTTGCCTCAGATCCCCCTCCCCCTGGACAGCTCTTGGATTAAAAGATTACCAGCAAAATGCAGTGCGGACTATGTTGTCAAAGCAGCGTGGACCGCGGCATGAGTAGTTGTGCCTCTTCAGCACCTGATATATAGGTATGAGATAATTAAAAACAACAGTAACACTTCATACCAAATTGTTTATCCACTCTGTTTATATTTGGGTTCACCCTACTAGTCAAATGTGACGATATTTCAGATAAGAAGTAATTCCACCTATTTATCTAGTCATACTGAGCTCATCATTGTGCAGATATTAATAACATTAATTATCTTGGCCAGCTTAATTTCATTATAAATAATAGACGTGTTCGTGATGTAGCGTCCTTGCTCATAGTCCCACTGACTTTGCTGTGGCTCTTCGCATCAATCTGTGTCTCCAGGCTGTGGCCATCCTTTCAAGGGGGGCAGGCAGTGAGTCAGAAACCCACCAAGGCAGATGTTTTGCACGTTATGTAGTTTGAGTCGCTGCCAATAGCTTTCTGGAGGAGAAGGGGAGGTGCATTTTGGGCAGAAGCAGGGATGGAGAAGCACGTACTGTGGCTGAGCCATCATCTTGTGTTCTGCATTGCGTTTCACTGTAGTCCTCTCTCCTCACTCCATCTCTGGCTAGTGCTGTTGATGGGTCCATGGAAAGCAGAGTTGGGAACTACTAGTGCAAATGGGACAAATGCACTTGTGTCACATACCGAAATGCATTGGCCATGGTCTTGGCCATACTCTTGCTCTGGTTAGAGTCCTTTTGACTAGAAGTTGTGCTGCTTTCATCCTCAGCACATAGCACCCAGGGGCTGACAGCAACCCCATTTCGGGGGTGGCAGGAGATGCAATGGCTCTGCAGCTTGGGCTGAGGGAAATAGTGGAAGAAGTGGCATTCGGGAGATTGGTTTTAAGCCTGTCAAGCCCAACAAACCACGTGGGTTTAATGACTTGCTGGATTTCATATTCTAAGCTGTCAGTGACTGGCAATCTTTGTAAGCCCTCATGATTTAGTTCATTAGGGCATGCTTACCTTCAACCACAAGCAGATCATTTTATAGACTTTCACTGTTAACCTGAGGCAGGGAAGTATTCGGTTTGGTACGAGTAGTTCCGAGTGAATTTGCATCTAGCTTGCTTGTTCAAAACAGTATGACAGCAGGACAGACAGACAGCGCTGTCCTGGCTCTGTGGATGCTGCCGGGGAAGTGGCTTGCTTCTGTGTCACTTCTTGGTCCACCTCCTGCATCTGTCTTATGCCTTTTGGGAAGGGGTCAGGGACAGGGCAGGGTTCCTCCTAGGCTGAGAATGCAAAAATTGGAAAAAACAGGGTCCTCTGATCCTGATGGCAGGATAAGTTCTCTTGGAAAGGTCCATCTCAAACTCTCTTGCCAAACACTCCCAGGAATGTAGAGACTTTCATACTTTGTGTGCCGTCAGGTCTGGATGGATTTTGGTGTCTTGCAGACTCCTCTGTGAACCTCGCTGTCCCCGCGTGCTCTCCTGGCTTGTGCCCGCAAGAACGTGCCCGTTCAGAGTGCCTAAAAACACCCTTAAGACTTGTTAAAAACGCCTGGCCTGACCAATTCGAAGAGCTGAAAGGATTAACTTGTTAAACATGGAAATTGTCCCCAAATGAATCTACTCATTACATCTCCTAGTGCAAATGCTAAAATAAATCCCTCACTTCATCTGTATGGCCAGATCTGGGAAATTAGTTTAGAAGTTGCCAATGTATGCTTTTCCTGCAGCCACAGGTGGCCTGGCACGCTCTCAGACCCGAAGATTTATTCTGAGAGCCGTAGACGTTATCTGATTGAAGCTCTAAATAAAGGTCTGTAGTGGTCTGGGGTGTGCGTGAGACCCTTGGCAGGAGATCGCAAACGCGGGGACGCTCCGTGAGTCGTCACGTGCCCTTGGCTGCAGATCGTGCGCTCCTGGCTGACGGAGGGGGCAGCCGTGGTCAGGTGCTTTTGAACCCACCTCAGTAGGTTCATAACCTATGGAGACCCTGGGAGGGCTGCCTGGGCCAGGCCGTATTAATGGCCTGTGTCCTTTTGGAGGTATTAAGTCGTACAGGTCTAGCACGAAGGAGGTTGGGCTCCTTCAACGGATACAGGACGCTCCCTCTGTAACACAATCGTTAAGGCTTTGGGAGCAGACCAGAAAAGAAAGTGTAACCAAGAAAAATCCTTGTTTGGTACCTTTGTCCAGATTTTTGTCTTCTAGGAAGATTCAGGCTTGTGTTTTGAGAGCGAAGTTAGGTCAGTTGCCGGTCCCCAGTGCAAATCTGGCATGGCTCTGAGGGACTCGGATGCCTTTACGCTGGATTTACACCGGCGTTGTCCGGACTGGCACCTGGCCCTTTCAGTTCCCATTAATCCTTGGCCGTGGCAGTCATTCATATCTCCTGTCATGTGGCGGTGACGTTCCGGCAGTGAGGCCCGTGCCTTGAGCACTGAATGGGTGCAACGTTGCAGCCCTCATCAAAGCTTCATTGAATGTGACACTACTTGGCCTCCTCGCTTTGCGCTTGGGCGCTTTTGAGCTCGACAGGCGCTTTGACCTCTCTGCTCTGAGCGCTGGAGAGAAGGGGGCTGTGTGTAACATGGGGTCTTCTCACTCCCAACGGCTTCTTTTGTATGTTATTTTCTTTGTTTCCTTATGTCTCCTTGGCAGTCACGTCCCTCGCCATTAGTTTGCTTTCATATAAGTGAGCCTTGATCTAATTTAGCATTCATGCCCAGGCCAGCATTGCAAACATAGTTCTGAACTGTCCAGTTTGTAAAACAAAACACAGTAAAAAGGCGGAAATAGATGGACAGAGAGATAGACAGAAAGATAGATAGATTGCTTCTTATCTAGCAAGTAGGCCTCATAATCAAAAATTTGTTCCCAGGCTCAGAGTTTGTTCCAAGTTTTAGCTTGCAACAAATTTACAGCTCAAATTAAAAATCCCAAATTTATTGAAATTATGGGCTCCTATTGGGAGTGTTAATCCAGTCTTTGGTACGGCATTGAGAATTATGACAATGTAATTTGAGCTTTGTTAGAGGAAGCTGTTAAATAATTTTGCAAGGAGCCAAAGTAAAAAAAAAAAAAAGGAATTACTGCTCTGAACTGAGCCAATCCAAAACTCATTTAATGGGAAAAATTTCCACTAGCTTCATTGAGTTTTGGATGAAATTCAGGATCTTTACAGAGGCTTGATCAGTAAGCATATCTACACCTAAAAGACAAAGCCTGGTGTCTAATGCCATAGGAAGACAACCTCTCTGCGTACCATCAGACCAGAGAGTATGGGCAATAGAGTAAACGCACTGCAGGAGTAAGGGATTGAGAAAGATCTTGCAGGAAATTCATTTTCAAGTTCCTGGCAGGAGCAAGTCTGTGCCCTGCAATGTCCTCCAGGGAGAGGTTTTTCATCAGCACTGAATAACTTCTCTCTGTCTGTGTGTCTAGTTGGTAGCAGCCTTACCTTCCTACCTGTGGAACACTATGGGTACAGCTAGCCTTAAATCAGTGATTTTTGCAAGGTTAATATGCTGAGGAACATAAAGGAAAAGACTTTGCTTTCCTTGGGCCTGACACAGCGTCACTTTTCTGAGACAAAATAAGCGTATTTTGGTTAGTCTTTCCCATAGTATATTTGCCAGTATACTTGTCCATAGTATATTCGCCAGACTGCCAAGGGCCAGTCTGTTTCCGGCCCTTGCATAATGCCCTTCCTAGCACTTACCTCCAAAATGTCAACAAGTGCCCATGAAGCCCCCGGTACGAGTGGGGAGGACGACGGAGTCGCTGGTTTAGAGGGGTTGGTGCGGCTTCACCGAAAGGCTCCTCCAAACTCCTGCATTCCTCATGAGCGAGACACCCCGCTCTCCTCCCGAATCCCGAGCACCACAGCCTCCTCGTGCCGTGGGGAGCGCAGCGCGCGTGGCTTGGTCAGGGCACGGAGCCATCAGAAGGCTTCTCGCAACACTTCAGAGCACCCCGGCCCACCGTTGCTGCTCACAGTGAAGGGCTTGCGGTATTTCGCTGGCGACGTCTTGGACATGGTTCGTCTGGAGAGCTTTTAAGAACCAGTTTGCGAGGGTGCACTCTTTTGTTATTTGTATACATCAGCTGTGGGAAGGCTCGAATTGTAATTTGCCAGATTCAATGGGCGGATTATCTTCAGGAGGACTGCAGGATTAAGCCAGTCTCACTGGATATTTTCCCCCTTGTTTTGAATGTTGATGAGAAGTAAAGTGGTTCCAATTTGTTGGCTTCCTGACTGGCACGCTCGTGCCGGCGAGGTCAGCGGGAAGCGCCGAGCTTTGGGAATCACGTGCACGGAGGCTGCTGGTGTCTACCAGCAACAGCTCCCGTAACCCGCCTCTTCCTTCTGCTGAGTGCTCAGGGCTGCGCTTAACTTTAAGCAGATGCTCCAAGGCTCTCGCCTCGAGGCTGCGCTGCAGCAGCCCCGGTGCTGGTGTGTGGGGAGCGCTCTGCCCGGCGGAGGCCTGCCAAGGTTTGTCTCTCTTCTGGTGGGCCAAAGCGGAGAAGAAGGCGTCTTTCCAGAGCCGGCTGCAGAGCATTCCTGGAAGGAGCTGAGCACCCCGGCTCCGAGGGGTGTCTACGGGAGTCGGCAGCGCTCCGTGTCAATCCTGCCGTGAGGGTTATTATTAGACTTGCTAATGGCAAGTGTATGCGAGAGATGGGAGCTGTCTGTGACATAGCAATGTATAGTCATAAAAACGCAGCGCTTGTGAGCATTACCAATGGGTTATAATGATTTAAAGATGTGGCTATTTAAAAATGTTGTGACTAAGATTCAGAACAAGACATTTAGCTCTATAAATAGCTTCTTTTGTTTCCCCTCAAACACAGTTGCGTGGTTTGGCCTTCGTATTTTTCAACAAGCAATTCTGTTAGGAGAGGTTATTTATTCCTTAAGTAAAAATTAAAGGTTACTCAGATCTGATATGACATCTTTTCTTTTCCCAGGTAAAATGTGAGGCTAAGTCAGCTTTGCCCAAACCCAAGAGTAACAACAGCAACTGTAAAAAAGGCTCAAGTGAGGATAAATCAAAGATTGCCGTAGGTGAAGAATGCAGAGCTGATGAGCAGGCTTTCCTTGTGGCACTTTATAAATATATGAAAGAAAGGAAAACGCCAATTGAACGAATACCCTATTTAGGTTTTAAGCAGAGTAAGTATTCTTTTTCTCACTTTCTTGTTGACATTTTAGAATGGTTTGGCTTCTCCAGAGAAAGTATTTGCACACAGAGCCTTTTTTAAAGCCTTATGGATGGGGGGGGCAATGTTTATATCTACAAATTTTCCAGTCCAGGCATTTTACTATCTCTTATGCCTAGATTTGCATCGCTTCCTTCTGGGGTAGTTGCTGCCGGATATTTATAGGTTTAAATCCGCTGATTATGACTAGAAATAGGCATGCTGAAAACTCTCTAGTTTTCTGTTTTGTAAATCTGCAGCGTCTGTAATGCCTTTCTTCTGAGTTAATAATATGACGTATCTTTATTGTGCCCAGATGTTCTTTATGAAAGGACAAATATTAAAGGAAGACATTTAAAGGTGGTTGAGAAAGGCACAAAAGGGATCGTATTTTTAAGCACAAAAATGTGTTTATAGTTAATAAATTATTGACTTCAGAGAATATAAAACCAGACCGTATCTGTTTAATACAGGATGCAACGTTTAGAATTGCTTTGGCATGTACAGTTTGTAGTGCCATAGTCTGTAAAGCAGTCTTAGGTGGAGAAGATACAGTCGCAACTAAATTTTACATAAATATTGCAATGCAAGGGTAGATCTTTCAGCATTTCAAACAAAAGCTGTAAATGGGAGTTTTTTTCCTCCTTATCTATAGGTTGAATGATACTTTAATTACTTAAAGGGAGGACTCCATGGATTGAAATACTATTTACTCTAATTTATCTCCCAGATTAAAACCATGTGTTATTTTGATGAAGAATGTCAGACCTGTATGTTTTACATAACAATTTACATACCTAATAGCAATTGGCACTGATTGCAACAGGCCTCCAGCAGCCATTATAAACTTATATAACTCCGAATGATTACAGTGTTTGTCTGAAAACTGGCTGCTTGAAATGGAAGTAAAATTAATGTACTATGAACAGCTTCGTTGCATTATGCATTGATTCAGATTAAATCAAGGCCTAAGCAAAGCTCTTGATAGCTCTGAAACAGTACAAGGTTCAATGAGGCTTTCAGAACATTTTTGTGTCGAAGAGTGATCCCCCCCCAGCTTTGCTCTGTGCTCCCTCAAGCAAGGGACAAGGTGGGCTCGCACACAGGCGAGATCATCATTTCTGCAGTTCTCCCCCAGGGATGGGCTCCTTTGCTAGCATTTAGCAGAAATACACCGAAAGTTGCCTGGCACTCATTATGAATTAGGGGCCTGATCGGACAAATACTTAAATGCCAAGAGTAAGTATGCTGAGGAGAGCAGAACTGTTTGCAGGAGCAGGCTCAGTATTTGTCCAGCAAGAGCCGTGCAAACACTGCCAGAATAAGTATGTTAGCGGGAGGAAGCAGTGCGTTCACTCCAGCATAGCATCCCCCATGGGGCAGTATAGCCAGTCCTCTGGGAGCCACGGTGTCACGGCCGAGTCTGGCCCCAAATCCTCGTTGTATGTCTCTTGGGAATCACTGTTTGGTGGTGGTGTGGTGCATGGGCCTTTCATTAAGTTCAGTTATTCAATTATATCAATTATTCTTTGGGAAATTAAAGGAAAATTAAGACACCCCAGCAGTAAGCAGTGGCTCCATGGGACACCGAGGAAAAGCGTGTGAAGAGTGATGGAGCAGGCAACAGGTCTCTCCCAAAGCATCTTCTGGGGGAGATACTTCCAAGCCCCCCAGCCCATAACCATGGACAAGGCATGACCGCCCTTTCCATAGTTATTTGGACTGCCCCGGGTTCATTCCCGTAGGACCCGTTTGAGCACAGCCCGCTGCTTATTGATGAGGGAGGCCATTATCTGGGCTGCGGTAAATATTGGATATTGCTGCTTAATCAATAGACATTCTCTGTGAGCCGGTGTGTGCTCATGCTTGCTTGTTAATGAAATCAGCGCTAAACAAATAATTAAAACCAACATTCTTTCCAATGAGTAATTTTTATTATCAAAGTTATGGAAACATGTTACTGCCCTTATGCTGTGTTTCTTATCAGCAAAGTCAGATGAGCCCATTACCTTTGTCTCAGGATACTTTTCCAGTCCTGTAAAGCCATCTAAGTGTGTTCTCTATATGCAATTAAAAATATATATATTGTACGTGCTAATATTTACTCTTCACATTATGTAAATATGTCTTTGCAAATTGTTTCACAGGAGCTTTTCAGAGACTGTGAGCATTTTTTTCCTATTTTTCTTCTTTAAAAACTGTTTAATTAACATTTCTTTGAAATATGTTGGTTAATGCAATGCTTATCTAAATACTTATTGTCCCTCTAACAGTTAACCTTTGGACTATGTTTCAAGCTGCTCAAAAACTGGGAGGATATGAAACAGTAAGTGTTTAAGTAACTTAAATGAAGTAATTGTGCAATCTAACTTTTCCCTGTTAGAAAAAAAATGTAAAAGCAAACAATCATTTGCTGCATTTTAGGCTAGCTGTACACATTGCGAGTTTATTGGACCGTTTTTGGAAACAGTCCCAATTAGTTCCAGGTTTGGCAAAATTGTAAACTTGTCGTAAAAACTACAAGTGGAAAACATATGTAACTCTTCCCTGTCAAGGAAATTAGTTGGGTCTGTAATTTTTTCCCATGTTGAGAAAGGGCTATTATTGTACAACAAGCCAAGATTGCATAAAAGAAATTTCACTTGGCAACATCCCTGACATCTGTTCATGTCTAATATGGGAAATGTATTAAAGGCTTTCAAAAGTAATCAGCATTGTCCATTAAGGAATAGCATGCTGCAGTATCTTCTCTTATTCCAAGTGTAAAAGATCTTTATTAGACAAGGGTCAGTACCACATAAACAGGAAGTTATCAAAGTAATTCAGAAAAGTTTCTGACACTTTTTATCAGCTAACCATATCTGACAAGAGCGGTTTATTTTTAGCTCACAGGAAAATTTGATGGCCGTGGATTTTACAGCATGTATTTTGAACCAATAAAATAGTAGAGCAACAAACTTAGATTAAAATCTTGAAATGAGAAGAAAGAGCTGCATTAATATGGCACATAGAGACGACATCTGTAATAAAAACCAATTGACATAGGAAGATGTCGTCATTGGAAATATTTTCTTTGCACACAATGATCAGATTAAGTTGTTCAGTTCCTGCCGCAGTTGGATGAAAGAAATTATTTTTGCTTTGTTTACGAAGTAATCTGGGACATATCTGTGCTGTAGCGAAATGACAAGAAGAAATGCGCTATCAAGAAACTGAAAGTCATTAAAACGAAAATATAAAAGTGGCTATTTTCTTTCCATACAATGAGGCGTATTGTTCTCCAAATTAAGAGCCCGGGTTTATTGGCGTGGGTGTGGCTGGGGCTCTGTGAAATCGGAGCACTAACGTTCTCAGCAGAGCTCTGCGCTTGATTTGGCTTCTGTTACCTCTCTATCTTTCATTAATCAGCGCAGAGCATGCTTAGGTAGAGGGGTGTGCGCACGGGTGCTCACGGGTGTATAGGCACGATTAGCCGCTGCAGTGAGGGCTGTAGCTATTTACAGCAGTTGTGAGCCAGGAGGCATTGCTGTGAGTTGTAAAATGCAGCGTGGATGAGGGCTAAAACCCTGAACTTGCTCCAGAGCGTGAGCAAAGGCTGCGAAGGAGGTCGAGCGGGGGGTGACGTGGGCAGAGCTCAGGGAGACAGGGAGGCCGCGGCAACGTTTTGGACCTTCCCGAAGGGATGGGGGTGCCCAAGTCGAGCTTTACTGGATCAGCTTAGAGTGAGTGTCTCCATCGACAGGAAACTTAGAAACCGCTTGCTGGTCAGTAAATGGCAAAGGGAGCATAGCTCAGGCCAGACTTGATGTGGGGGTGCCTGGGGCTGAGGGGAGGGGAGGGGGCACTGGTCCAGTTGTTACGGATATTGAGGGGGCACTGGTCCAGTTATTATGGATATTGGTGTCTCAGGTTTTCTCTGCAGAGAGCTGAGATTGGGAGGATGTGTGGATGTGAGTTAGGCTATACATGGAGCACGAGGCCGCCCAACCGCATTCTTTTCTGTTGATGATCTCATCCTCAATATGGATCTACCTTTGTTTTACATTCCCTGAATGTTAAACCAATAGCTGTTGCAAAACTTTTGACTTATCCACCCTTCCACCCTCTTCCTTTTTTTTTAAAAAAAAATTATGGCCGTTTTACACTGACAGAGTTTGCCGTGCTGCAGCTGACTGTGTTTTATCCTGATGAACATTGATAGGAAGCTTTTGTCTTTGGTTCTTGTTCTGTTTTTCAGCAAGTCAGCGAATGGCTGGTGTGCTGTACACCTCAGTATTAGTTCCAGGGTCTTAGACAGATCTGCTTAGTCCCATATTTATAATTTCAAGTGAGTGCTGTAATGCAGTAATGACCGGGTTATGCCAATATCTGTTGATGATGAGATGTTGTGCATAACAACTGCACAATAGAGCAAAAACTTACTCAATTTTAGAGTGACAGGAGCCTATCGTGATTAACCTGTGTTTGTTTACATGGACTGTCTGATGTAGATGAGTCATTGGTTTGTTTTAAAGACTTCTTCATCTTTAACTTGCTTTGGATTTTGGCAAGTTTCTGGTTTGTGTGTTAAGGTAGGTTGGGTCTTTTGTCTTACAAGTCCTGTAAGGGAAAGAAGGCTTAAAACTGGGTATTTTGCATGAGCACGACAGCCATTTTATAAAGAGACAGCTAATAAAAGCTTGGTTAAAATCATTTATTGGAACACAGAGTAGTCAGTTTATTTTTGACTAAGGAGCGTAGAAACCTTCCCAGTGAAATCTGGAAAAGTTTGCATCTTTGTATTTGGCAGAAGAATGGTAGTCAGCTCATTTTCACTTTCATCCCCTGCCCTGTCCACCTTGTACATGTACAGATGCTTTTACAGGACTTTAAAAGCGCCTCTGACGAGGAAGCAGGGGTTATATTTTGTTTCTCGGCTTCTGTTCAGACTCAGGAGACCTCTGAGGCCAGTCCTGTCATTTAAGGATCAAAAGGTGAATGAAAACAGCCAGGGATTGGATTTGAGGTGCAGGCAACAACTTTCTTAACCATCTGCCAGGCATTCTATCACGTATCAGGTGCTGGGATGGATCCAGTGAGGCTTGCAGAAAGTGTTACCTGTGCATATGTGATATTTAATACTGTTAAGTCATAATCATGTGTCATATGCTTTTATTTAAGGGTTTTCATACTAGGGTATTTTCGAGAGTCTTTTTTCATCCCTCCATTTTCTGTTTGATTACTAATACTTAGGAAGTTGTCATCCATAGCTGTTTAACTGCAGTACCATGTACTTCTTGGGGCAGTATTTTTAAGCACAGTGCAGGCTTACTAAGAATAGAAACCCATGTAAATTGGTCTAACTCCTCACCAGATGAAGCCATCTCTCTGGAATTTGTGGGATTATGTTTCTCTTAAAAAAGATACATGAAATAAGCATCTCTGCTTATAATAATGAGAGAGCTCATTGAAAAGTACTCTGTGTGGCAGACCTGAGAGAACCTCACAGCAGTGAATGATTTAAACTGTCCCCAAATCCCTAGATGAAATTTCAAAACAATGTCGCATTGTAGATGGCTCAGCTGCAGTGACATTGAACAAGCACGGCCTGGGATTTTCTCAGTCATCCTAAATGAAGTGAATAAAGCTTGCAGATGTTCATAGATGGGAAATATCCAGGGATTATCCAAAGAGTTGTCTTTGGCAAGTTACGAAGTGGCATCTTTCCTTCAGAGCCAATACACAAGGAATGCCGTGTCATGTTCATCTTGGCAGGAGACTGTGGTGCTGGATGGACAAGCTGAAGATGTCTGAGAAAACATAAAGGTTAAAAAAAAAACTGGGGACTTAAGCTTTGGTCTGTGGCAGCCTGAATTTCACTGAAGGTCAGCAGGATCCCATTTAGCTGCCGCCTCCTGGAAGCTGCAACAAAGTGCTTTAGTTTTGAAAAATTACTGATACCAGTTACCAAAGTTCTGCATCTGGGCAGGCTCAAAGAAGCTGACATAGCAGTGGCATCCAAAATACCTGTGTTTGTGTCATACAGGACAAAGCTAACCCAAGAGCTCTGTTTTGAGGAGTTTTGTGAAGTTCACATGCCATGACCAGAAAATCCCCCCTTAGGTTTGCTGCTGTGGTGTGGAAGACCTTTAAGATTTCTCAAAGCAGAAGAAACCAATAAAAGCCTTTGTATAAAGAACCCCCTACTTTAACGGCCAAGATCACTGCTTTTCTTTGGTTGCTCCTGGAGCGAGTTGTGCAGATGGGTTGCAAGCCAGAAGGCTGCTTCTAAACTGAAACCAGCGTTGGAGTGGAAAGCTGCAGGAGACGAGACCGGCCTGTGCAGTTCCCATGATTGATGGGGGAACCCGGAGCATCCTGCACCCTTAGAAATGTGGGCACTGCGAGGAGCAGGGAGAAGAGCAAATCAGGGATCTAAAGCAACGAGGGAACTTTGTCCTGTGTAACATTCTCAACTGGAGCGTGGCAGCCTGTGTCAGGAACCTTGAGATGAATTAACTAGAAGTGTGCGGTGGAAGTGCTCAGGACGAATTCGATAAAGCTTTTCCAGGGTCTGCACGGTCTAAGTCCACTCTGCTTCCAGACTTGAAGAAAATGGCACTCCGCTTTTCATAGTTTATGGGAAATAATCTGCTCAGACAACCAAAATATTTCAGTGTTTCTATACCTTTTGCTACCTGCGTTCTGGTTCCAGCCAGAGGCGGGAACACACATGAGCCCTGTCAGCGTTGGAAAGTGCTGTGCGGAAGCGGCCAAGGCAGGTGATTTCAGTATGAACAATAACCACAAGCGGAGTATTGCCAAACGCTGTCCTTCCCTGGCTCCTCGGGAGGTTATTCCTCCCTGGAAGCAACTGGGAATGACTTCAGTGAGGTGAGAAGGAGATACCCTGCGTGGATGTGGTCACCACGAGCACCGGGCTCCAGCAAGGCTGTCCTGCATGACATGGGCAAAGCTTCCATCGGGCAGCATTTTGTATAAGGATGTAATTTTTCACTTTCTTGGGTCCTTTGAAACTTATTAAACATAAAAACTGAACTTGGCAGGGCAGGGGAGAGCCCAACCCCAGGCTTTGTTGGAATAATAATTGTTTGGGGAATGGCAGATTTTAGCAGAGCTCCGTATGTGGCAGAGCACAACTTTGCTATATACCAAGGAGATGTGGTCCAGTGGGTAAAGCTGGGCGAATATCTATGTGAACAGCCCAAACAGCCCCGCGGCGAGAGACGGGGTAACAGCGGAGCGATCTCAAAGGCACCGCACTTTCTGGACCTTCCAGGTTGGAGAAAGAGCCTCCATTTACACTCCCAGGAGATGATGTTGATCAGGACTTCAGATCTCTGCTGCCTTCCGTAATGACAACCAGCAGCAGTGCGGGTGGCCTAGTGGAGAAGTGGCTTAAGAACCTGAACAAAATTGACTTAAAACAAACCTTTTCCTCGGATGAGAGTTTGATCTGTTATTCAAATCATGTGTTTGTGCAGAATTTATCCCTGTGTTGTGGCACCTCTTACCTCTGGTCTTGGATTGGCTCCAGAAAACAGAGTAAAATTAATGAACACAGTCAATCCATTTTGCTTTAAATAGGATTTAAGAGAAAATGCTTCCTTTTTGCAAATATCTGTAGGTGCAAACTATCTAGAGGGGCCAGTAGAGAGTGGGAGGTGCTGATGACTTCTAAGAACAGGGCAAACAAAGAACTTAAAGGAACTGTAACGTTATCAAATAATGGGTCTCCAGCCATCCTTTTGCCTTTAGAGAATAATTTCAGCAAAGGAAGGACTTTCCTTTTATGCAGAGATGAAAAAAAGCACCTCTTAGCCTGTAATATTTAATGACAGTAGCCAGCTCCTCTTCTTTAGATTAAAATTACACACCTCAGATTGCAAGCTGTAATATTTGTTTTCTTCTGATTGCTGCCTTTAGCTCCTCAGTAAACACCATTGACTGCTCTGTGGGGAACTCAGGAGAAGCCTCCAGGGCTGAATATATTAAAATCCACAGCATTCCAGAGAAAATGATAAAATTCTCCCCAAATTGTTCCAGCCTCCCCCCCCCCCAATTTTCCACTGCCCTCTTCATGAGCTGCAGGCAAAGGAGGGTGATCTGTTGTGCTTGTCCTATTCCTGTTTTTCTTCCTGTTTTAAAAATAGTGGAATATATAAAATAATGAAGTGGTATTCAGAAACAATCCTTTTGCCAGGTCTTCCATCTGTTATTCTGTGTAATCCTAATTTCTGTACACACACAAAAAAAAAACAGAACCATGGTATGCAGCTCAATATGTTACAAGATGTTTATTTTCATCAGCGTGGTCCAATAAAGTACATAGCTCAAATATTAACATTGGAGTATGTTAAGATTTCATTACTGTTTGATCTATATATTTAACTGACATAAATGGATAAAAATAAACAGCTTGGAGCATATAGCGTTACGGACTCTGCTTTTGTGGATTTACAGAGTTTTGTGGTAGATTTGGATGTTGCAGCAGATTTATTTTCTGTAATTCAGTTAAAATAACTACGTAATCATTATTTGTGCTGAGTTTGGTTCAAGCTTCATTTTCATAATTCACGATGGGATTTGTCTGCATAACTTCTGATGGTTAATGACCCTCTATTGATTGAGCTTCTCTTTTGTGAGGCTGTATTGCTTGTGACTTGATAATGAATCAGGCAGATCACTCCATTTTAGAGAGAAATAAAATAGACATGGTGTTAACTTAAAAAAAAGGAAAAAAAAAAGACACCCAAAGCTCTGTGCTTGCTATATATTCTTTAAGGGCTTTTATAGTACTGGTAGTACATGCTGTTCTGAAAGTGTCACACATGCATTTGTTGTTGTGAACTCAAATGCTGTAGAATCTGTAAAGATGCAAGATTAAATTTTCCATTGCCATTTTTACAGATAACAGCTCGTCGACAATGGAAACATATTTATGATGAATTAGGTGGTAACCCTGGAAGCACAAGTGCTGCTACATGTACTCGCAGACATTATGAAAGGTAAGATAACAAATCTGAAATGCTTGTTTAATAATGAAAAAATTAATTTGGAGAGCCTTCAAAGCATTTTATAAAGAATTAGAGAATGGGAGAGGGAGAGGGTTCTTAAAGACATGGTAAATATTCCCCCACTGCTTTAGTCAGATAATCCATTGTAATTTAAACCAGAGTGTATGTCTCCAGTGACAAAATAAATAGAAGGAGCATCTGATTTTTCTTTGGTTCACATCTTAATTTTTACAACAGTTTCTCTGGTAAAGAGGCTGCAAAAGTGAGCAAAACGCAGCCCAGGAAAAACAAGGAAGGGCAGCTAATTGATGAAAACGCTTCTTTTTTTTTTTAGGAAGGCCAATTAAGCAAACTGGGGTTGTGATGGAAATAAGGGGGCGGCCCACGGCGCGGGGTGCAGTGTGCGCCGTGGGTCCCGCTGGGCATCGCGCTGTCGCTTCCCCCTGCCCTCCGCTACCCGCCGCGGCGCCGGGTGCCGCCTCCTTCCCGGGCACATAATAATTTCCAGGGCTTGCGAGGCCAGCACACATCAAATAAAATGCTGGAGCTGGAATGTTATTTTAGGTTGGTTTGTAGAAACGATTTTTTTTTTTTTAAGAAGCCAATATTAATGAAAGCTCTGCAATTTCTGGCTTAGATAATGAAAGTCTGATCTCCTGTCCCTGGGGAGGAACAAATTGCTTTGCTGGGTACAGGAGGGGTTTGTGCTCGCCCAAGCACAGTGCCGCACAGCGGGGCTGGGAGCAAGGGGCATTTTTGACCTTTTTCTGGTGCTGCACACGCTGCCCTGGCCCATGGCTGCAGGTTGGTCGCCTTCACTCCTAGGAGGCATCAGCGTGGGCCACGCTGAGGAAGGCAGGTCACTTTGGTTGTGCTTAAGATGGGTCTAATTTGGGCCAACAAGCCTAAAGTCGAGTTCTTGCGTTCCAAAGTCTGTTGCCTCGTTCTGGCCTCGGTTTGACATGAGGCAGAGCTTCTCTTTTGAGGCTCTGGCCGTCTGTCTGAAGATGGCATATGGAGGGGAAAGAATGCTGATAGGATTTTTAGTTTAGCTAACAAAAAATATGCCAATCTGGCCTGAAAAAAACAAACATGTATGTGAAAACCCTCAGTGACTAGTCCAATCTCTGGGTTTCTAGTACTAGAAACTTTTTTTTCTCCACAGAAAAGACATATTGAGCCTCAAACTTGGAAAAAAAACCATAAATGAAATTGTCATGCTTTGTTTCAGACGATATTTCTAACTCCAACACTTGTAAATGTAATGCCCATTTACAGCCAAAGTCCTCAGTTGACATTTAATCTAAAACTAGAGCTGCAGTGTGGGGATAGAGGATCCTGATTGAGGACACACACACATTTCCTAACGTGAAGGTGAGCTGCAAAGCTAAACTGGAAATTGAATTAAGCTGGGAAGGAAAAGCTGAAAAAAAATCATGATTTTCCTTCCTGAAACCCACTGGCCTTTGCTGGCACTGCCCCAACTTCCAAATACCAAGGGGGTTTGGATGGCCATGGCCTTGCCATGCACAGGGCTGCTCTGGAGGGGAAGCAGAAATTATTTTGCTTTGTTTCTCTGCAAAACGAAAGGTTTTTTAATGCATTATCAACCGATTCATTTTTCATGGAGTACGGGTTTGTGTTTCCAGTAACTGCTTTCATTTTAAAACAAGGCAAGGTTGCCAGCGTTTCGGCAAGTGTTATTTGTACATTAGTTAGACAACTTTTGTTTTATTAATGAGGGTAATAATGAAAGTGCAGGTTGCCGAGTAGAAGCAATGGGTGTTTTTATTTAAGGCATAGCAGGGATCATATAATGCCAATGAATGCGTTATTGTCACTGCAGGCACGGCTGGTCTGAACCTGCCGCTGATTGGGTTATTCCAAATAGGCCCAAGCACTTCATAAAAATGTCTTTGTCAGCCTAGTTTTCCTTCCAAACCTATTCATCTCTGTCAGTTTTTAATATTAGTACCAGGCTCTTGGCTATAGTCCATTAGTACTGTACTTAATTGCTCGTGTTACAGATGATTACCAATATAAAAGGCATTAATGTTTTCCCATCGCGGGGCTGTTGCTCGGTGCATGGTTGAGGCAGCAGCGGGCTGCGGCACCGCTCGTGCTTTGGGCATTGCTTGGCTGCACCAACACGAACGCCTCGCGCCGTTGCAGCGGTCCAGGGCGTGCAGTGCCGGTGCTCGCTGGTGCAGCCTGGACCTCTCCTCCCGCCCACCGGGGTCCCGCGTCTGCTCTTGGAGCAAGAAGCCCTCCGAGATGTCTCCTTCCAGCGAGGAGCCCTCCGCTGCCTGCTGCCTGTGCCCAAAACGCCGTGCAGGTGGCAGGGGCGAGGTCCGAGGTTTCCTCTGCTCCTGCACAGGAGTCACGATGGGCAGCCGCGGTCCTCCTGCCAGATACACAGCCCCGCAGCTGTGGTGCTCTCCTCCAAAAAATCAACCCCAAAAGCTCAACTGGGAGGCTCATCAGGTGTGAAAAGCAATAAAAAGCAACAACAAAAAAAAAGAGCCATTACCTGGTGAGACCTCTTGGTGCCTCCAAGCCAAACCGTGCCCTGGCCAAGCCCCAGCATGATGTGGGGCTCAGTGCCCTCTGCAAGCACAGGCAGCTCACTGGGGCTGCGAGCACACAGGAGCACACGGGTGAGACGTGGCCTCTTGGTCAGCGTGGGTGATAGCTGGTCCAGCACAGAGGCTGTGCACACAGAACCACAGTGGCTTTAATCCTCCCCTCACCACGGCCTCTGAGCACCTGCAGGATGTGCTGCACAGCCTTCCCCTCGCAGGAGACCCAACATCAGGAGGCCGATGCCTTGTACGGTTCAGAGCCCGTTCCGCCTTTTTCATTTTCCCCCATCTGAATTGCTCACATAAATATTATATATTATCAAAAACACAAGGCAGGTTAAAATAAGCCCTTTACGTGGTTACCTTTTAACAATTGTGAGGTCTCCCTGCCCTGAGGATATTGAGGAGTAATTCAATATGCATTCCCGCATTCCTTACCGATGCTGCTTGTTTCCCTCACAGAATTTTGATAGCTCCAGCCCGGCACAAGCATTTTGGTAGAGTTTTGTAGGCAGAGGCAGCCTGTCTCAGAGGGAAGAGAACATAGGCACTTATTGCAACATCTACATGCAAACGCTTATGGTTGTCCTTTAATACACATTGTAATTAATAGAAGGTTTTGGTTTACACTGTTAAGTGTGAAAACATCCTCAGGCAAAAATTAATCAAGTGCTGTAAACTACAGCTAGCTCTTTGTTTAACCCAAAAAGAACTTGCCGCGCAGCAGTTTTTCTTGTCGCACTAACTCAGTGGCTTTATTCTTGTCCGCACCCCACTTTGCGCCCTCCCTCCTGCTGCAGCCATTCGCAGGCTCAGACAAAAGTTTGCGACTTGCAAATTGTGTCGATACTTTTCCATCAAGCCTGAATTTAAGCCTGAAGATGGATGAGGTGTCTTAGTCCTCTCTTTCTTTTCCTGATTTTTTTTTTCATAAATAGCAAGAGGTTTCTACTTATGATTTTCTGTCCTCGGGGCTTTATCATTAAGATTAAATAACTGTACTCTCAAGCATAGCACTGAACAAACATCTTTTCAATTATGTGAGTAACAGATGCTTTAACAAAGGAACTATTGAAAATTCAGAAAGCTTTCTTCCCCCCCCAAAAAAAAATTTAAAAAGTATCAGATGACCGAGGAATGTAATTGTTTACCATTAGATAGATCCTTAACTGTCCATGCGAAACATCTGAGAACGCGCTGGGCTTTTTCTGCACAATTTCTCCAGACCCGGCTCTACCCCAGCCCGCACTGGGGTCAGCAGGGAAGGTCTGGGTGCTCTCTTTGAGGAGCTTCAGGGAAAAACAGAGCAGCCCTCTCTTGGGATCAGAGCTGGCACCTTCAGGTGGCTGCATGTTGGCAGCAGTTTTGGGAGAAGCGGAGTGGGGTTCCTGTGCTGGCCGTTCCCCTGATTTCCATTAGCACCCACTGCTTGTGCAGTCTCACTGGTGCCTCAGCCTCGAGGTGCCCACGGGCGACGCGTTCCCTGGGGGAGCTGGGCATGTGGACATTTGGGGGGCCGGGTTTGGATCTCTGCTCATCGCCCTTGCAGCCAGTGTCCCCCGCACGTGGCCGGGGGCAGAACCGGGGCCGAGTGGTCCCAGCCACGGGACTCGGTGCCTTCAGTCCCTCCGATGTGCTGCTTGTGACTGGAGAGCCCTCGCGCCCGCGCGCCTTGGGCTCGCAGAAAGCAGGGCCCCTGGGCTGACATGGAGGAAGAGTTCATCGTGCCAGAAAGGAAACCCAGCAATAGGCGCGATGCAAACAATGCACAAAACAGGGGAGGTTGTGCCGAGCCTCCTCCTTCCCGCCGCGGAGCGGGCACCGCGTTGGGGCATATGGCTGCTCCCTGGCCCCAGCGCCCCGCAACGGGGAGCTCTGGAGGGGAAACTGGCAGCCTGAGCATCTCATTTCCTTCCTCTTCCTGCGCTGGCCAGATCCCTCGCATTATTGTGACTACTTTTTTTATCATGTCTATAAATAGATGTGCTCTCATGTGTCCTGCAGAGCAGAGTTGGGCCAAAAAAAAAAAAAAAAAGTCATTAGTTATGCGTAATCGATACATGAAAAAGTAGTGGTTACTGGCTTAGATTAGATCTTGCATTGTTATTTCTAGGCTGGGGAAAAAATGTTGACTAATAAAGATTAAGGGCTTTTTTGTTCTTTTTATGAAATGCTAATGATGAAGACATGTTTGATATACTGTGAAATACATTTCTGTAATGTGAAGTTTCTGCTTTTTGTTGGGAAAGAGATTCAGTCCCTGGAGGATTTTAGAATTTGTAAATATAAAATTATCTGCTTCAGTGTTTTTTAAAAAAAGGTTGGCAGAAAGCCAGATTACTTACATTACTGTAATAGATTTGCTGACCTCTGACATCTGCTGCAGAGAAGTACATTGAATTTTTCATAATATCAGATGATGCAGATCTAAAACTCGGTACACTCTGCGCCATTATTTAATTCAGGACTTAGTAAAGCACAATCTTTTTTAGAGTAGCAGTTTATACGTGATTAAACTTAATATTGCCGATTGTAATAAATCAGGATTAGTATAGTACTGATTTGTTAATCTAACTTGTATTGATTTTAAGTTGTCTTTATTTAAAAAAAAAAGGCTCGCTTTTCACAGTGACTGAATTTAATAAGAAGCTCTGTGATAGCAAAGACTCCCCTACTGTTTCTGCTCTTGGCTGGAAAATGTTATTCTTGTATTATTCCAGGAAAAAAAAAAAAAAAGTCATGCTGCTAAAAATCTGCTGCCTGTGGAAAGATTTTTTAATACACTGGTGCTTACATATTCTATTTATGTTAATTGACTTATAAATAATACATTTTATTAATCTTAATATTGGAATCTTGATCGTGATAAAGACCCTTTCATTTGGCTTTCCGCCGGCCTTTGCAAGTAGATATTTCTGCGGAGCAGAGATCCCCTCCCTTCTCCCTCCCTCCCTGCCGCCGGAGCACTGCGGGACGCGGGGCTCCCGAGCGTTGCGGGCTCCGTTTGCCCGCGCCGATTTGTGTTCGTTTTCGGCGTCGCCTCTGCG
>JAWLRI010000460.1:2596150-2652871 GCA_034781795.1 Crypturellus tataupa | reverse complement strand
TTGCACTTTGCGAACGAAATGGAGCAGCCTCAAGTATGAACAAGATGATTTTTTTCTTCTTCTGCTTAGTTATGCTTTTTATTATATAAACATTAACTGTAATATTACAGTGGGAAGCAGGTATTTGGCAACTGCGTATTATTTTGCTAAGTTTGCATAGAGGGAGCAGTTTCCAGTTTTAGCAGCTGTAACATGTTTAAACTCGGTTTGTAATGGGATCTGAAGATGAATATTCCCCGTGGGCTCTGCTTAGCTTCATTACTGGAGCCCTGCCAAATTCAGGGCTAGAAAGTATTATTCACGCCTCTTTGCGCATGCCATGTCAGAGCATGCTCAGTTAATGAATTTTGTTTCTAATATAGCATAAATTAGGTTTATATTTTAACATAATTTATGTTGCATTTTATTAAAATGTAAAATATTATGATCACGAGCAATCTAATTTCTGCTCTCTTAAGCCCAAACTGTGTTTGAACATCTAAGTATGTAAATCAAAATTGCATGCTTAGATACTGATTCTAGGATAACAAACGAATATCTGAACCAAAGAGATTTCTGCCTTGGAGTCTTAGATTAAAGATAATTAAGGATTCCTGGTATTTGAACAGATTTATGTTGTTTATAAGCAAAGTACATTTTCTTCATAGAGTCAACTTGTCTTTTTTTTAAAAAAAAAAAAACAAATTATGTTTGCTGTATTAAAGTTCATATTTTAAAAGTCTGAGCCCTGTATTAATCCCTCAGTGAGTCATTAATCATACCAAATGCATTATAAAAACTTTAATCACTGAAGTTGAAACCGAGATTGTAATGCAATCCATCCCGTTTAATTACATCAGTTATTTTTCCTTTCAGATCAAGAATTGCAAAGGGGAAACAGATTAAAACTCGAAGTGTTCGATGCTTTGGTGTGGGGCAGGGGGATATTTTTTTACATGTTTGTTCCTGTTTTGGAGTGGTCTTGCACGCTTTTTGGGGGGAAGTTCCCAGTTAAAAAAAATCATTTTTCCCTCTCTTCCCCTCTTGTTTGCTGCCCCATCCTTCCCGTCTCTGGCCCAACCAGCTCTCTGCCAGGGAACTAAAGGGCGTTTGCAGAGGCAGGTCCTGACGTAGGTGCCCGGGGACCGGTCGTTCACACCCAATGGCCCCTGTTGTCACCTGCCTCTGTGCCTCGTGCCTGGAGGTCAGGACGCTCATAGGTGCTTCCCTCCCACCTTTAAGGATAGGCAGGAAAAAATATATAAAGGTAGGAAATTCTCTTTAGTTGGTCTATAAAAGGTGGCTCTCGTCCTCAGCTGGTACAAATCGGTGTAGCCGCATGCACCGCTCCAGTGTTGCTGACGCCCGATTTACACCAATTGCAGCTCTGCTGGATTTACACCACGTGATGATCCTGCCAAATAAGTTGATTTATCATAGTTGGATTTGTAGATGTAGAGGTTACAGGGTTGCTTTTATGCTGTGGAAGGAAATAGATTTATTAAGTAAACTGCTGGTACTAGATACATTTTGTTCTTTGCTAGAATGGCAAAACCTGATCAATTATTTGTTCCTTAATCCCCTAGATTAATCCTGCCATATGAAAGATTTATTAAAGGAGAGGAAGATAAGCCACTGCCTCCAGTGAAACCTCGAAAACAGGATAGCAGTTCCCAGGAGGGTGAAGTGAAAACAAAAGTGTCTGGAACAAAACGCATCAAAAATGAAAACCAAAAGAGCAAGAAGGAAAAAGATAATGCACAGAAACCCCAGGATGCATCTGAGGTTGGTTGCTTCCTGCTTTTTAACTTTTCAATTAAAAATGTACAGCTTTAATCACCCGAAATCCGGTGGTAAAGTGAGTAATTTAAATGTGAATTCGGAGAGGTTGGCGCTTGCTGAGCAGCGGAGGTCCCGGTGCTGCGGTGCTGCCAGCGCTGTGATTTCGCCAGGCTGCAGGCAGCCACCCGTTAGCTCCGTGTTGCGTGGAAGCGATGGCAGAAAACCAAGCCCTGGTTGTAACAAGATCATTTCTCCTCATTGTATAATACAGCGGTCACTGCTGAAAGATCAGCAGCTGCCAAAAGGAAACCACACAGGCACCACAGTTATTTCCTAATCTAAGTATAGGGTGCGGGAACCTCTAATATTGCTGATAATGCTGTGGTGAAGGCTGGATACAGCTGATTTTTGTAATGGCAACCTCTGGATCAGCCCTTCCATAGCTGCAGAGCTTAGCATATGCCTGTCAAACACCAGGGTTTTTATCATTTTAGATATAGGGGTTTTTTTTAGGTAGAAAGGTCAGCTTTTTGGGAAGTGAACGCCCTGCTCTCTCTCTTCTGCCTCAGGCAGTTTCCCAGGGGGTTAGTTCCCACTCCAACCACCTCATTCCCATGCAGAACATCGCTCAGTGCCATCCTGGGACCAGCCTCATGTGATAGATTTTTATGTTCACAGTTGATGATAAGATAGATGAGTAAAATTCATATTGGCATGCAAATAAGGGATTTGCTAAGTGATACAAAACCAAAGGGAATTTTGCTCCGGTGTGTCTTGAGCACCAAATTGCAAGTGAACTGCACTTCCCCGTGTGCCCCTTGCCCTGCGGTGCAAGCAAGTCGATGAAGCTCCTCACCTACAACTTCGTGCACAAGACGTTGCTTTTCCCCTCGCATCGTGCCAGATCACGGCAGCCTTCGAGGCGCTGCAGGGAAAGTAAGTATTTAAAGAATGCCGAAAGCGCCCGGCAGACTCGGGCTGCTCCCTCGGCTGTGCTGCTGTCTGGCGGGTACGTACGTCCTGCCTGTTTCTAAACCAGTCTGGAAATTGGTCTTGACTCAGCTAACAACAATCCTCCTCCTCCCGTTTGAACAGAACATAGAGCCAGTAGACAGGGATGTGTCTGAGACTTCACCTGCTTGATCTCAAGAACAGAAAAATTTGATTTTGGCATGCTGCTGCCTCTTGAAGTCATGCTTACAGTGGCAAGCTTCATCTCCTGTCTGAACCAGAATTTGTGTTTTTAATTGCCTCCATCAACAGTGTCTTTAATATCCAATGTCAGAGCACTTCACAGAGAGAGGAGGTTTTTTTGTTTGTTTTCTCTCTATAATTTTAAGGTAGGAACCCTGTTGGGGGGAGAACCCCTCTGCTTCTGATTAAAAATACATGGAGAGGAGAGTGCACACAACTTAAGTCACTGGAAGGTTGCAACACAAATTGCCCACAGCAAGGAAATGCGAAGTTAAGGCTTGTGCTCCGTTCCCCTGTCATTCCTTTGTGCCTGGTTATTTATTGTGGGGCCTTGGATCAGCAAGATACGTTGCATGCTATCGGGTCTGCCACAGCTTGGTACAGCATAGCAGGTCAGCAGTGGAGCGTCAGCCTTAACTTTGAATTTCCTCGCTTTTGTTGTTCCCTATCTCGAACTTCCTGCTGCTTAAACTGCAGTTATTTCTGCGTGTGATTTGCAGGAAGAGTTCCTAAGCTGTGCTTATCGGAAACGTAAGGAGCCTGGAAGAGACAATAAAAATGTACAATCAGAGCAGTTTCCCATTGTGGGATGGTACCTTTTAGAGCAGAATTCATGTGGCCCCTGACTGGGATGAAGGGCAGTGTCCCGCCTGCTGTGATCAGGGTGGGTAATCAGGGACATCAGCCTGACGGGGCACCACACGGGTAGGTGGGTACGTGCGAGCCGGGCGGCGGAGGGGCCCGCGGGCTGCACGTGAGCTCGCCGGTACCATGCCCCAGGATGGGCTCTGTGGCCTTGCCGGTGGCCAGGAGAACGGAGACACTCGATCCCATCCCGTTGCAAAAGCCCTGCCTGCCTGGAGCAGGGTAGAAGGTCGCCCATCCCTCACACCTCGCTCACTGGCACTCGTTGGCAGCTCCCCAGGCCAGGCTGTGTGGTAGACATCCCTCGGGTGCCTCCTCGTCCAGGGACAGTGGTGGCAGCTGCTGCTCATGGGGAACCTCCGTAATTGCATCTATAGATGTAGAGGCATGGCCACCACCAAGCCAGCACGTGGCCCGGGAGCTGGCTCTGCCTGCTCTCTCTAAAAGCGGGGTTGAGCTGCACGGGCACGGTCCTCTCGATTGCATGTTCCCTCATGTACAGTGACAAGTATGCAAGGAAGAATATAACTTTAATCTATTGGGGTTGCATTTGCTTTTGTGCTCTTCGCTGTTTTCCTGCCATTGCAATGACTGTAGTAGTCACTGTAACAAGACACCAGGCAAAATGCTGTTAGTCTTAAACTGCACATTTCCTCACAATAGCTTAAACTTCAGTCAAAATGTTGCTTAACAGAGACAAAGAGCAGAATGTACAGTTATTAAATATGATTTCTCCTTTTTTTCCTCCTTGCTTTGCTCATCTGTCTGGTATTTTCCTGTAATTTTATAAGCTCAAGAGACCAGTGATAGTACTTTGTAAAGGACCTAATGATGGTATTTGGACTGGAAAAGGCAGCTATTAGTTTAAAAGGAAAAGTTACAATGACTAGCAGACACTGTAACTAATAGGCCAACCAAACACACAGGAATATTTAAAAGCAGCTGTGAAGAAATAAATCTCTAGTACGGTTAGATTTGCTGGGACCTTTTCCTGTCCCTCACTCCAGTCGATGAGAGCCCATAAAGCAGCATTTAGATAATAACTTTCTTGATACATCTTATCTTTACAACTAAGAAAGAAAGAAAACAATAATAATGAAGGGCTCACACAATGCTGCTGTTTTCTGACTGTCTTCAGCCACGACACGTCAGAGGAGAGTGACAGCGGCTCTGAAAAGGGCTGTCAGTCAGCTGGATCGCAGATGGGGCGCTCCACCGACCTCTGCGGGTCGCAGTTCAGCCGGCTACATAATGGGATGAATAGTGCGGATTGTGCGCACCAGCTTTATTAACGGGGGAGCAGGACGAGCTGCAGCCCCATTGACGATAGCGGATAAAAGCTATGTTTGTAATAGCGTGCGCACACACTTACTGAATGTTGACAACTTCATTTTAATCCGTTAATAAAAAAAATGTGTGTCCCAGTTAAGCTGCAGCAGTGATTTGCTGCCTACAATAGGGATTGCCACTATTCCAATTCTATCATTTTCACACTTTAATGCAGAACTGGGTGTGAATGATCTCTTCTGTGATCACTGCATTTTAAGATGGGCGGAGGCATTATATTTTTGCCATTGGATAAGAAAAAAACATTAGGATTGGTTTGTAATTTTTATTGGTGGAGTTGGCTAGCGAAAAAAATTTCTATAGCCTTATTGATTATGTGATGAAATCTGCACTTCCACACTGGCCTAATTAATTTTAAAGACTATATGAGCTCAGCATTCAGCGATCTGGTCAAGTCACCAGTGCCTCTAGTCAGGTTATAAGCATACTATTTTGAAATGCTCTATTACGACACCAGCAGGAATGGTGTAATTCTTAATATTTCCAGGAGGTACATTTCTTTGTCTGACTCTGATACTGGGTATTAAAACTTTCACATTCCAACAAGGTGACTGACAAGTACATCTCTAAAAGTAGCAAACAGGGTACTGTGTATGATTTTATGAACAGCCTGCCAACACACACAGCATTCTTATTACTGTCTATTGAATCATTTTATTAGGTTTTATCAGAACAAGAGAAGGATCAAGAAGCGGCAGACCAGAAAAATTTCCCCGAACATCTTACAGGAGAGATGAAACAAACTGTGCAAGGTCCCCCATCTCTCTCACCAGAGGTAGCTCGGCCACCACCTCTGGAAAAGACAGACTTGACAGAAAACAGCTCCAGCAGCGAGAAGGCCAAGCAGGAAGCCCAGCACGCGTCCTCTTTCTCAAGTATATCGATGCCCTCAGAGGAGGAGACCATGCTGGATGCCACCAGCACCAAGCGGCTGCACCCCTCCGCAGATGCCCTGGAAGACACAAAGCCAGAACAAAGGTTACACAAAGCTTTTAGTGACTGCTTAGAAAGCGAACCCCCAGAAATGCCCTTCACGGCTTTCCCGGTCCAGCTGCCCACTCAAAGCGACATGGAAGATGACAAATTGCCACGGATGGCCGATTACATCGCAAACTGCACAGTCAAAGTGGATCAGCTGGGAAACGAAGATATCCACAATGCTCTCAAGCAAACACCCAAAGTGCTGGTGGTCCAGAACTTTGACATGTTCAAGGAGAAGGAGCTGCCTGATTCCATGAACAATGACTCCACCTTTGGGTACACGCCGCTCCTCTACTCAAAGGGTAATCCGGGCATCATGTCACCCCTAGCAAAGAAAAAACTGCTGTCCCAGGTCAGTGGGGCCACCTTGTCTTGTAGCTATCCGTACGGTTCTCCTCCACCTTTGATCAGCAAAAAGAAACTAAGCAGCAGAGATGAGCTGTCCTCAAGCATATTGCAAGGACCCCACACCCTTAATTCGGATCCTGTAGCAATTAATAGGCCATCGGTCATTCAACACGTACAGAGTTTTAAAACCAAGGAAGAAAGGAGATCGATTAATGATGTTTTTAAGCATGACACGCTAAGTAAAACGGATCATCAGCGCTGTGATTTTTCAAAACATCACCTCAGTTCTCTTGCCGAGTCGTATGTACCGAAGGCAGATATCCAGGACTGCAAAGATAAAATGAGTGAGAAAAGGGCACTGCATCACTCCCATGTGCCCACTTTCTTGGCAGATTTTTATTCATCGCCTCATCTGCACAGCCTTTATAGGCACACAGAACACCACCTTAATAATGAACAGACATCAAAGTATCTCCCTCGGGACATGTTCAGAGAGTCAGAAAATATTCCGACTTTTACTCAACACAAACACCAAGAAAAACTAAATTTAAATTATCACCCATCTTTGCATCAGCAAGAAAAAAAGGCAGCAGTGGAGGCCTCTTCAGATGATCAGCCAACAGATTTGAGTCTTCCAAAGAGCGTACACAAACAGAGTGCAAAGGCTCTGGGCTCCAGCCTCCCTCATTCATCCATGGCACAGCAAGAAGGCAAAAACCTCTCCCAGTTCCCAGCTGCAAGCAGCCAGGCTGTGAGCTTGGACTGCAACCCCAAGGCTTGCCGCGTGTCCCCCATGACCATGACGGCCCCTAAAAAGCACAGCGAGCTGCTCCACCGGTCGGGGAAACAGCAGGCCCAGAGACTGGAGAACCTGAGGAAGATGGAGGGGATGGTGCATCCCATCATCAGCCGCAGGGCGAGTCCTCAAACCGTCGGGGCTGCCCGGCCTTTGAAACGGAGCCTGGAGGATTTGGACAAGGTCATTTCTGAAAAAAAAATCCGAGCTGTCTCTCCTCTGCACTTACCAAAGGAGACCCCGGCGAAAGAAAAGATTCCCGATCCGGAGGGGGAAGGCAGCAAGTCCGTGCATGGCCTCCATTCTGGCAACATGTTGGAAAGCCACAAATTTCCCCTTTCAACCCCTATCTTCACAGGCCTGTACCCAGGAACGCTGTGTGCAGGGCTGAACAATCGCCTCCCGCCCGGGTATTCTCATCCTTTACAGTACTTGAAAAATCAGACCGTGCTTTCCCCACTAATGCAACCCTTGGCTCTTCATTCCTTCATGGTGCAGAGACAATTCCTTACGTCCCCTGCAAATTCGCAACAACTGTACAGACACTTAGCTGCAGCAACACCTGTAGGAAGTTCCTACGGTGACCTTTTGCATAATAGCATTTATCCTTTAGCTGCTATAAACCCTCAAGCTGCATTCCCATCTTCCCAGCTGTCCTCTGTACATCCCAGCACAAAACTGTAAATTCCTTCACTCACACAAAAAGAATCTGAGGAAAAAAAAATGTTAAATTAGTGACATTCCTTCCCCTGTGATGATGTCTTGCAGAATGAGCAATCTGTATTTTTGTTAAGCAGGATACGGTCTTACCCCGTGCAGTGGAACGCTTCCAAATCGGATCCAGACAGGACTGCTGCTTTAATTCTGGCTCCCACATCACCCCCTCTCCCCTGTGCCCGCCCCCCTGCAAAAACAAAACTAAACTAAACAACAAAAAAAAGATCACTGCATTTGTTTTCTGAAAGGACTTGGGTATGGTGAGAGCGAACGTTCAAAGGGAGCTGCGGAAACGCAGGCCCAGTCCTGAGCTCACTGAAATCAGAGGTGACGGCCGCGTTTGACTTTCACAGAGCGAGGATCAGAAGCGCTGCCTTGGTTCAGATGAGTCGAGGGCTCGAGACGAACCTGAAAAGAAGAGGGCCGTGAACCCGTACAATCATTGGATGTGCTTTTTGGGTAACTTTGAAAAAAAATATTCAATCAATGCAATGTATAGTAAAACGGCAATAGATTTTTCATTTTAACACTATTAGAACAGAAGGGTAAACACTGTTTAATTTGACTGTACATATCCACTCGTAAACTACCAGTGTCACATTTGGTCACAATAATTTATATAGTTTTATTTGTCCAGTATATTCTGTGCTCTTTATGTTTGTTTTTTTGGATTTTTGTTTTTCTCTTTTTTTAAATTAAACAGTATCATTTTATCTGCAACTTTTTTTAAAGACTGTGGCTGTCCTAATTTTTTTTTTATGTGTTTGTAATTTTTCCAGTTTCTATATACTTTTGAGCAGCGTTCTTGTTTTGGTTTCGTTGTTTTGTTTTTGTGGTAACGTTTACTGTTTACAAACTGAGGCAACTGGTTCAGATTAATCTGAAAGGATATGAACGTACTGTAGGTAATACCGCGGTGCGAGGACGCAAACAAAGTTCCTTTCCCTGTGGTCCGATCCTGCAAGGTACTGAGCACCTGCCACTCTCCTGGCGTCCGATGGCTCGGACGCTGCTTTTTCCCTCCCACCGAGCTTTGCTTTCCCGTATCGTGGTCCGTGAACCTGTCAAGAGCTGTACCTACCTTACCTAGGCTGTGAAACCCTCCTTCGTACCAGAAAAACACTTTAGGAGACAGAACCTCACTGGCACGAGCTGCTGAAAAACAGAGGAGTGCAGAAAACGGATTTGCGGTTTGCGAGAAGGCCCAGCTTTTCGAGAGGTAGAACGGGAGCCCGTGTTGATCTGAATCAGAGGGTTTGCGAGCCCGGGGCTCGGTGGCTGGGTCGGGGTTGTCGGCCGGGCCGGTGTCCCGTCCGGGGCGCGCGTCTCCGCCGGCGCTGGCTGGCGGAGCGTGCCTGGAAGCGCAGCCCTCGGGGCTGGACAAGGAACTTGTGGCTGCTGGGGTGCTCCTTGCGCACCCCGCCGGGCGCTAAGCCCCCATGCTGGCGGTCCCTCTGCAAGAGGAAAAGCCTGGGCCTGGAGGGACCGGGCTCTCGTAACGAGAGAGCTTTCCTGTGGATGTGTGTTCGCTTTGAAGGACATCACTACTGTGCAGCTGAGCATAGACATCAATAAAGAGAAGTGTGACTTGGAGGCATTTTACAATGTGAAAATGGGTTGTGATTCAAACCATCTCAGTTACTGTTCAAAGACAGCATAATCGATACAAAAACAGAAATGGAAACTACTAAGAAACACTTTGCATGCTAGGCATGTAATAAAAATTTCCCGTGATATGAAGCCAAATACAATATATAATGTATCATAGTTAATATCCAAAGGTGGAAACCAGAATAATATACTCGTCTACTGTTAAAGATCCAGCTTCTTCAATTAAATACTTTATATTCCTGTGGTAAAACTCTATTTAATTGATCAATAAACAGACTAGTAGAGTTTAGAGCATGAACGTGCCAACGCAGAGTATCCTGCTGCTCCACAAATCAAAAGAGAAACAAAACTGCAAACTCAGCTGGGCAGAGGCTGTACTGTTGAAGACATCTCTGATAAAGTTGCACTAGCTCTGAATCACGTAAGGATCAGGGGTTTGGGGCGCTGGGGGAAGGCGGGTGGGGGGGAAGGAGAGAGAATATAAGAACTGCAGCAACCACAAATACAAGCTTTTTTTTTTTTTTTTTTTTTCCAAATCAAACACTTTTCTTTCTTGTTTAGGCTAAAGTTTGTGTCGCGGAGGACTCACGCGTTTGTTCACACGCGGTGTCTGCTTGTGCTGCCGCTGACGTCGCGTTGGAATTCGATCGTAGCGTTTTTAAAACAATGTTAAGGTAGTGCAGGGGCGGGGGGAACGGGAAGGGGAGGACAGCTCTGCGTTGCTGCAGGAGCAGACCGGCCGTTTCTGGCAGAGGCAGCTCGTAATAAACTGGGTAAAACATCAGGACGAGGAAAAAGCAATGGTAGCGTAAACCCCCAACAGAAGCAGTGCATTATTTGTTTAAAAACTCTTAACAGAAACCTTTGAAATGTTTCAAAAGACTATTGAATTTCCATTGGCCAAAAACTTTTTTTTTTTTTAATGTCTTAAATGAAGCTTTGTTTGCATTGTTTGAGTTCAAGGGGCCTTATTATTGAATGAAATTGCACAAGCCTTTCTTTGTGCAATCAAAGCATTGTTATTGGTAGGTTTGTAAAGGAAACTGTGGAATCTAATTGGCAATAGAGTTATAAATCTATTTACCAAGAACCAGTTCCGAGAACTGTTGCAATTCAAACGCACTGTGTCCAGGATTCATTAGGGATTCAAAAAGTTGTGAGATTAAAAGGAAAAGGCCCAGCTTGCACGTAACTTCTGGCTACTGGCTGAGTTTGCCTTCAGAAAGCGTGTTAAGGGCGGAATCTGGCTCTCGGAAAAACATACTCCTAGTGAGGGTTAGGATGGACATAGGCTGTGTCTTGCAATAGGGCTGTCTTCGTTACTTAGTTGTGTGACACGAACGGTTTGCACAGCACATCGGTGCGTAGAAAGTAGTTTGTTCCAATAAAAAACGAGTTGACTTTAGGGCACGCGGAGTCGGTGCACGATGGGGCCCGTAAGTGCTGCCTCTCGCTGCGGACGCGTGTGCCGGTTCAGCTCCCCTCCGGAGCCCTGTCACACTGTCACTTTATTTGTACTGGTCAGCTAGGTCGCGTCTGGTGCCATTTTACAATTGTCATGATTTTAATGAGAAATGGGAAATCATTCACTCATGTGAGGCCTGCAGCATTGAAACTATTATCTTGAGCACTTACTATGGTGTTTGCTGTAAACGTGGTTGATATTTCACTTGTTCTCTTCCTCCTCGTCCCCTTTTCCCCTGACCCCATAGTTTTAAATATGTTCTAATAATGGCAGCATAATCTACTAGCTGTTTATACTTTTTTAACTTTCTTTTGTTGTAAATATTGTATACTTTTTGTGATTCAAGTTATGTAGCCTATATGCTCTGTAAGGTGATGATTTGTATATATAAAAATGGCCCAGTAATATTATATAGTTTCCCATTTAAAAGGTTATTGAGTAACCTTTGCATTAGTTTAAACACTACCAGAAATAAAGCTGAGCCAACTATAAACACTCAATTTTTGTATGTTTTCCAAATTGTACTTATTAATGCTTTTGATACTGTATTATGTGCCAATAGTTTCCCAATCACATAGCAGGCAAAAGATATTTTGTACTTTTTGATCCACTGTAATATTTAATAAAAAATGTTACTATCTGTTCCCTTTTGTGTTTGATTAATAATTCTGTAAACAGCCCTTATCGCAATGGATTACATATTATCCCATCCGACCTTTCAGCCCTCTTATATTGGCTTTTCTAGCGAAAATATCCCCTCCTGCAAATGATTAGATTAAAGGAATGGAAGTTTGCAATTTCCTAAAGGAGGAAGAGACAAGATCTTCAGTTCCCCTCTATTTTTAATGCATTCGCACTGAACTGTGGCTGCAGTCAGGCTGGCTGTACAAATAGCTTCTGATGGGATAACGTTTGTGCTTGGCCAGTGGCTTCTGCAGCAAACTTGCCCTATTTGCATCCCCAAGCAGGTTTGGGATGTTGTCTTTTTTTTTTTTTTTTTTTTTGGCCAGTTGCAGGCACTAGCTGGGATGTGGCAAATCACCCTCTGATCTTCCTAGTTCAACCACGAGTAAGATTTTGGAGTCAGATGTTGGCTGATGCCGGTAAACGAGCACCAAATAAAGTTCACCTGTGTTCTGCTCCTTGCTGAGTCCAAGCCCTCAGACTTGGTGACCCTTTAGGAAACGGGTCTTTCAATGAATTCTGTTGAGTGCAGTTATGTTCTTGCTCTCCTTAGCTGAAAAAACCATTTGCTTCAGTGTGTTTCAGGAATGGATGCCCCCAGCACCACCCACATCCCGGCACTGAGGGCTGACTTGGTGGCCGCGGGGTGGTCCCAGTGGCTGAACTCCGTGGTCCTGGTAAGTGTGTCCGCGTGTCCGTGCGTGTCCGTATGTCCATCCTCTGCAAGGAAACCTTACCCCACCCTGGCAGGCCGAGCGTGGCACCTCCTGCCCCCTGAGCGAGTTTGTGGCAGTCCCAGGCTGCGGCAGTCTCTGTGCAGCGTGTGGGGCGAGCGGGCAGGATCAGCCTTTGTCCGGGTTAACCTCTTGCCCAATGATTTTCCTGGGTACTTGCGTTTTACTGCATTGTGAGAAACACTAAATAATTATGCCAGATCCATATCAGTTGTGAAACTGGGGGGAGAGATGGGGGAGATGAGGACACAGATAGATTCTGGTCTTTGTAGTGGCTGCACAAGTCACCAGAGCAGTTTGGTTTCCTGGGGAATACATTTTCGGCAGTTTAAGTTACCATTTGCCCACTGCTTTTCTTGTCACCGTCCCTTTCCCAGGTGTTTCCTGTGGTGCGGTCGGAGGAGGAGAACGCCTGCAGATGCCTCAGCCCCTGGGCAGCAGGGGCGACCGTCACCTCCAGCACCCGATGAGCTGGGAATTTCCTACGTTTTCTGAAGGAGTCCTGGCCAGGCCTTCCCTGGGAGGTCGTGAACTGCTGCAAATGCAGTAGGGACACCCTCTGTGCCAGTGCAAGCTCTGTAGTTTGGGAACAGAGTTGCACTGAAGTGGCCTCGAGGTCCTCCTTGCAGGCATCTTCTCAGGGCTTATATCTGCATATAAAATATATAAAGTGCCCCTTGGATGGACTAGTGCAGGCCTGCATGGACCTGCGGCCTGGCGGTTGGTCACAATTACAAATGGGAATTGTCTAGTTATCTTCATATTAGTGACTCGCGACCACTGCCAGTTTTGAAAAGCTGAATGTCTTGTGATCTGAGCAAGGACAGGGGATGCTGTGCCACTGGTTTGCTGCGCGATGAGTTTGTCACACCATTTTGTCCCTTGCTGTCAACAGTGGGAAATTAATGTTTTTGTGGATCTGAAGGAAGGCAGAATTGGACAAGAGTGTGGTGCTGCTGCCTGCAATTCAGTTTTCCAGAGCAGGGTCTGTCAGGTTTGTATCTTTCCCTTCTGCAAGAAGAGGATTCAGGTGGAAGGATCAGTAGTGCGTTCGTGCCATTTGCACTTTGTAGGAAAGAGATCTCGGCTGTGCTTCAAGGGAAGCCTCTCAGAAATGGGTGGACCTGGGAGCTGGAGCTACTGCGAGTCAGGGCCCTGAGGCTGCCGGTAGGAAACGCCAAGGGAAGTGCCCCAACCTCCACCTCCATCCACAACCGCAGTGTCTTGTCCTGGGCTGTAAGGAAGCAAGTTCTGCCCTGGGCCGGGCAGCCCCCAGCGCCTCGGGCTCCACATCGCTGACCCTGCCTTCCCCGCTCTCCGCAGGCTCCCGCGCAGGGCGCGCTCAGAGCGTGCTGCCGTATCCCCCTCCCGCGCCGCCAAGGGCACGCTGACCTTGGTGACAGAGAACGGGGCGGCCCCCACAGGAGCCCGGACTTCCCTCGTGTGCACCCGGGATCACTGGAGGCTTTGCTGCCTCCCCGGGGCTCCGCTCGGAGCCAGCAGAGAGGGCCGCGAGGGCAGCTGGATGCACATTAATCTGTGTTTTCATTCAGCTTCCCAATTTATCCTTTGCAGGATTATATATATGTGTATATATAACACATAAATATCTATTAAAAACGTTACATGCTCCATCTAGTGTTTCACCTGAGGAATGAGCCGTGGAAATGCTGGGGGGAGAGCTCAGGGCGGGACGGTTCTGCCCCACGCACCCGGTACCGGGGGTTCTTCCCCTTCCTCCTCTGAGGGGCACTCGCGCTCAGAGGACAAATGTGGAAAAAAGAAACAAGCAAAAAAATAAACAATCAAACAGGTTAATTGGATGAATTCCCGGGGGATCTTTTTGATGGTTACAAACACACAAACAGAAGGAGCAACTTGCAGGGTTGGGTGCTGGGGTTCTCTCCCCGCTCCCTGAAAATTAAAGTTAAAAAAAATAATGTTTCATTTGAGAACTGACCACAGAAAATCTAGTAGCTTCCCAGCATTGACTTTTATCCATTTTGCTCCAAAACGTCCTTGGAAAGCATTTGTATATGTGCGTATATGTGCATATAGGTGTGTACACACGTATGTGTGTGTATATATACTCGTGTACCTGCATACACACATGTTATTACGTGTACGTGTGTGTGCGCAGGTACGCACGCTGTACGCGTGTACCCACACACATTTATATAAATATATATAAATATATATATAAATATATACCAGTGTGTGTGCGCATGCGCCTTCCCCACAGCGCGCACGTGCCGCCGCCGCCCCGGGTGGCCCCGCCCCCTCGGGCGCCCCGCCCCTAACGGTCGCGCGTGCTCAACCGTCGCGCCGCCAGCCCAACGGTCGCCCGTTCCAGAACACTCCGAGGCGGCTGGGCTGCTGCAGTGCCGGCGGGGCGCCCCTCTTCCAGCCCCGCGGCTCTCGGCGTCCCCGAGAGGGGCTTTGGGGCTGCCCTTCGCCGTGGGGAGGCAGGCAGGAGCCACCCGCACCTTCTGGGCGCCGCGTGCAGCTGAGCCATGAGGTAAGGAGGGGCCTTGGATCCCTCGGCAGCCAAGAAGAAGCAGCGTGGCTGTGTGTGTGTCGGGTTGGTACCCAAAGGATCCCTAGGGAGTGAAGGAGGCTGCTCTTAGCGATGTTTTGGCTTCCCTTGCTTTTGTATTTTAGGGTGCAGTGCTGGGTATATATACATACTTTTTTAAATGAGAATGTCTAGGCCTACTCTGCACTTCCAGGATACAACCGAGTTTCTGCCAGCATGGTAGAATGCGCTTGATCAGAAACCCATCATCTCAATAAGCTGTTACCTGGAAATCACTGTCTCCTTTTCTCACACCTCCTCAGTTGTTTAAACACTGCTTACAAGTGATCTCAAAGAAGATCTGAAAGACCATGACTCATGCAAATAGAAAAGCAGTGGTTCTCTCACATCTGGGGAATGTGGTGATATCATGTGGAGCAGGGCTGAGGTGGGTGAGGTAAATGTATTGCTTTATTAATGTGTAATTCCATTTTGATCTTTAAGATCTGAGGCTTGAGCAGAACTTACCACCATTACAGACTGTGTCCAGGTCTTCACACAAAAGCATTGGTTCATCTGCTTCCTGCAGGGTTAATAGAGAACTGCCAATGACTTTGCAAAGAGCATGAGGTCTTTTGGTTTAAATGGTAGCTCCATAAAATTAAATTAAATTCCCTAAACAAAGATGAAGAAGGACTTGTTGCAAACTCTTAAAGGAGTAAAATATTCTTACATGTGAAAATACTGTATCTTTATCAAACTCTGGATGGTTTTCAGATAAAGCACCTAAATGCAAGTGAGTGAGTTCCTAGTCCAGCTGTGTTTAAAGGGGTTTGTCTACAGTGAGGGGAGGTAACTAACAGTGTTTAGAAAAAAAGGTTAAAAAAGTACTTTAGAAATTACATGTACATCTAGCACTGGTAATTAGAATATCATGAATGTCTTCAGAACACTATGCAGAAAACTAGTCTAAAAATCAATAGCTGACATCTATACCATGTGATAACACACTTGTGTACTGACTACTAAAGTGCTTTGTGTCCTCTGTAGTTATTTTGTGTCTCATGCTGTATGGTCTAGGCCAGCTTTGTGTTGTCATCCTTGCAGTGGATCACAGGCATCTTCTCAGGGCTTAAATCTGCATTTATAAAGTGCCCCTTGGATGGACTAGTGCAGGCCTGCATGGACCTGCGGCCTGGCGGTCGGCCACAATTACAAATGGGAATTGTCTAGTTATCTTCATATTAGTGACTCGCGACCACTGCCAGTTTTGAAAAGCTGAATGTCTTGTGATCTGAGCAAGGACAGGGGATGCTGTGCCACTGGTTTGCTGCGCGATGAGTTTGTCACACCATTTTGTCCCTTGCTGTCAACAGTGGGAAATTAATGTTTTTGTGGATCTGAAGGAAGGCAGAATTGGACAAGAGTGTGGTGCTGCTGCCTGCAATTCAGTTTTCCAGAGCAGGGTCTGTCAGGTTTGTATCTTTCCCTTCTGCAAGAAGAGGATTCAGGTGGAAGGATCAGTAGTGCGTTCGTGCCATTTGCACTTTGTAGGAAAGAGATCTCGGCTGTGCTTCAAGGGAAGCCTCTCAGAAATGGGTGGACCTGGGAGCTGGAGCTACTGCGAGTCAGTGCCCTGAGGCTGCTGGTAGGAAACGCCAAGGGAAGTGCCCCAACCTCCACCTCCATCCACAACCGCAGTGTCTTGCCCTGGGCTGTAAGGAAGCAAGTTCTGCCCTGCTCCCCCGCCCTGGGCCGGGCAGCCCCCAGCACATTGGGCTCCACATCGCTGACCCAGCGTCTGCGAGCGCTGGCCTTGGTGTCGTGTCTAAAAATCAATAGCTGACATCTATACCATGTGATAACAAACTTGTGTACTGACATTACTAAAGTGCTTTGTGTCCTCTGTAGTTATTTTGTGTCTCATGCTGTATGGTCTAGCCCAGCTTTGTGTTGTCGCGCCTTGCCTTGCCATGCCTCTCCTGCAGCCCTCGTCCTTGCTGTTCATCTGGAGTTATGCTGGAATGGCAAGGCTGTCCCAATAGATGCAGGGAACAGAAATGTCTCTGATGCCTTACAGTGAGTTCACAAATACCAGTGTGTGTTCAGCCTATCAAGTCAGGCTCTGTAGATGACCTAGACCAAGAAGTGGGCCTCTGGATCTCCAGAACTGTTAAAAGTAGATAGTTCTTTTCTACTCTTTGATCTGTGTTACGTAAATACCTCCATTCACTCTCTATTTTATGAAAGGGCCTTGCAGCAGAATTAATTTGCTTGTGCTGAAATAGATTTCTAGAAAACATCCCCACACACCTTCAGCAGTGCTGCACGTGCTACAGATGTTAATGACTCCTTACTTAGAGGCCCAGGAGCAAACATTCAGCAGAGGGCTGAACTGAGGCTCTTACCTAGCATGTCCTCCAAGACAGTGTGGTAGGAGCTAAGGTGCTTTTGGTTCTTGTTCCAGGCAGCATATGATGGACTACATTGCCTCAAACACAGGGTTTATAAACTAGAAAATAACGTGGTTTGTGGAAGGAAGCATTTTCCATTTCCTTTTTGTTCAAGGAAGCAATTATGGAGAATAGATTCCTTAAGTGTCACACCTTCTGGTATTTTTGTTACTGTGTCTTAATGTTTTTTTGCATTCCACCTCTGTCTTAGCCTGCCCTGTTGGCATGCCTGTCTCTTTAAACTTTCTTTTTTAGTTGTAAGCCCACTGGGGTGTGGTCTGTACAGTGCTTGATACCACAGCATCAGCACAGAGGCATCTAAGTAATCTTGCGGTATTTTAACCACTCAATGGCTTGGTCATATGCATCAAGTAATGCATTAAGTGAACCCCAAGGTTTATTCCAAAATAAATGCACTGTTATGCACCAGGACTGATCTTGGATATCATGTGAGTTCTTGAGTTCTGCTATTACCTTTTCCGTGGGCTGGATCCCCTTGCCCTCCTGAACCGTTCTGAAATCCAGGGGCAGATGTCTATCTTGGAAGGCCCGTGATGGAGGTCTTGGTATTTGTAGCTTTAACTTTCCATTTGGCCATACTGTCACTCCCTGCAGTTAGAAGCAGCCGGGTAAATCACTTTGTGATCTGCTGACCAGGAACTCAGCTTGGCAAATGCTGTTCTGCCACAGGAAAGAGTTGCTTGTTGCCAGGAGCAGTGACTTCAATGTGTGGGCGCTGCAGGCTCTTTCAGATCACTTGTGGCACTGTGCACCTCACCTGACTCCCAAACTCATGCATGGTCACACGTTCCGTGTTGAAATGTGTCCCTTGCCATAGGATTTTACCGATTACAGGTCTTTGAGCAGTGTTCTTTTTTTTTTATTGATTCTTTTCTGTGTGGTGGTTTTGTTTGCAGGCACCTCAAAAAACAAGCAAGCAAAGAAAGCTTTTTCTCCCTCCCCCCAATGCTTTTGGAGCTCTCAAGTGAGGAATAAAGCCATTTGTTTCTAATTATATTTGGCAGCCACTCAGAGAATTTCGGACTAAAGCATGTGAATTTATTTTCTCCTGATTAAAGCACTTGACCTCATAAGCAAAAGGCAAAGATTTCAACACACACCCACAGCTAGTAACAAACTGCACAGCAAAGCCCCCTCCCATCCCCCAACTTTTCCTTAGATATCCAAAATAATTCATTATGAAACAAAAGGCAGAATATTTAGTGCATAACTTAAGCTTGCCTAGGGCTCATCTAACCAGCCATTTACTGCTTTTAAAACAGCATTTACTCTAATCTAACACAAACAGAACGAAAACTCACACGCTCCATTGAATCCCCAGTGTACATGTGATCAGGCCCCATTTATTGCCTACAGAAAGAAAGTATCTTTCATGGCACTATTTCGGATCTCTTGGAGTTTAGTGCTGTGCCAATAGGATAGTTAGCATGGGATCCAGTGGCACAGGATAATGGGAGTTGCTTTTTTTGCCATACATTTTTTCCATATTTCCTGTGTGAAACAGTTTACACCCATCAGAATGTAACACAAATTCCTGGTGTTTCTTTTTAAACTTGCTTTTAGCTGTATGGCTATTTAATCATTTGGAGGACCAAATGACTGCAAACTTAATTAGTTATGAAAGGTGCCAGGTTTCTCCAAGGCCCTCTCTGCATGGCATACAAGTGGTGCTGGTGTTTAGCTGTCTCAGGCAGTCCTGGTCAGCATGGTAGCAGTGAGGAAGAGAGCTGGTTCTGAGGGCTAAGGGCTCTCTTTTCTCTCTGGATGTGTTCCTATCCATAGTGCAATACGAGAAAGGTGGGTAGTTTATCTGACTCCTGAAAAAAGCCTTCAGGAGAGACTTTAATGACTGCAGATCCTCAGTAGAGATAAGTGGTTTCCTCCAGCTGGAGTTAGGTATTCCGCTGCTTTGAACAGTCAGCAGGATGGCCTTGGCTGTTCCTCAGCATCTGAGCCAGCTCAGGAGTCTGTTCTTAGATGCCTCTTTGCGGGAGCCTGTGCACCTATTTTCAAGCAGAGATTCCCTCAGGTAATGGGGTTTTCTGTGGTTAGAGACAGCAGAGCCAAGTCTCCTTTTGTGCTCCTGCCCATGAGATACAAGGTGACACAGGTCTTGCTGAAGTGCATTGTGAAGCGAGTTCAACTTTCAGCTCTTGTGTTTACTATTTTGTCTAATAACAGCACAAGGATGTGTTGCAATTGCAGAATAGTCAGCTGGCTCCTAACCAAAAGAAATAGCAATGAGCTTGATGGCACTTTTTAAAATAGCAGAGAAACCAGCTCAAACAGAAATTAACTACCCTGTGAGATTCTGTGGTCCATAAAATTCTTCCCCAGGCTCCATGGTTTTAAAATAACATGAAAAAAATACTTTCCATAAAAGTAGTTAACTAGCATACAGATTTTTTTCAGTCATAATTGTGAGAGTTGTACCCAAACAAAATAGTTATACAAGCATTAAATTATACATTAAAGCTGAGAAAGACAGTGAATTACAGAGCTACCATATAAGGTTCCAGATACAGATAGCAACTGTTATAAACATTTTTATTAAAGGTGGCCTACAAAAGAGGGACAAAAAATCTGTACTGCTTCTGATTTCTTGTGATGCATGAGAGACTGAAATAGCTCCAACCCTACTCACATCTAGTCCTACTGTCCTTTCTACTTCCCCTTCCCAACCTTCCCCACCCATACAAAAAAAAAAAAAAAAAAAAAAAGAGAGAGAGAGAGCTGGGACTGCATATATGCAGACTGATATTTTCTGTTTTAGGTGGGAAACTTTTTTGAAGGACATAACGTGGAAGTTGTTCTTGGTGAACAGATGAAGTAATGAGATTGCAATTATTTTTCTGGAGGAATTTTTCTCCCCATTGGATATTTGAGTTTTGAACAGGAAAGCAAAAGCATAAGCTAAGCAACTCTGATTGTAGCAGGACTAAGAGACCCTTTTTCTGATGGATTGACTTTGTGTGAACGGTTTATCTTGTATCTTAGGAAGATGCAAACAGCCTACCACCAGTTTGAACCAATTTATAGTGACTTTTTTTTTTTTTCCTCTCCTGTGGATCTTGCATTTCTACGTTTTCTGCAGTAGAGGTACTAGCAGCATCTTTCCTATAGCTACATTTTTCATAAAGCTTGTAGGAACATCATTATCTCTGAGACTCCTTTGTCCTTAGTGGTTAAAGTTGTTTAACAAGTTATTTTCTTACTTTTATTTTCAAAATTTATTTTGAATGAAGTGACAGACAAATAGAAATATCCAGACGCACACAGAAACGCACCATGATTGCATGAGCAGCATTTTTTTAAGAAATGAAGCTAGGAAACCAGCATATCCAAGCAGTGTAGTGTATTTGTTTCTTTGCTTGGCTTTGTTGCTTGGGTGATGTCACAGTCCTCTAGTTTCTTTCTCTCAAACGTTCAAGGAGTTGTAGCTAGATGAGAGTTGAATTTCTAATGTAGAAAACAATCAATAAGCAGTGGAAAATATTGATTTGTATACAGCAGATATAGAAAGAGTGTATATGTGTTTAATGATGCTACTACATGTCTTCAAGACTAAATCTCTGTCAGCGTAGAAGGGGATATGTACCTTAGCTCATGGCAGTTGAATGGATGGACAAATCATTTTCTAAATGTGTATAAGCAAGGAAGTGAGACCAATAAAAAATAATGCAGGAAAGACTGTTTCTGTTGACTTCTAATATACTGAGAACAGCTGGGTTAACTCCAGCCTGTGTTTCCCCAGTCACTTCTGCACCAGCTTCCCAGTACAAACCTGTAAGAATGTCTCTAAAAAGAGAGTATAAATCACTGCAGTTCCAGGAGTCAGGGCAATAGGAATAGTTTGTTTACTTGCTTATTGTCAGTACTCAGCATTTGCCATGAAGTAAATGAGGTAAAACGGACTGTTGTATTTGCATTTGTATAGCTTTAAATAAGCAGCTGATGATGTTTACTTGCAATGATCGTTATCCAGAAATGAAGAATCATTTTTTCCTGAAATTTCAGCACAATATTTTGGGGTCTAGAATTGGAGAAAGTGAAGTTAAAGATGAGGTTTTACAGCTTTGGTAGTTGTCAGCAGGGTGCAGTTCATGCTTTTAAGGTCTGTAGGGGTTTACAGGGACACTTCAAAAATGACCACTTTCAAAATGGCATGCTCATTTTTGAGATATATCAGGCCTTTTTCTAGTATGTCACCATAAGCCAAATAGGTTTATTCCATCAGGGAACTGCCTGATGCTCATTTTGCTCAGATGCTTCTTTCTCTGTGGCACTGACCTTGTCTATGTAATCAATCCATAGCTTGGGTTATCTCCGCTTGAAGGAGGACAAAGGGAGGTGCCCGGAGCACTCATCCTTGGTAAGAGCCAGGTGGCCACAAGATGGCATTGTATACATTTGCTTTTTTCCAATAACTGCAAAGCACTTTTTTGAAAAAGGCAACATAAGAGTGTTTTCTCCGGCAGTTCAGCTTTTAAGTCTTAAAAAATCATGAGTCGGTAATACAAAAAAGAAAAAAAAAAAAAAAAGGCTAACGAGTCTTGCTGTGGCTGAGTGTCCATTGCTTTTTCATAATAAACTGTTTGCTGAGAGTTGTATGATATGTTCTCTTCCCAGTTAAAGAGCAGTATAGGAGGTGTATGGAGAAATATATGATGCTATATCACACTTATATATTGCATATATTCATTCAGGTGCAATTTTATCTTACTTGAAAGCAAGAAGCCGGTAGTGCTCTGTATTGGGTTTTTCCATATGAAGCTATATTACAACTGAACCAAATGCTATCCAATGGCTGATATAAAATAAAATTGAAATAATTTAAACCTGACAACAACCCACTGCATTATGAATTTACTTTGGTGAAATCTGCCAAATGCATTTAGCTGTGGACAGGCTTTCAGATCACAACCAGCTCATCTGTAAGGCTGCTACTGATGCTACCCTTTTCCATACTTTTACAGAGCATTTATTACAAGGTAGAAGAGAAGGTTCTAAACTGCAACAGTGAAGGAATTGGCTTTTGAAACAGGAATAGGAAAACAAGAGAATATTAGTTTATAACTGTATTAAGTGTACCTCAATGAGAAGGGGATTTTGTTTTCAATAGCTTAAAATGTGGCATGAAATGTATTCAGACTCTCACTTCTCAGTGTACTGCTGCCATTTGTAGAGGCAGACCACGATCTCTTTTATTCTGCATTGGTAGTGCCCTCTGTCCCAGGATGTCAGAGGCCATTGAGGAGATATGAGAAAGCATCCTCCAGGCCATTACGCTGACAAGTCTCTCCATCTTCCCTGGAACTTCTGCTTTTAGCCGCTAATGGAAGCGGAGTAACATCTCCAGAATGGGAACTGCTGGTTGTATTTTCCATTGGCTTTGATTTAAATATGTGTTTGTTTATTTATCCATCCCCATCTCTCTTAACTGATGCATCATAGTTCTACTCAGAAGTAACATCTGTTCTTCATTCAGAGCTCACGTTAAGCTACTTTACAATTGAATTGATGCAGGCAGGAGGAGGTCTAATGATTTATCCAGGTTCAGACAGAGTTCCATTAAACAGCTTGCCTATAGCACCTATAGATTGGGTCAGAGATGCATTTTGTGGGGAATACATGAATCAAAGGATTGATATCAGCAAGATAGAGTAGTAGTGTTTCCAATACCATCTATCCTAGGCTTTTAGTCTGTATCCTTACAAGGCTACATGATTACAAAAGAAAAAAAAAAAGAAGTTAACATCTGTATGCTATTAGAATTAGACTGAATCTCCATATGGATCAGAAGCAAAGGAATTACAGCTGCATACTGAATAATTCAAGTATAGACACAAAGTTGCTTGGACTAGAAAGTCCACAGCCTTTACAGTCTACTGGTTAGTAGATTTGCATTCTTGTTGTATCATTTTGATACCATTCCTTTTATTGTGCCTGGCACATCGCCATTCTTAAAAGCTATTCTTGTAGTAGTAGGGTTTGGATTACAGTACCTTTTTTTTTTTTTTTTTTTTTTTTTTAATTCATGCCAAAATCAAAAACTTCCTATTCCACTGAGTTGCTGTGTATGTTCTTCTCTGGGTTGCTCCTCTAGAATGTGTGTTGTTACTTTGCTATCTCATTAAATAATGACTTAATCTCAGAGTAAATAGTACAGCTGTATGTGTGCTCAAGAGGCAAGACCAAAATCTTCCCCAAACATGCTAACAGTTTAAATAGTCCTAACATTTTGTCAGCAGCCTCTGGATTCTGACAAAGAGTAGGGGGAGAAACCAAGAAACAGACGGTAAGGTCAAAGTAATAAATTGGGGTGCAATATTTCAATAGGGAAAATAACTTGGACAGACTCCAGCAGCTGTGATGATTTCTTTGTAACTCCTATGGCTTTCTGCCTCCACCTGCTCTCCCCCCCACCACTCTAAATGCCTAAGGACCATTGACCATTAGAAATGGGAAGTATATAGTGGTTTTGTTGCTGGAACTTTTCTCTCCCCATTCCTTTTTTAGAAAGACCGGTGATAGGCTTGTGTGGTGTTTTTTTTTTTTTTTCCCTTTTTTTTTTTTTTTGTTTATTTGTTTGTTTTTTGTTTTGTTCTTCTCTTCCATCAAAAATATACTTTACAATCTTTTCTGATGGCTTCCTTTTTCTTTCAGGAAGCCTTCTCTGTGTGGTAAAGTTGGCAGCATGTTGCTGCCTCAGGACTTTAGTGTTTTCTTAACTAAGTCCAGCCAGAATAGCATTGTCTTCCAATAAATTAGAGTCTTTCCAAACAGCTCTTAGAGCAATGCCTGACTTAAGTTGTATTTCACAGTATTGGAGTACTGACCCAGCACATTCTCTGCTGAAAATCAGATTAGGATCTGTTCAAATCTTTTGAAATGAAACTTTTTTTTTTTTTTTTTAGGGGGTCAGGGAAAACAACAGCTTAGTTTAAGCCCTAATCACTTTTCTTTGCATGCCACATACCTTTTAATTTTGTATTCAATATCATTTCTTATTTATTGTCAATGGAAGTTGGCTCATCAGTCTTTGAGGATGAACATCTCTCCTAAGATAGGCACATGTGCATGCATCTGGTGCTTGAAGTGTACCTGTATCGGCTTTGATAGAGCAGCCATTGGTAAAGGCAGTGTGCAATTTATTCTTAGGGAAACAGGGGCACTTGTAGTCTTGTCCTCATTTATTTCAAACTTTTTTTTGATTTTACACATATGTGTTTTCCCCGGCAAAGTAAAAGCAATGCGTGAATGCTTCTGATTAGTAAAGAGTCACATGGATGTGAATGTGAAATGGGGTAATTGCAGTAAGGCCATGTATCCAGCACCCTCCTCAGGGTGAGGGGAAGAAGATTGTGGCCATGAAGCACTACCCAAAAGTTTGGCACTCTGTGGGGCAATTTTCTCTGGATAAAATTTTTCCTTATGTTTGCTGCTCCACCTGCATGAAGCAAAGAGGAATATCGGAGGTTCAGCATTGAGTCTCTTTAACATTTGCCCTGATCTATACTGATCTGTACTGCAGAACTGTATACGCTATATCATAATGAAGCTTCTGCTTGGTCTGTTTCGGCCTCCTGAAAGAGCCTGTATTAGCTAAAGCAAAGTGATATACAATGCTGTAACTGTTATAATGCTTCTCATGCGCAGAACGATTGCTCTGTAAGGTCGTATCAGTTGCTGTGTGCCAGGTCGTTCAGAGCTAAACTGAGTGGCTCCATGCAGCACTGCTGCTGCATGCAGTTGTATCCTCAGCAAGCAAAGAAATGTAGCCAGTAAATGAGCAAGTGTGGCCCATTGCCAAGTGAGGATTCCTTCTTCGACATGGCTGTTTTCACCAGACAAGCAGTGTTTGAGTTTTTGACATTAGTATAATCTCAGTAGATAGTCATAAGGATTGGAAAATTCTGCTTATGCCATTTTCTTTTTATATTTCCTTATCCAAATGAGAAAGCAGGGGGAAAAAGAGAAGGGAAAGGATTAACATTCACTTTTTAGATCATCTAGTTGAGAAACAATGGGCAGATTGAGAGGTGGATATCATATTGTATAAATGTTGAAATTCTGCTGTAGGGCAGTTTTTGCTACAGGAGCCGAGGATATCTGATATCGTGTTACATTTTTCTTAATATTTTTGCAGTATTGTTAAAACTTACCCATGCATTTATGTGCATGTGTATGCACACACAGACACATAAAATATATTGCATACTTTAAAATACCAATACCAATTTAATGGTGCTTTTTTTGTGTGTGTGTAGAATACATATGTATACAACCTCTATTCTTCAATGCCTGTGTTTCCTAATTCCTCAATTATATTTTGTGTACTATAAGGACATGAATTTTTTTCTAAATATGTTCTTTCAGGTGGTATTAGTCTGCAACACTCATATCTGACTTCAGAGTATTTTCAGTAAGGCGCGAGTCTGGGGTTTGGGTAGTTGCACTCTGCTGTGAAACACACTGCCTCGGTTCCTAGAAAGAATTCATGTTCTGTTTACAAGGGACGCTACTGGCTTCTTGCTTTTAAGTAAGAGAAAACTGCAGCTGAATGAATGATCTGCTTTGACTATATGGAAAGCTACTGTAAGTGAAAAAAGAAACATATAGCACGATATAGATATATATATATAGTTGTACACCTCCTATACTGCTCTTTAACTGGGAAGAGAACATACCATACAATTCTAAGCAAACAATTTATAATGGAAAAGCAAGGGGCAAGGTACTTCTCTACTAAGGTATCAGTATCTGGCTGTCAATCAATGCTTCTGACAATTATTCTGCAACATGTCACAGCAGGAGAACTTCTGTGATCCACCCTGAGCAGAAAGTGAATTTGCATGATGTACAAAGATAACCATGCCATAGTTACACTGTCTAATGACTTGACTTCTCTCAGCCAGTACTACCCAGATTACCCCACTGTACCACCCACGGTGTACAGGGAGCGTGGTAGCGAAAGACAGACATGAAGCGGATAGAGCAAAATGAAGGTACTCAAATCTTTCAGATAGATGCATACCAGCTGGTCATACTGCGCTCCCATAGAAACCTGTGTCTTGTCTGTTGAACTCAACTGGAGGTTTTTGTTTGTTTGTTTTCCATTAATCTCAAACACCTACTGCTATGGTCATGGGGAGTGCAAGGATATTGTTCATTTTCAGTACTTTGGGTGGAGGCAGTTCATGGCAAATATCTCACAGACAGGTGGGATACTTCTATTCCAATGGCCTCTCTACAGAAAAAAAATGAGCTAAAGTATATCCAAAGATTTTTTTTTTTTTAAGTTTAAGCATATTGGAGGCATGCTTAATGCAAATTGGTTTGTGCTTGTTGCTCTAGAAGTTGGAAAGACTGTACATCCACAGTCACAGTTTTTAAAAAAAAAAAAAAAAAAAAACCTACCCAAAAATAATTGATTATCAAAACTTTTAAAGAGTACAGATTGAAAATGAGCCTAGCAAATTTCTTTAGAAATTGGATATAGAGAAAATTGCTTAACATTATCTATGTTTATTTATATTTTATACTTTAGATAATGAAACTTTGGTTTATCTAAATACTTGAGTTTGGTGAGGAAAAAAGGAGAGAATTTTTACTCAGCTGTAGTTTTGATGATGCCTTCTGTGTTGTTTCCCATTTATCTGTACAGAGTTTAAGATAAACATGACATAAAGCTGATCAAAGCAAGCTGCAGCTGCCCAGTTTTAACAAATTGCTCCATATTGGTTTGGCTTTCTTAAAAACACCTGTGGTATATTTCTACCATATTTATTGATGCTAATGCTGAAATGGTACAACGGGAATCCAAATGGAAATCTGTATGAACAGAGTGCAATAAATTGTGAGCTTCTTGCCTCTCCTCTCCAGCAAGCTCCCATCAATCCTGCATGCTTCATGGGAAGTCATGGAAAATGAATTTCATTATAGTGACTCTGTGTGCCCCCCTGCTTTCCCAGCTCTGGGATGTGTTGGAAAGTTAGTCTATATGTAGTAGTTCCAGGCTGTGTTACAGGATGGACCCAGTTTAACAGTGAAAAACTTCCATCTGGTTTGAAGTTGCTTGGGTCTGGGTTTCTGCTGTTACTTATGGGTGCAAACAAGCTAATGCTTTGAGCTTCCAGGCATGAATGCAATATAAATAAAAGCATAAACATGGATATTAATAGATGTGTGGAGTGCAGTGTGCTGTAACTTGTGTAATCCTGGTTTGGGTGAATATGAGGAATTCATAGAAATCCTCATAAATCTTGATTATTGCACTTCCACTGAGTTTTTTTTAATTTTTTGAATACTGTTTACTATTTTTTCAGTAATCATTCTCTTATTCAAGAACTTCTCTCCAGTGAGAATAAAAAACCCTTTTGGCTAAGATGCTGACCCACACAATCTGAACACAAAATAGCAAAGAGGATTTTTTTTTTTTTAATAACATGTAAGCAAAAAAAGTGATTCAACCACTCTTTTCAGCAAGTGTAGCCTTCAGTGAAAACCCAGATTGATTTTGTGGATGATATATACATCACAGAGAACAACTTGGTGCACGTGTTGGCCTTGCCAGCTTTGGGAAGTCATTGAAACGGCATAAAATTTGGCAATGTACATCATACACCACTTGCTGTAATCCTGCAATTACCATATTTTTATTACATAATCTACCCTTTGGCTAACCTGCACATCTTTAAACGTACCAGTATTTGGAAAAATTCATAGGTGATCAGTATCCCTAAGCTATCAGAGCTCACATATGGAGGAGAAGCAGAGGTTGGGAGAATGGTGGGTGGAGGGATCTGGAAGCAGCCAGGCAGATCTCATAGCTGATCTCATTAGATAGTCAAATAACAAAAAAAAAAAAAAAAGAAAGAAAACGGAAAAAAAAAAAAAAAGAAAAACAACAACAACAAAGTTTGTTTTGGTCAAAAAGCAGCAGTAACCCCTGACTCTGCACCTTTTTGTGTGCCACTGGTGCAGAAGCTTTCAACATGCTGATTGCTTCAGGATTGTGCTGGGCTTTTATTATTTTTTAATGGTAGTTGTATTGCAATTACACAAAGGCTGGAAGCAGGAATCTTTTCTCTTAGATGTAACTTTGTAATTAAAGTACCCCACTTCATATTACATAAGGTAACAGCTATTTTTAATAGTAAAATTTGACAGTTCAGAGTAATTTATTTTTTTATTGGAATCAATGCTATGAGACTTCACAGAAAGCAGAAGGCAGCTGCCTATAATAGTTTGAAATTTTTGTGTTGCAACTAACAACTATTATTATTCTATTAGTGCTTGTAATCCCAAATGAAGAATTAAATCTCTACAATAGATACAGCATTTTAAAATGTTTTCTTTTTCTGGCAAGGAAAACTGTCTTAAAAAATGACGCTATCAAATATACATTTCCCAAGGGTGGGGAGAACATAGAAACATTACAAGATGCTTCTTTGTGGAAGCTTCAGCTTTCAGTAGCTGCCTTTGCAGGAGTGTTTGAGGTTTATAAAGGACTAGTAGGAAGGCAGGTTTGTTATTCAAGGAAGAGAACCGGCCACTTAGCTTTTTAAGCTGTAATACACACTGACTATAACTGCTGCTCCCTGTTTGTTAGAATTTGTAGGTCAAAAATAAAAAGTTCTTTCTCCCCTAAAAAATAAACCGAAGAGCACCATTTCTGTTGCTGTATCCCGTTTCTTCTTATGAATCTGACCAAGAATGATACGGTGCATTATAAGGCATTACTAGGAACATAGGGATCAGATTTCAGGCTTTTGGAGCTTAATACTTGCCAGTAAATTTTGATTTAATTTTGACAGACTTTTACTGATAAATATCATTTTGCATGGGAAGTCCTGCTTCCGCATAAGGAACTGTGCACTGACCTGATCTCCCAGTTAAAACTATAAGTACCACAGACAATCAATGCATCTTTAATTTAAAATGCTTCATGACTAATCTCTTGTTTTCTTTAATTAATGATCTACAGTTAATAATTATAGATGGTAAATAGCCTATTTTTGCTCTGATAGCAAGATTTCCTGTGGGAAAATCTTTCCCTGTAGTTTTAATTTAAATACGCATTTTCACTTAGTACTTACCAAATCTTTACCTTTATGCTGCTGCATGATTACAGGTCCATTAACTAATCACATTTGACATCTTGTTTATTGAGGGAAGCAACTATTTTACATCTCTTGCCCGGGAAAGAAAATACTGTACCAAACAATTATTTAGCAGCTGCAATTATGGAACACTGAATTAATTGCTTTGAAGCTCTCAGTCAAGAAGATTGTGATAAAAATCAAAGAAAATGCTGTTTGACAGAATGCATGAATGGAAATGCCAGAAGGGAATCCAGTTTTGTAAGCAGCAGTCATGTTTGAGAGATTACTAAATGAATAGCGTGCCTTGAAATGTAGCAGACTAAAAGAACCTGTGGAAAAGCTTGCTTGCTTGTTCTATTTTTTTGTTGTTGTTGTTCTATATGATTTGATTATAGGACCAGAAAGCTGCTAAAAAGACAAACAAACTTTTGCACTGTCAAGTTTTTATATCAGTATAAAAGCTAATGCAGGGATATTTGATACATAAAACCTCTCTGGCTTTTTCTATCCATATAAATAATTAACCTAGAAGGTAATGTGAGATTTAATGTGTATAAAGTTCCTTAAAATTTATGCAGAAGCAGCTGTTGTGATTGTACTGGAGCAGACTTCAAGTGGAATAAAATATAGATGTCCTTGCTCTGGCACTGGACAGGTAAAGGTGTTTTGATGCACATTGTGTTCTATGCAGCTGCACTTTGAGTTGGCTTGGGAACCAACCAGTTGTCAGTTGTCTCAGGGCTGCCTGCTCTCCGCTGCAGGAGTGCTTCTGTGACACGAACAGTGGTGGTTCTTGTAGGGGAGAGCACTGATGCAGGGAACTTGTTGACAGGACTGCCTGGGCTGCCTATCCTCCTGCCCCATATGGGCCCATTCCTGCCCCAAATAAGCAGTTATTCCCCAAAGTAGTGCTATGCTGTGCTCCACAGCAGCACCTGTAGCCTAACAGTCCTTAGTAGAGTCATAAGGTGAATTGCATGCCTCAGTTACACTTCAAAAAAAAAAAAAAATACATCTAGCATACACCTAGCACCACTGAAAATACTCTAAAAAGTATTTTTTTTATATATGTAAATCTCTAAAAAGTGGAATGGAAGCTGTTGTCACTCCTACACATGTATAAATGGGTGAGCATCTGAAAAGCCATAGGTACTTGTTTGATATAGGCAAGAGTTCGAACTGCATATTTATACACTCATAATTACCTGCCCTCTGGCTTTCAGGCTTTTGGTGTGTTGCTAGAGCAGGAACAGGTCTCTGGGCCACTATGGCAGTCCCATGATCAGTCATAGCTACACTGCTATGTCGCAAATGTGTAGCAAGAATAATCATGCATTCCTTCTACTGAAAAGTTTTTAAGTCAGATGTTATGGTCACCAAAAGAGTGATCATCTTTCTTAAGGTAGCTCTTTATTTAAGAACAGCTAATTCTAGCAATAGATCAGTGGAAGCATTTTTATTTGTTTTCATAGAATCACACAGAATCACGGAATGGTTGAGATTGGAGGGAACCTCTAGTCATCATCTAGTCCAACCCCTCTGCTCCAGCAGGGACCTCTGCGGCATGTGGCACAGGATCCCATCCAGGCAGGTTTTGAAGATCTCCAGAGAAGGAGACAGTAAAGTTCTTCCTCATATGGAGATGAAACCTCCTGTATTCCAATTTGCACCTTGTAGAAGTAAAGTACTGCTGAAAATACTATGTTCTTATAAGTCCAGAGCCCCTGAGCTAGAACTGGCTGTTCAGTTCTGAACAGCCAGCACAAGAAAGACATCAAAATGCACTTGGCATTTTGAAACACACTCACTAGGAAATGGAAGATACAATCCAAAGAAGAATGGAAAAGGCTAGGGGAGTTTTTTACCGGTATTTTTCCCCTTTGGGGGAGGAAGGGGAAAAAAAAAAAAAAAAAAAAGAAAGACTTATGTGAAGATACTGGTATACTGCCACCACCTTTATAGCCAGTGGCAAGGGTAGGTGAGATGCTATTGTTTGCTTTTTCCTTCTTAGGAAGTGAAAATATACATTTTAAAGCATGAGGAAAGAATTGAAATTGTATGGTATATCAATTTGTACTTTATTAGCTGCATGAGGTAACACTTTCTTTAAATTACTTAAATTTTGCCATCAGATTTTTAACTACTACTTTATACAACTCAATGTGGGATCCAAAAACAGACACATGCAGTGAAACTTTGTCAGGATATAAGAGTTCTTGCATCTACATATAGCAGTGCATGTAACTATTATAGTGTAAGGACAAGTCTGTGTATGAAAGGTTCTGCAACTTCCTTCTACAGAAATTCTTTTATCACCGTCTCGCACACGTGACACCGGGCAGTATCAGAAAAGAAATCTCAGGAAAAATGGGCCCTTATTTCCAAATTATCTTTCAGAGGATAACTGTAGAAAATTTAAAAAATAAAAATAAGAAAGGTCTTAATAGTATAAAAGGTACTCAACTAGTTCTTGTAATTCTTCTCCCTTTGGGAAGATGCATAAAGAACATTTAGAAAGCTATCCTGATGAAAAAAATTGTTGAAAGATTGTGAAAAGCAATTTATTTCAATCTCTCTCAAACAAGTTTTTATGGGAATGTGTAATATACATATGGAAAGATCTCAGTATAATCATTCAGTAATGGTTTTATTGAGAGATCATCATATCTTATTTGGTTATGATCCCTTAAAACAAATGGCAGCAACTTCAGGTGCAGCATGGTTTTCATTAAATTACTCAACTGCATTGCTTTGTAGTTATTAATCATATTTCTTATTTTCACGAATCCATTAATTCTAAATTCAATGTCTAACAGCTTTCTGTTTATTACAGTTCTTTTATGATAATTGGATGGAAAGAATACTTGGAATAGCACTGTTAGGTTTAAATTAGCAGAGCTACATAGAGTTCTGTTTAGCAAAGCGAACAGTAATTCCCCACTCCACAAAGATGTCCATGGAAAAAAATAAAAATTGTGGTTCTAGTAGAGACAGCTGCTCATTTATGAAGTCACCATACAGGTTCAGCAACCTGAGATCAAAAGTGGAATTAATGAATTATTTAGAATCTGTTTCATCATGCTTTCTCTTACAAGACTATGAAAAAAGTCTTGTAAAAAAACTTTCAAAAGGAGAGCACACCACGTTTATGTAAACAAGTTGCATCTCTCATATCATTTTTTTTAGCTATTTGCACAAACCTATTGAATACATCAGACCATGAGAAGACCAATTAATGCCAGCAGCCAGATGTTTTCCATTCTTCCTCCAGTACAGAAAATTGGGGCCAGTATTGCTTGTTGTCGTCTATACCAGCCTAGAGGGACACATTCAGCAGGCAGAGTAGAACATGTACTCTTGAAAGGTAAGTTATTCAGATTTTATAGCAGCTATAACCATAATTTATAAACTGAATTAATGCTTAATGTAATTTGAGGATTAAGGAAAAATATTTCAAAAACATTTTATTCTAGAAACATTTTTCTTGTGTCTTAAATGAAACACAGAACATTAGCAGCAAAAAACAAGACTTCTGACATTTCACAATACTTTGGTCTTTCTGTTAAGGCAATCTATGTTAATTATGAATCAACTCTGCATATTTTGACAGTTTTTCAAATATGTATAAGCCACCATAAGCTGTTACAATTTCTATAGCAAAAGAGTAAAAAAGTGAACATATTACACCACTCTCTAAAACTGCACAGTGTACCTACACGCTGCCATCCCAAGACAGATAAGAGCTGCAGGCATTAGTTGCAGTAGAAATAGTTACTACTAGTAAGGCTTTTTTCAGCCAGTATTTCAAAAGTTACATGAAGAAACTGTTTGTGCTTTGTGAACTTATTCAGCTAAGTGTTGGATTAACGATCACTTCCACATTGCACTGTTTAGAAGAATTCAGCTTTTCTCTTGTGTCTACCCTACTTCAAGACTGCAATCTCACTGCTTAATTAAAAGTAATAATTAATTCATTCTAGAGCTTCAGTTTTAAGTGTGGGCTCATCGGGTTCCTGGAATGCTCCTCGTCACATTCCTAGCTCAGCATGTGCTTTTCACCACCTGTGAAGATGATTGGTTTCTTTGTTTTTCTTTAACCTCTCAGCTGTGTCACTGCTCTAATAGAGCAAACCCTGCCTTCCATTCAGTTATCTGGAAGAAAGTGTAAAAATCACGAGCAGTAAATTTGCAAAGGAAATGCAGGCAGCTGGTATAGTAAAGAATGAGGACAAGTCACTTGGAGCAATCTGGATCACTTCATATACCGTGTTTTAGGGTTGGTAAAGTACATTGTATATTTCTTAAAAGGTATAGTAAAAGGATGTTATCCCACATTCTTGAAAAACTCTGCCAGAACTTCAGCCATAAAAGTCAGCAGCCAAGGTAATGCTAATGTGACTTAGGAGGAAAAATGCAGGGGATATTAAGCAGCATAAGAAGATCACATTATGTCTCTAAATGATCCTGAGGGTGTCACTATTTTGTTGCATCTATTTCAGATGCATATAGAAAAACTTGAAGAATTGAGTACCCCTTATCAGCGAAAAAGTTAAAGGGGGCAGTCATGATTTATGTCTACGCACAAGTGATTAGAAAAGTTGATACCTTTAGAGGGTAATATAAACAAATCCATAATGAGACCAAAATAGCTTAAGGTGGAGCTTGAAATGCAAATATTATGTGAAGTGAAAACAACATACCTGGGGTAAATAACCATTAAAACTGCTTGTGAGGAGGTATGGGTGAATTCTCATAGTTGAGATCTTTAAATTCACATTAAATGCTTTCCCAAAATGTGTATACTGCAATTCAAAACGAAGCTACTGAATTTAATAGAGAAACTGCATATTGAAATTCAGTGGCCTGTTGAATTTCAGAATAAATCGTCATTATGTTGTCTTCTTACTTTATATTTATGAGATTTATTTTGTGACATAGCAAATGAATGGAAGCTGTTTGGCAAAGGTCCTTTTTCTTTGCAGAGTACTGTAGCATTTAAAGATAGATTTAAAACTAGATAAACTGCAGCTATATCTTTTAAAAATATGCTTTCTTTTTGTTTTTCCTGTTTCTTGTTCAGAATTGCACAGTCCACTAGTTCAGTCTAATTTGCATAATCATGTATTTAGTCTTCAGTTTTTCTGTTCCTATTTATAAACCATTCACAAACCGTTCACTTAAGTAATAGTGTGATTTGTTGTAAAATTAATTATGGTCCTTTCAAAGGGAAACATGTAGTGCAAATAAATGAAGAATGAACAAGGAATTGTGGACTCTGATCCTGCAAGGTGGTTTGTACGTACCTCCAAGCCCATCCCAAATAGCCAGCAAACTATTTACTACCACTGTCTGTGCAACTGCGCAGTCAGGAGTTTAGCAGTAGACAAACAAAACATCCAGACAAATCAACCACACAGCACACAGTCCGGCACACAGTATTTTCTGGAGAAATGGTAAAGCTCATAAAGCCCTTTGTACTTCGAGAAAAAAGGCAAATAAGCAATGAACTGTGTATATGGAGCTGCCAATATGACTCTCACTGCAAGTTGCAGGAGCAGGGTGTGAGGGGCGATAGGCAGGGCCATCTTCGCCCTTGAGTAAGTTCCAGTGTCTGAGAAAAATGTATCATCCGAGAAGAGAGTATTTAAGCTGGAAAGCAGATTCTTTTGTGGACTGTAGATGTTTGTGAGGGCTGTTGCTGGCCCAGGGATCCTGGAGACTCCTCTGCTTCTTGCCAAGTGGGTAAGGAGTCTGATGTGAAAATCTCGAAGTTGAGTATTTTCACATGAAGTACGTATTCCATTATTTCATGTGGGGAAAAAAAAAGTTTGTACATCAGCAATGTGGCCATGTTTGCAAGCCATTTATCTACCTGAAACAGTTGAGATCTTCCATGAAGAAGCTATGCACCATTAGAAAAATTACCTTAAAAATGAAGTCCTGCAAAGACGTTCATAGGCAATACTATTTTAAGTGTTTGCATCAGTCACTGATTCTATTCTTTTGCAGACATGGATAATCCTTGTCTGTTCTGACAGTGCATATCCCATGAAGAACCTACTAGATCCCATGCTAAATTGATAAAACAGTTTCAAAATAGCTAGTTACAGAACCACTGAGAAGTGCAGAATAAACTTTTCACAGTACTTTCACAGTACATCTTACCAGTAGTGACTGAGGGCTGTATGATAAGATTCGGAGTAAAGCATGAAGCTGAAGAAGCTCATCCTTGCAAGGTCTTTGTTGAGTGTGAATGAGAAGTCTGAGGAGCTACTATGGGAGAGATGGGGACAGGCGAGAAGCCTCTTCCATGCCTGGATAAAGAGTTTTCTGAACAACCATCTCATGAGATCCATCAAAAAGCAAGACCCATAAGGAAGTTGCAGACTCCTTTTGCTGGCCAAGCAGGAACTTGCTGCTGCTCTCTCTTGAGTTTTCTTTGTATGATATCAGCTAAGCCCTCATGTTCCACTGGAAAATCGATGCCTGTAATTTTAATGTTTCCTGTTTCAATAATGTTTTATTATTGCTATTCTGAATACAGAATTCTGCTAAGTATGTCCTAGGCAGTCAGTACTAGCATTAGGAGTGGAACAGATGACATAGGCTTGCAAAGAGAGAAGTGAGGTGATGGTGTCAGCTATGTTCACAACATCTAGCATTGAGGTATCAGGATAGTTCATTCCAAATAGAAAGTAGAAAAATAAATGTTCTACAAGGAAAGCTACATACATAATTTAGATACTATTTTGTTGTACAGTGCTTTGGAAATTGAATTTCATAGAAAGTACAACCATCTGACTAAGTACTCTTGAGCCTGCAGAGAGTGGGACATTCTTACATATATTTTTATTTGCCTTAAGACTGGCTTACCCTGAATCTTTCTCATCTAGAGTGTTCCATGTATATAGCAATAATACTAACCCTTAAGATAGCAGCAGTAGCTTTTATATTACAGGCAATATACTACTGGTTTTTAACCAAGTAAGTATTGAGCTTTTCCCTAGAAGTATTGAAAATAATCAGAAAAAGTGGTATATTAAGAGCAAAACAGAACTTGTGTTCCATTCCCCACTGACATATTTAAATATGAGCAGAATTATGCTACAGTGTTTCATATTACCTTCCTAGAACTCCTATATCATTGATTTACTGCTTTTCTGCTCCACATTCATAACTCAAATAGGTCTTTTTTTTTTTTTAGTGTTTAGTGCTCTGATGAGCTGTAACTCGATGACCCGCATGGCATTTTGAGCATTCTTAACAGCAGCAAGCAGTCATGCATTACACTGGTACAGTGCTTTTCAGTCTATACTGCATCAGATCCATTAAAGTGACCTATTTTTCTAGCCTGTAAATATTATTTCTGTGATAAACTATTAAAATAATCTTGCCGCATAGCATTTTGCTCTGAATAAGCAGAAGTCTCAAATTCATGCTAGATTGGCTTTCTGAACATGTTTTTCAGCGGCATTACCGAAGACCGATTAAGTAAGTTATATTAGGTAGGGCTTTATGTAGCTTGAAAAACAACAAATTTCATGTAACTGGTTAAAGACATTACTGCTTAGCAGACTGGACTGTTTTACCTTGCATTCCCTGAGTTCGTTACCACTCTTACAATGAGTATTTCTAATGACAGCTCTTTTGAGTGTTCAGGGCTCCCTAATTGCGGTTGTGATTGCAGAATTTTTGGTTCAGGCTGTAAAAATACATTAATTACTTCTGCTATTACAAATGCAGATTTAGCTTTAACTCCTTGGTATGCAATTATGTTGCTCTTCCATTGTCTGAATTGCCCTTGGAAAAACTCCGTTTCAACACCAGCAGCCCTCTGACTATAATGTTATTTCTGTTACCCTGCAATGTGGAAAGACAAATCTCACTTACTCATATCATGATAGTCGGAGGCTGCCTCTTTTATCAGGAACAAGGGTGGTTTCCGTGGTGACATAATCTCAATTTTCATAAAATCTTCACAACAGTGTTTCCACTGGGCTGAGAATAGAGAACAATGACTGAACTTCAACACTTCTGCCAGAAGAAAAAAAAAAAAAAAAAGAAAGAAAGAAATTGCAAGGCTGTCCAAGGAAACTACCTGCAGGCACTGCTAACTGCCAGCATTACTACTTCTTCTAGTAGGAATGCTCAGAAAGCAGTGTATTCCCACCTCTGAACTCGTTCTAATTTTAATACAAGTGTCATTAGTCACCTGTGACTATCTTAGCACTACTGTTACATTACAAAGAGTGAATATCATAATTTGTTTTCATATCCCCAAACAGTGCAAATCTATCAGAAAATATTTTTAAAAGTCATAATTTACAAGGAAGCTTCTTAAAGTTTTGAGGGGAGAGCCTCCACCATAAAGCAAGCTCAGTGCTACACAACTGTTACAGAAACAGTTCCTCTTTATAAGAGGAATGGCCATCTCTGTTAGAAGACAAAAAGATCTCTTCTCCATTAATGGACTTTGACCTTAAGAAAAACAAGACACAGTGAAATTACTTTGTTCATTTCCATCACTCCAAGTTTTCTCAGTGCATTAATTTTAAGAGAATTTTAGAATCACTGAATGAAAAACATTTAAATGCCAAATGACCCATTTTTTTCTCACCTAAGGAAAACGACAAAAAAAAACCCCACAGATTTTATCTATTATGAATTTGAAAAGTGTTTTTTTACCCCACTCCACAGCTAATTTAAGGAGGATGTCCTGTTTTTTTCTTGGTGTGTTTCTTTGCTAGAACCTCTGCCCATTGTAACTCAAGATTTAAAAGGAGAAGAAACGCAAACTATGATACCCAGGTTCCACAGCCTCAGTTAAATGATTTTAGTGGTGTGGCCTCTGATTAAACCCTCATATTTCATGGATTGTCTCTTTTTCTGATATGATGAAAATGATTATGAGGTACCAGCTGTACACTGTGAACAGTGGCAGTGCCAGACAACTGACGATTGTTCTCTGTTGTTAATACACCAAAGCTACTGAAATAGATGAAAAAGCTGTAGTTACTGTCTTTATATGGCTTATAGAGTGAATATTTGGTGGTTGAAAAAGCAACACAGCTTGCAGCTTCAGTAGTTTCACTGTCTTGAACTAAAAATTGAGTTTTGGGGATAAGAATAGTGAAGACCCCAAAGCATTTTAGCGGGGAGGGGGGGCAGAGGGAGGGAGAAAAAACACACACCATAGAGGAGTAGAGTACACCAGTCCATCGCATCTGCTGTAAAGCTTCAGCTGCCACTTTTACCAGCTTCAAGTAATGTGTCTGTTGTAGCCAAGTTGGGGAATTTCCCTGTGGCCAGAACACCAAAATCTCAGGACCAACAGAATCAGGAAATCCCTATTGTAGCTATGACAACTTAATCCGTAATGCTGCTGGTCAAGGGAATCCCACACTTGCATGCCTGTTGGCAAGAGCTGAGTGAACCTTCCTTGTGCCAAGGCCCCATGTAGCTCCCCTCGTTGTGCAGCAACCCAGCAGCCTCACTTCTCTCCCCAAAGGTTTCCTGCTGGTAGGACCTTGTAGAACTAACACACCTCTGGCAGGACATGCAGACACAGGTGGACTCTTCCTGCCTGCTGTGGAGGATGGGAAGGAGGGAGAATTGAACAGATCTTAAAATCTAGAACAAAACCAGAGCAGACCAAGTTCTGAGATCTTGGGACTTTGCTGCTTCAGGCATTCTGCAGGGGCATCCCTGCAAACCCCCAAACTGAACATGTGGATGGTAGCTTACAAACATTTGGCTTCCAGTGTCTTCAGTAATATCCCAAAGAGCATTTTTCTTCATGACTGCAAATAAAGGATTATGAGGCAGTTCCAATTCAGATTGTTCAGTTTCCTTTGAAGTTGTATAACATCCCACACTCGAAGGGCGAGCTGCCAGAGCAGCGCGCTTACTTACCCAGATCATGAAAGTGCTGCCAGAAAGCCTCCATCCACTGGGGAAGTTCCTCCCTACTGTCAGGAGCAGAAAGCTGAGTCACAGTCTCTCCAGCCACAGGACTGATAACAGAAAAGTTACTAGTTCTTTCCTTGGAGTCCTTATCCACAGCTTGAATTCTCTTTTCCTAAGGATGACAACATTTAAAGAAGTGTTTGTAGTAGTTACACATAAAGTTCTACTGGCACAATTTCCCAACTTGAAAATAACACATTGCTCTAATAGCAAAAAAAAAAAAAAAAAAAAAAAAAAAGTTATTTTGAAACATGTTTTGGATTTGTCTTATTTAGAGAGGCACATAGAATCATGTATTGGTGACAAATATAAGTTTCTTCCTAGAAGGTGAAGAAGGCCCCAAATTATACAACAGTGCTGTTAGAGTCAAGATTTTTATGACCCCTTCTGTTGAGGCACATGGTTCAACTGATTTCAGCATCAAGACTGATCCAGGGGTATTTTTATAGTAAGTAGGTTCTCCATTGCGGAAACTAGAGTAAAGTTGCAGCACAATACAGAGTTATCCCTAATGAACATATATATTTGTGTAAGATACTGACAGATTTTAGTAGTTTATGAAACACAACTGTAATATTGTCCAGAACAAAACTAGATAACACTACTACTGATTACAGTGCTGACATGAAAATAATGCAGTATCGGTCTGGTCAGTAGGTCGCTAATAAGGTGGGTAGTTACCACCCTAAGGTGGATCATAGTTAGGTGGGTAGTTGGGTAGTTAGCTAGTTAGGTGGGTATTTAGGTTGATATTTATCTGGTTGGGTGGGTAGTTAGGTTGTTTGGTATTTAGTTAGGTAAATATTTTGTTGTGTAGGTACCTAGTTAGGATGTTATATGGTCATTTAGCTAGGTAGATAGGTGGGTAGTTAGCTAGATATATGGATAGTTAGGTGGGTATTTGGCCAGGTAGTTAGCTAGTTGGGGGAGTAGTTGGCTTGTTAGTTGGATAGTTAGGTGTGTAGTTAGGAAGTTAGGTTGGTGGTTAGGTGGGCTGTTAACTAGTTAGGTGGATAGGTAGCAAACTAGGTGGGTAGTTAACTAGGTAGATAGGTAAGTAGCCAGTTGGTTAGTTATCCAGATAGGTGGGTAGTTAGCTTGTTAGTGCTTTATCCATTTAGAGAGGTAGTTTGGTGGATTGTTAGGTGCGTTAGCCATTTAGGTAAGCAGTTAGCTATTTGGAGGAGTATGTTTGTGGGTGCCTACTAGGTTAGATGCTTAGGCAGTTAGGTAGGTGGGTAGTTAGCTAGTTCATTGTTTAGTTAGGTGGGAGGTTAGCTAGTTAGGTTGGTGGTTAGGTAGTTAGATGGATACTGTCTTGTATATTTAGCTAGTTATGTGGGTTGCTGGGCAGTTTGCTAGGTAAATCAGTAGTTCGCTTGTTGGGGGGAATTAGTTTGATATATGGGTAGTTGGGTATTTAGTAAGGTCAGTAGTTAGGTGGGCATTGTCTAGGTCCTTACTAGTTGGGTGAGTAGTTTGTTAGGCTAGTTGGTAGATAGGTGGGTAGTTAGGTGCATAGTTAGCTAGTTGGATGGGTAGTTAGGTGGGTTGTTAGCAAGATGGGCAACTAGGTTTTTAGGCAGTTATTTAGGAGGGTAGTTACCTAGTTAAGTGAGAAATGAGGTGTGTAGTTATGTAATTAGTCATTAATGTAATTACTTATGTACCTGGTCATAGCCAGTTACGTGGGTAGTCAGCTGGGTAGGTAAGTGGGAGGTTAGCTAGCTAGGTGGGTAGTTAGCTAGTTTGGGGAGGACTCTGTGTGTGTGTTCTTGGGTGCCTGTTGAGGAGAGGGGGCACATGTTTGTGGGTGCCTGGTGAGAGAAGAGCTGCATGTTGGATAAATAGATGGGTAGTTAGCTGAGTGATTGGCTAGTTGGATAGTTAAGTGGGTTAAATTAGATAGGTTGTTAGGTGGGTAAGTGGATATTTAGGGTAGCTACATAAGTAGGTAGTTAGACATGTAGTTTGGTGAGTAATTGGGTAGTTAGCTAGTTACAAAGGTTATCAGGTGAACAGTTATGTGAGTATTTAACTATTTAGGTGGGTAGTTAGGTGGGTAGGTGTATGGTTGAGCGTGTAGTTACCTAATTGAGTATTTGGATAGTTTTATAATTAGGTGGGGAGCTAGCTAGTTTGGAGGTTAAAGTGTGTAGTTAGATGGTCAGGTAGTTAGGGTAGGTAGGAGAATAGTTAATTGGATGAGTAGTTAGCTAGTGCAGGTTTGTAGTTAGCTAGTTAGTTGGGTAGTTGGGTCAGAGATTAGGTAGCTAAGTTAAGGTCAGAGATTAGGTAGCTAAGTGTAGTTAGCTAGCTAGGTGAGTAGTTAGCTTGGAGAGTAGTTAGCTAGTTAGGTGGGTATATAGCTACTTAGAGGGGTAGTTAGGTTGGATAGTCAGGTGGGTAGTTAGCCATGTAGTTACCTAGTTAGGTGGATAAGTAGGGAATAGATATGTAGTTAGCTAGTTAGATGGATAATTACTCTGTTATGTAGTTAGGTGGCTAGTTACCCTGGTAGGGTAGTTAGGTAGTTCAGAGGTTATTCAACAGTGTAGTTAGCTAGTTAGGTGGTTAGCTAGTTCAGAGAGTAGTAAGTTAGGAGAGCAGATAGCCGTTTAGGTGGATAGTTAGGTTTGTTGTTAGCTAGTTAGGTGGTATTTGGGTCGGAGGTTGAGCGTTTATGTGGGTAGTTAGCTAGATAAGTGGGTAGTTAGCTTGTTGTTTGAGTAGTTAACTAGATAGTTAGAAGGGTAGTTTGTAAAGCTGGTTGTTTAGTGGGCATTTGTCCAGATAGTTTGGTGAGTAGTTAGCTAAGTGGGGAGTTAGATGGGTAGTTAGTAAGGTTTGTAGTTAGCTAGTTAGATGCGTAGTAAAGTTCTTAGGTGGATAGCTAGGTTTGTAGTTAGTTAGGTCGGTAGTTAGTTGACCAGTTACCTCCTTAGGTGGATATTGGCTATTTTGCTGTGTCGTTGGATAGGTAGATGGGTAGTTAGGAGGGTATTTAGCTACTTAGGTGAGTAGTTAGGTACCTAGTGGGTAAAAGTGGGTAACTAACTGGTTAGTTGTGTAGTTAGATAATAAAAAGTGAGCTAGCTGTTTAGTTAGCTAGGTTAGCTGGGTTTAGATGAATAGTTGGCTAATCAGTTGAGTAAATAGGTGGGTAATTAGCAAGGTGTGTAATTAGGATATCTAGGTGACTGCTTAGTTAGTGACTTAGGTGGAAGGTTAGGTGGTTCACTAGGTAGATAGGCAGTTGGCTAGTTAGCTAGATAGGTAGATGTGTAGGCAGCAAACTATGAAGGGTTTAGTTAGGTGAGTAGTTAACTAGTTGGTAGCTACTTAGATGGCTAGCTAGGTGGGTAGCCAGGTGAGTATCAGCTACTTAGATGGGTAGTTAGGTGGGAATTTTGCTTGCTTAGTTGGCAGTTAGGTGGATCCTGTGGTTAGCAGTTAGCTAGTTATGTGGGTTGTTAGGTGGTCAGTTAGCTAGATACATGGGTAGTTATGGGGATAGGTAGGTAGCTTATTAGGTAGCTAGCTAGATATGACACTAATAAGGTTGGTAGGTGGGCATGTAAGTAGATAACTGGGTGAGTAGTTAGATTATTGGGTGGGTAGTTAGGTGTGTTAGAAGGATAGGTAATTAGGTGGGCAGGTGCGAGGGGGCTGCGTTTGTGAGTGCCGCATGATTTGGTGGGAAGGGTGTGGGGATGGAGGAGCCTTAATATTTTTTGGGGGGGGGGGAGGCGGGGAGGCATTGCCTGTGTTTCTGGGTACCTGGTGAGAGGAGAGCGCTGTGCGCAGCCGGTTTCTAGTTAGCCAGGTAGCTGGCTGATTAGGTGCCTAGTTAGGTTATAGGTTAGGTGGTCATTTATCCAGGTAGTTAACTTGTTAGGTGAGTAGTTGTTGGGTAGCTAGCTTGTTAGTTAGTTGAGTAGCTATTTAGGTGGCTAATTTTGAGGGTAGTTAGTTAGGTGTGCAGTTTTGTAGTTCGGTGGGTTGTTAGGTGGGAGATTAGGTGAAGAGTTGGCAAGCTAAGTGAGTAGTTAACTAGGTAGGTGAGCAGGAAGATGGATCATTAGCTAGTTATTTCAATAGGTAGGTGGGGTAGTCTGGTGGGTAGTTAGCTTCTTAGGTGTGCTGTTAGCTAATTAGATGGGTAATTGTCTAGGTGGGTAGACAGCTAGTTACATGGGTAATGAGGTGTGTAGCTACATAGCTGGGTAGTTAGGCATGTAATTAGCTGGTTGCATAGTTGGGTGATTAGTTAAGAGGGTGGCTAGGTCAGAGGTTACGTATGTTGTTATCTAATGTCTAATTAGGTGGCTACTAAGCTAGTCAAGTTTGTAATTAGCTGGTTAGGTGTGTAGCTGGGCCTGAAGTTAGGTAGCTAGGTTAGGATGTTGGGGGGGTGGTAGCTAGATAGGTTGGTAGTAAAGCTAATAAAGTCAGTAGTTAGGCGGAGGTATTTGTCTAGGATGTTTGATGCGTAGTTAACTAGTTATGCAGGTGGGTGGATAGTTACTAATAACGTTAGTAACTAGTTAGAGATGAGTAAGGTAGGTGGGCATTTAGTTTGGTAGGTGTGTGGCGAAGTAAGTGGGTGGGTAGTTTGATTAGGAGTTTGTTAGGTGGGTAGTAACTAGTTGAGCAGTTACTTTAAGGTGGGTATTGGCTTGTTAGGTGTGTACTCGAGTCATTAGGATGGTGTTCAGCTGACGAGTTGGGTAGCTAGCTAGTTACATGGGTAGCTAAGTAGCTAGGTGTGACATTAGCTATTTGGGGAGATAGATGAAGTCAGGTAGTTAGGTGGGTACTTAGCTAGCTACGTGGGTATTTAGTTGAGTACTTGGCTATTAGGTATTTAATTACTGAGGGTGGATAGTTAGCTAGTTAGGGTTGCAGGTAGGTGGTTAGCTCGTTAGGCAGGTAGTTACCTAGTTGGGGAGGGTAAGGTAGATAATCAGGTATAGCATTGGGTAAGTATGTAGATGAGTAGTTTAGCTGGTTAGATGGATAGGTAGCTCATTAGGTGTGTGGTTAGCTGGTTAGAGGTAGGTAGTTACATGGTTAGTGTAGGTTGGGTAGGTAGTTAGCTGGTTAGGTAACTGGCTAGTTAGGTGTCTAGTTAAGTAGGTTGGAAGGTAGATGGCACTTGACTAGGTAGCGGTAGGTAGGTAGCTAGTTAGGGGAGTAGGGTTTTTTTTTTTAGGTGGGAAGTTAGATTGGCAGGTGGCTACTTCAGTGTGTAGTTATCTTACTTATATGTGGGTACTTGGCTAGATAGCGTGTTAGGTGGGTAGTTACAGGTGTAGTTAGGTGGGTAGCAAGCTAGTTAGGTGGCTACTTTGCTGGTTTGCTGTGCAGTTAGCTAATTTGGAGGGTAGTTAGGTGTGTAGTTTGGGTACATAACTACTTAGGAGAGCAGCTAGGTGGGTAGTTAACTAGCTAGGTGGGTAGGTAGCTTTAGTTAGGTATACAGTAAGGTAGGTTGTTAGGTCAGTAATTGTCTAGTTAGGTGGGTAGTTAGCTACTTAGGTGTTAAGTGGTTAGCTGTTTCAGTGGTTAGGTGTGCAGGTGAGTTGGTAGTTAGCTGGCTAGTTATCAAGTCAGGTGGATAACTGGGTAGTTAGGTGGCTTCTTAGCTAATTGGCTAGTTAGGTAGTTCGGTGGTTGATTGTGTACTTAGCTGGATAGGTGGTATTTGCTTAGATGGGTAGGTAGGTTGGTTGTTAGGTGGGTATTTTGTTGTATAATTAGCTAGTTAGGTGGGTAGTTAGCTGGATAGGTGGGTAGGTTTTTTTTTTTTTTTTTTTTTTTTTTTTTTTTTTTTTTTTTTTTGGTGGGCAGTTACAGAGATGTGTTAAGCTTGTTAGTTTGGAGGGCATTCAGCTAGGTAGTTAGCTGGATGGGTATTTAGCTTGTTAGGTGTGCAGTTAGCTAGTTATGAGGTTAATTAGTTAGCTGGGTGAGTATTTAGCTACATACATGGATAGTTGGGTCGAAGATTAGGTAGTTAGCTAGCTAGCTGGAGAACCCGTTACGTGGGTAAGTAGATGAGTAGCAAGCTAGGTGCTAGCTGGGCAATTAAGTGGGTAGTTACCTAGTTAGATGGGTAGTTACCTAGTTTGGTGGTTGGGTAGTTGCATGGTTAGGAAGTAGTCTGGTGAGAAGTTAGGTTGGTAGTTAGGTGGGTCATTGTTGTGTAGTTAGCTAGTTATGTGGGTTGTTAAGTGGTCAGTCAGGTAGCCATATAGGTAGTTAGCATGTTAGGTGGGTAGTTAGGTTGTTAGGTGAGCATTTGGCCAGTTGGTTATTTGGGTGAGTAGCTGGCTTGTTAGGTGGGTTGTTGGCTAGCTAGGTGGATAGCTAGATAGGTAGTTAGCCAGTTAGGCTGGCAGCGAGATGGGTTGTTAGCTAGTTAGGCGGGTATTAGCTAGTTACTTGAGTATATAAGAGGGGTAGTTAGCTCCTTAGGATGGTAGTTAGGTGGGAGGTTGGGTGGCCAGATAGCAAGCTAAGTGTGTAGTTAACTAGTTAGTTGGAAGTTTAGGTCGGTAGTTAGTGGGTTAGTTAGCTAGTTAGGTGTATTTTTAGTTAGGTAGTTAATTATTTGGTTAGGTGTGTAATTAGGTAGGTGGACAGTTAGCCAGATCAGTAATTAGGTGGATAGCTAGTTAGGTGTTTTGTTCACTGGAAGGGTGGGTAGTTAGCCATATTGGTGGGTGATTATCTGATTAAGGGGGTAGTCAGGTGGGTAATTAGCTGGTTAGTTAAATGGGTAGTTAGGTGGATAATTAGCTGGTTAGTTAAATGGGTAGTTGGCTAGATGGAGGGCTAGCTAGCACAGTGGGTAGTAGGGAGTTAGCTAGTTGGGGGGGGGGAGGGGGGGGCGCTGCCTGGGCTTGTGGGTGCCACAGGCTGGAGGGGTTGGGGGGCACCGTACATGTGGGTGCCTCATGGTGGGGCAGAACTTCTAGAGAGTGTCCAGGATAGAACAACAAACACAGGGATCAAGGGACTCAAAATTTATCTGCTGTATGAGGAACGACTAACTGAACTGGGCCTGTCCAGCCTGGAGAAGAGAGAATTTACCAATCTGTACAAATACTTGAGGGGAAGAATGTAAAGGGGATGGGGCCAAACTCTTCTCATTGGTGGCCAGTGACAGGACAAGGGGTAATTGAAACATGGGGAGTTCCATCTCCATGGGAGGAAGAACAACTTTCCTGTGAGGGTGCCAGAGCCCTGGCACAGGCTGCCCAGAGAGACTGTGGAGGCTCCTTCTCTGGAGAGCTTCCAAACCCGCCTGGATGCCACCCTGTGCCCCTGCTCTGGGTGTCCCTGCTGGAGCAGGGGGTTGGATTCACCTATTCCTTCATTCTGTGAGGTGTCTGCTCTGCTTTTGCCATAGTATTCCACAGAAAAGTGTAAGGACCAGGTCTGATATCTTACAAAAAGCAGATTTAACTCTTTCCTCCTACTTTTAACTTAAACAACTCTTAAATCCAACTTAAAGACTCTCTCTCAATCAGTTTGCAGGATCTTCAGTGCTTTGAAGGGTTCTAGGTTTTAGTTCTCCTGTTGGGCTGCTGTGGAATAGTACCTGAACTGCTAACGGGCAACAAAAAAAAAAAAAAAAAAAAAAAGAAGTTACTTGCCCCTCAGGACTGTTATCTTTAAAGATTAAGTAGATAATCTTCTGTCTAATATCCAGCTATCAGGATTAGAGCTGTAGCACAGAGCTGTAGCACAGTCTGATACAGCTTTAACAAAACACAAGGTAGAGAAAATCTGAATCCATGACTAAGAGAGACGGGAATTAAGGGGAACTTGAGAAGAGACAGTAGTCTGCAAAATGAAATAATATTTAAGAGACTGGATACAGTGTTTGTGCCTGCAGTGTACTTCTGTAATGGTTTCATGTTGAAGTGTTATTTTTTTATTTCTTTATTCACAGAAAAAAGCTTCCAAAAAGCACAAAGGAAAAGAACACAGTTGAAAGTGACACATCTATGAACAGCATCATTATGCACATAAATAAAAAAAAATGCAGCTTTCTAGAGGAGAGGATCTGGCCTGCGCTGAAATCAAAAGGACTTTACCAATACATTCTCCGTGAAGGAGTGGACATATTGCTATTTATATCCCTTAAAAAAATATTTGTACTTTACTGAAAGCAAATAAATTATACTCACAGTATGATTATATTCTCAAAACAAGTATCTGTTATTGCCACCTCAGTATCAGAAACCTCAGCTCCCATTCTGAACACACACAACACTGCATAGCACTGTGATTCTGGGGAGAACCAAAAGGGGGGGTTTGGTGACATTATCACAGCATAACATGTTTCCAGTAAACAAATAAAGGAATGTTAAAATGAACACCTAAGGAATTTCTCCAAAATAGTGGTAGGAAAATTTAAAATTGTATGGTAATCGAATGAGCAGAGCTGCAGTATTGATAGAACAAAATTTGCAAAGGGAAAAACACCTACCTCTGGCCAGCTTGATACTCAGCAGTGCACTAACAGTTTCAGAAACACTAGTAAAAAGGTAATTTTAAAATACAACTCTAATTTTAAGCAAAAAAAGATGAGATCCACATCCTGTATCATTTTATTAATGTCCTCCATAGAATTAGACTGTTTTGGTCTGCTTAGCCCCTCTGACCCTATTGAAAAGCAAAGCGAAATCAATGCCAGGTGACAGCTGGAACAGATTTAGAGTTAATCTCCATGACACAGCAAAATGCATGTACTTTAAGGCTATGCAATAATCCACTCAGCACCAGCAGACAACTTTCATTTATATTTCTCACTGGAGACAGCCTGCAATACACTCTCTTTAAATGAAGAGAAGAGGTAGAAAAACATGTTTTTTCAGGAGTTTTTCGCTTATCCAGTTAGTAACTTTTTTTTTCTTCTGTTTCTTCCTCCAAAATTTCTCCTCAGGAAGACTTTCTAGGGACTAGAGTTTAAATCTACAGAACCACAGGACTTTGCATGTGTGACTGTGGCAGACTGAGACAATTCAAAGTACTACTATGCAACACGCGCAGTTAAAAATGGATTTTCAGAAAGATCAAAGAATGGATTGAAATGAGTACAGATTTAACCACCCAGTTTAGAAATCCAAGGCCTAAGCAACTTTTTTTTTTTTTTTATTGTTATACAGTTCATCACATCTTATATATTTTCTTTATTGCTAAAGTGATTAGAGCCTTTCCACACCACTGGTATTCAAATATGTAAAAGAATGAAAAAAAAGTAGGGAAATTACATTATAGGCCATATTGTAGGTCTGTGATCAAAATAAAATACCAGTTTGTTTTCCTGAAGTCCTGGAGGTAACTAGATCGTCTACTCAAAGAAATATTTCAATTTTATTACCAATGCCAAAAGAAAATTAATCTCTTGGTTCAACTTGGAGAGTCACCTTCTTATATAAGTTATACTAGGGCAAAGAATACTTTAAATCTCTTTTTAAAAACCCTGAAATTACATCGGAAAGGCTGTGTAACATAGTTGAGAGGTGTTTCTGTCCATTATGCAAAGATGTAAACTGAAACATAGATTGTGCTGGAAACCACTTACCCACCTTCATTTTTTAAGGGGAAAAAAAAAAGAGATAGAGAGAGATTTACAAAGTCTTGTTTTACCAACCACAAGGCTAATAGCATTTACAATCACATTCCTGGTTAAAAATTTTCAGTTTAACATACAAAGTTTGGAAGTCTTTGTCAAAAAATATCCTTCTGTAAGGGAAGGATATTAGGGAGACCATTATACAACCATTATGACACACATGCTTGTCATTTAACTATTAGTAGTTTCTTCAATAACTTTCTAATTTATCTTCTCAATTCTCTGCAGTACTGAGTTTTTCCCCCCACACCCCGAGTTTTGAGATCATAAATTAAGGAGATAGTGTTTCTTAGTAGTCCTTTCTTTAAAAAGAAATGAAGTCGGTTCTGTAACGCCCGAGCTGGTTTCTGAAGTACAACACAACATTCTTCTGAAGACTGTGCAGTATATTACACAACACATGATGGCAGCAGCGAACAGTTGAATAGCCCAACTATATTCTGGTCAAAATCTTTATTATACAGGAACATTTCTAACTCCAGGGGTGATCTTCATATGAGACAGATGGGAAAAAAATGGAAAAAAAAACCCAACATACAGAATGATAAGATGCAATTATTAGTAATATTTTGACAACAGATTGACATATATTTCTATGAGATTTTACAGTCAAAATTTCTTGTTAATCTAATTGAAACTGCATAAGAGTGGACACTTTCAGAAATTATAGTAACTGAAAAAGTTTATATTTAGACAAATTATTTTCTGTATAGAATGCCTCATTATACATGCAACTTCTGTTCTGAAATTTACAAGAGCATCTATTTAAAACATTCATCGAGCCTAATGATTTTTCAACAAGGAATTGTTTTAGACTGCCACAACTTCCTAAAAATCAATACCTCACTATTTTCTGAATCTGCTTTCCAGTTTCAAAGATGCATTTGTACAGTAACCACAGTTTATAAAATACAGAAATGGATAAAAAATTAACTCCAACTTCCTAAAACAATTAAGGAACTTTCTCACAAAACATAAAATATTAATCTCTGTCAAAGACAGGAAAAGTCTTATAAACATACAGCAGATGTGGGAACAAAGCTCTGAATGACAATTCTAATGTGCCTAGTAGCTCATGTTAACAGTACTGCATTAAAGGGTACTCTGCATGCCATTTTTAGTATGATGCAAACAAATTATTACACCTTAATTAGAAAGTCATCAGGATATAGATACTCAATTGTTTGAACAGGTTTAACATGATACTTGTAAATCAGTTCTCAATCTATTCTTCAGCTGCCATTTATCAAAAACAAAGATCAATTTTCACACATCTGAATCTCAGTTATAATTAGCTGTAAATCCATGTGGATTCAAACCCGCATACATTCACATACATTCAAGCACTGCATTTAATCAGTTTTAAATCCAATGATTCCCTTTGACATTTATTAGAATTTTATGATTTTTTTTTTTCAGAAACCAATACATTAGATATTGATCAACAAGCATAAGAGTGCCAGATGCATAAATTACATAATTTATTCTTTCAAGTTGGGAATAGAGAAGTCTGTGGATAAGGAATCCACTTCCACTCTGACATGTAGCTGCTTTCCTTAGGAGAGGATCTCTTGGTGCTTCTGCATAGCCAGTCCTGAACTTTTTACACCTGACTTACAGTTTTGATAATAGTCTGAGCTTCCAGCATGTACTAAACATACACCAAATTAATCCACATACTTATAAATGTATTAATTTCCCCTAAAAATCTATTTTGGATGTTCCGTTCTCTCTATCATACGACTACCACTCAGTCATTTCAATCCTCTTCTGCAGGATTCCTAAACGCCGTCTCTCCACGTGCGTGGCCCACACACACGCTCACCTTCCAAACCCACCGCTCCCCCCGCACGCCCGCTGTGAGCCAGCCAACAAGAGATGGGAAGGCGCAGCAGCCGTGTCAGTTCTACGCAGGGATGGGGAAAGAGAAGGTAACAAGACACGGGAGTTGTGAATCTGCCACAGCTGCAGGAGCAGAGACAGGGCCTGGTGTGTCTGGGGGCCTGGGTCCCTCACACTGGGACAACGTGGAATCGGAGAGGTCTCAATAGGATGCACATATTAATAATCACTCCAGCGACTCCTAACCACTTCTCTGGCTCAGAGGAAAACAAGGATTTAATAACAAACAGGTAATGACTATTTAATGCATAACAGTTGCACTTCTACCCTTCATTTGTTAGGCAGACCCTGTATAATTACATCAAAGCTGGCAGGAGGGAATTCACAGCCCCATATTGCCATATTGATTCTAAGACATTTAAGCACTGTTAAATATTTTTCCAACCTTCAAAGCATTTAAGCTTATTTAGCTCTGAAATGCATTTAATGTTCACTGACAAAAAAAAAAAAAAAAAAGTATTTCCCACTGTGAGAGTCCCCAAAACTAAATTGGAGATAATAAGTAAAATATTCAGAAGAACCTATGCAAGTGCAGAAGATTCAATGTCCCTGAACCCCATACACACTTCAAAACACCATCTTGTTTGTGTATGTTGTATAGCTAGTCACTGCTCTACCAATTAGCTGCTGTAATTCAATGATCACTCAGACGTACACCTGATATAGCAACCTTTGCCCTGCACACTTACTCAGGTGTTTTACTCGGTGTCTGAAGACCTGCCAAAAAGAAAGAAAAGAGGCTCGAGATCTGTGCATTTAGACTTCTAGCAATCCACTCTTTAAACATTACAAAAAGTCAGCTGTTTCCTATTACAGCCTATTTAAACTGCTTTTCTTTAAAATTAAAGATGGTCTTGCAGGTACAAGTCGTTAGACTTTTGAGGATAAGCTGGAAGGTACACCATCAATTTTCTTAATTCCTTGTAAGAATTTTCTGCAAGGTTTATTTACTCTGAATACTAAAAGGCAAGTAAATTCATCTTCCCTGTCTTTTCCGGCTCCAAAAGAATCAAATGTTGCCAACTTTTCTTCTTCTGTACACAGGAGTACACAATTTAATTTCTGTATTGGTTATATAAAGGTTACAGACAAGAGCCCCCTCCTCCTCTCTTAATATAATGAGAGACCAATTTAAATTTGTGTGTTGTTAATATTATGAATTTATATGTGGCAGTTCTGTGTGTAGCCAGCCTATAAATCATAAACTGAACCTTAAACAGAGTCAAAAAAAATCTATAGATCATGAGTACCAACAGAGTATTCTGCCTCCACCTGCAACTGTTCCTAACTTCTAGCCATATAAGGTAAAATTAAAGTGTCTAGTTACTGCCAATATCTTTACTTCAGAGACAGTTAAAATATCTGTAACCCTAGAGTTCTGAAGATTAAAGAAAAGGGCACAAAATTCACTTGAAAACTCAAATCACTTCCAGAATTTTCTCTCTGAACCACCATCATCATCTTATCTGGATTAAGCTTTATCTAAATTCCAGTCTTGACAAGACACTGCAGAAGAACTGCATTTGCACTCAGGTTAAAGATATCAAAGAACATCCAAACATTTAAAAAACAACCAACCAGCCCTGCAGCACGTATCGCTTCTCATGACTATAGCTGACAATTCAAAGAACTCCTGAGATTGCCCCACGATGACGGAGACAAGCCAAGTAAGCAGCACAGGGCAGCATGAGTTTAAGAAAACAATACAGCTGTTCAGATACATCTCCAGGCTCCTCTGCCGCGTTCTGGACGTGTCATCACGAGCCTGTGGTCACCAACATCAAAGCTCAAAGGCTGTATAAATCAGCGTATGTACTTATTTGATATTACTCTTATTAAAAGCAAAGATAAACCCCTGTAAAGTTCTTTCTCTTCATAGGACAGAACCAGCACAATAGCATTAATTATAGAATTCCACAAGTTGTGGTAGTTTTTAAAGCAAGCTTTTATGACACTATTTGATGCTGATTTGACCACTGAAAAAAATTCCTCAAAAACCCTAAGACCACATTTCTAAAAGTAAAAAATTGGTTTATTACTATAGACACAGTTTACTGAAGCTAAATTGCTACATAATATTTAAAGTAATAAACTGAAAACGACAGTTTCAAAATTCAATTCCTTTCAGCACAAAAAAATGCAAACAGACCACGATACTTTATTTCATTCAAGAATTATAATGTGAAAATATTTTCAAGCAAAATTTCTCTTTCAAGTTACATAGATTACTTTGATGTAGTTAACAAAAATGTCCAGCAGAGGGTACCAATTAACCACCATGATGACATGATTAAAGAGAATTTAATTAACAGGAACATGAATGAAAAGCAGATAGATACATATCCTGACCTGGATACTTTTCCATGCTTAGTTCCTTGGTTAGGTACCATTTTGAAAGCTAAAGGTAATAACAAAATAGACATATTGTTTTGATCAGAGGTTCACATGCTTAAATTCTGACAGATAACATCCCTAATATAATCTGCCTAGAAAATAATTACATTAACGTTTCCTAAATTAAAATAACATACTGAAATCATCTTTTTTGTTTGTTTTTGTTTAGGCAACAGTAGTGTTGCAACAATATGGGGGGAAGGAAGGGTTTACATCTACTTTTCTAGGCAGGCTGCCTAAGAATTCATCCTGACCAAAGCCTACTTCCTAGTGCTCTGAAGTACTGCTACTCCCCACCCTTCAGGTTTGTAGGAGACCGTCTGCTCTGGGCTCTGTAGCTCTGCCCTGCATGTATGTTTGCAGGCATTGCACACCACCAGGTTCTTAACTGCAAGCAACAGTTAGTCTTTCTGTGTACTCACTGTGAGTAGTTTACAGATGTGTAAACATCTTCTCACATATGGAATTGAAAGTTAATCTTCTCTTGGATGTCACATTCCTACACACAAAAAACAAGATACTAAGCAAAAATCCAGCTAATATACTGATTTTTTTTAAATTATATTTGATATACAATTGTAAGAACAGAAAACACTACATTTTAATTAATATGCAGCCTTTTTTTTTTTTTTTTTTTTTTTTTTTTTTTTTAAAAAATTGAAATGATTATTCTTTCTTCAGCACAAAACACATACTATAAAAAAAAAATCAGATGTAGCAGATTACCTATGTACACTATTCATACAAATTCCCAAGTAGGTATTAACAATAACTCACTGAAAGGTCACTGCATCAGGAAGGTATTAGATATTTACATGCTTAGCTGTAGTATTCACAGGATAGCAGTATATATATTCCCCTCATACAGTTGAGGAGGCCTAACTAAACAAAACTTATAGAATTAAAAAAAAATAATAATAGAATCTCAAAATCCAGGAAAATACCTAAAATACCTTGCCAGAAATAAGAACTCGTTACTTCTTCAGCCATTTTGGAAAAGAGTTAAAAAAGGATTTTCCACCTGTAGCTGATATACAATTTGGATAACAGCTGAAAGGAATAAGAGGGAATATGCAAAGACTTGTCTTTCCGATAGGACTCAAGCTAAACATCAAACAGCTGTGATAAAGACTACACAAGGAGCATGCCTCACCTCATGGCAGTCATGTACATGGTGCTTTTCATGCAAAATAAGAAACTACAGATATGTCTATCAGTCACTAGAATTCTGCAACACTTATTTTGAAAAAGTGCTTTTTTAATGTATTATAAAATCTCTGCGAATCTATCCAGCTTATTTATTAAAAAAAAAAAAAAAGAAGTATTTACAAGCTTGCATTATTCCTCATTTGCCACTCCAAACAGGTCAATCCACATGAGCCTAGATAATAATCATGGTGAAAGTAATCAAGCAGGGCTGCTCACCCTGTGTCCCAAAGGCGGGCTAGTTTCTATAGACAACCTGTTCCCTTCTTAAAAGGCCACCCCTAGCCAATCCAAGGCTGCTCAATGTATTAAAAACAGCACTAAACAAATCTTCTTCCTTGCTTTCTCTGCTCACATTGCCCTTTCCTAAAAGCCTTAATGAGGACATTTAGGTTTAGGATTATGGAGAGACATTTTGTACAGACAAATGTTTATATTGCAAATACACTGCAAGTCAATAACTAAAGAAGACTTTTTCCAGTGTCAAGCAACAGTGTCCCAAATACCTCTAAAAATAAAAAACAATCCATCAGTTTTCTGTTTCATAGTACATTTGAACTCAAAACAGGTGTTTTGGAGCTACTCTATGAGGCTGTGAGTGAAGTCCACAATGCAATAATTACAATCAACCAATTCCCTACTTCAGCTGGTAGAAAACTCTTAGCAGCTGTTCTCCCCCAAGCCTCTAGGCAGGCTAGAATTGAAAGGGAACCTGTACATTCCTCCCAACTCAGCTGTCTGAGAAATCTAGACCTCAAAAGAGGGGTAATGAAGGGCACTTTTTTCTTTATTCCGTATGTTATCCCTCGCTGCACTACTGTAGCACTGTAACTACACTACGGACTTGGAAAGCCCTCTCTCGTTAGCTCCCTTTGAAACAAGGGCCACCCCTGCCCAGCTGTCTGCTGAGAGGAGTCTCGGTGCTTTCGAGCATCAGCACGCAACAGGTGAGAGAAATACCTAGTGCTTGGCAGCTCTTCCACCTGCTCGCAGACCTCCTCACCCCACAAAGCTGCCCTAGGGGCAGCTCCACTCCACTGCTGCATCCATCTGCAGGCACCACTACTGCATCTTCCACAGCTATACAAGGATTTAATCCAACCTGCATCACAGCAAGGCTCAAAAGATCAGGACTAGCATTACATGATTGTGAGACCAGAGTTTAAATAATTTTACTGCATAAATCCGAGTGGAAGGAATGACTTAGCTGCCTCATTTCAAATCCTTGAAGATTTTTGAAACTATTTTTTTTTTTTCCCCAGTTCCCTCTAAAAATACAAGCACACCATCTGGACGCAGGGGAATGACACAGCACTGTTTTGCCATATGCTGTCTACTAACACACCGCTTCCCTTGTGGTGCCCAGTTTTCCCTCACCAGTGGCAATGTAACAGACAAGATTACAAACAGCTGCTGGGATTTTAAGCTCTGTATTCAGAAACTCCCTAAACACCCCTTTAACAGGGCATTGCACCTCCCCCTCTCAATACTGCTATATTTTCAGAATTTTTAATGGATTTCCTAGCCTTACACAGATGAGGCAGTCATCATAACATAAAATCATAACATAAAGACATAATCCACCAACAGCTACTGAAAATGGTAAAGCCATTGGAGAATCTGATCTCTTAAACACAATCTCAAAAAAAATATTCTGACACACTTCAGATTTGCTACCGCTTAAGCCTAAGCCTCATAAGTCTACCCTATTTAAAGTAATCAGCAAGGCAGTAAGCAGTCTTTTAGAACAGAGGTTTTAAAGACAAAAATACTAATTTAAGAAATTTACTTATAGAAACAAGTGTTTGCTGCAATAGTAATAGCCTTTTACAAGCGTAGGTCAGTTCTAACTAATTCAGGTTTAGAAAACAATAACAGAAAAATTAAAGAGCAAGAAAGGGATCAACTCCACAGAGCAGAGCCCTCGAGGAAGACGAACAACGACCTCAGCAGACCAAAGCAGCGCCCTCCCTGTTCCACGAGTCAGCCAGCTTTCTCATGCCCACAGCACATCTAACCGTTTCAAGCTGCAAACAAACCCCAGCTTTCCAGAGCTGTTCTACCGCATTCACCCCGAACTGCTACCTCCATCGCAGCAGCGGCCAACCCGGCGCAGCAGAAGCGCAAGAAGGGCAGCGGTGCCGCCCCGAGCCCCGAGGTAACTGCGCGGAGCCGCCGCCGCGGCGGGGCACCCGGGGAGCGCAGGCCGCACGGCTCCCGCC
>JAWLRI010000460.1:2578847-2596050 GCA_034781795.1 Crypturellus tataupa | reverse complement strand
CCATGTCACCATGTCCCCATGGTGTCCCCAGGGTGTCCCCATGTCCTCACGGTGTCCACAGGGTGTCCCTGTGTCCCCAGGGTGTCCCCGTGTCCACAGGGTGTCCCCAGGGTGTCCCCATGTCACCACGATGTCCCCATGTCACCAGGGTGTCCCCATGTCCACAGGGTGTCCCCAGGGTGTCCCAGTGTCCCCAGCCCCGTGTCCCCATGTCCCCAGGGTGTCCCCATGGTGTCCCCAGGGTCTCCCCATGTCCCCAGGGTGTCCCCGTGTCCACAGGGTGTCCCCGGCACGGCCCCGGGTCCCCATCCCTGTGTCCCCATCCCTGTGTCCCCATGTCCCCACGGTGTCCACAGGGTGTCCCCAGTGCGTCCCCAGGGTGTCCCCGGATCCCCAGCCCCGTGTCCCCAGTGCATCTCAGTGTCCCCAGTGTGTCCCCAGGGCATCCCCATGTCCCCAGCCTGTCCCTGTGTCCCCAGTGCCCCAGTGCCAGAGCCGCATGTCCCTAGCGCATCCCAGTGTCCCCAGCATCCCTAGTGCGTCCCTGTGTTCCCAGTGCGTCCCCATGTCCCTGACCTGGCCCCATGTCCCCAGCCTGTCCCCGCGTCCCCATCACTTTCTCATGTCCCCAGTGCTTCCCAGTGTCCCCAGCACCTCTGGCACATCCCCATATCCCCAGTGCGTCCCCATGTCCCTGGCCTCGTGTCCCCAGCACTTTCCTGTGTCCCCAGTGCGTCCCCACGTCCCTGTCCCATCCCCGCGTCCCCGCCGTGTCCCCGTGTCCCCTTGCGTCCTCGCGTCACCGCCGCGTCCCCGCGCAGTGGTGCTCGTGGGCGAGTCCGGCGTGGGCAAGACCAACCTGCTGTCGCGCTTCACGCGCAACGAGTTCAACCACGACAGCCGCACGACCATCGGCGTGGAGTTCTCCACGCGCACCGTGCTGCTCGGCGCCGCCGCCGTCAAGGCGCAGATCTGGGACACGGCCGGGCTCGAGCGCTACCGCGCCATCACCTCCGCGTAAGGACCGAGGGGACGGGGGAAATTGAGCCCCCCTGCTGCTTCGGGGGGCTCATTTCCGCGCGCAGGTACTACCGGGGGACCGTGGGCGCCTTGGTGGTGTTCGACATCACCAAGCACCAGACGTACGACGCCGTGGAGCGCTGGCTCAAGGAGCTCTACGAGCACGCCGAGGCCGCCGTCGTCGTCATGCTCGTGGGCAACAAGACGGACCTGGCGCAGGCCCGCGAGGTGCCCGCCGAGGAGGCCAGGCTGTTCGCAGGTACCGGGGGCGGCCGCGGCGACGGGGACGGGGACGCGGCGGCTCCGCTCATCCCTGTCCCCGCAGAGCGCAACGGGCTGCTCTTCGCCGAGACCTCGGCGCTGGACGCCACCAACGTGGAAGTCGCCTTCGAGAGCGTCCTCAAGGGTAGGGGCGGCCGCGAGGGCGCCCCGCGCCCAGCCGGGTGGTCATCCCCTTCCCGATCCGCCTTTTCCCACCGCATCCCGCCGAAGCGGGGTGTATCCGGGAGCGGAGCGTGCCGGGGGCACGGGGCAAAGCGCCACACCGGGGTGTTGTTGGGCAAGAGGAAATTGCCCAAACGCTCAGGCTGCTCCCGGGGGCACCCGAGGGAGCGGAGCGGCGCCGGGCGCTGCGGCGAGGGCCGCCTCCCGCCCGGGGCTCCAGCCCGGGGCCGGAGAGGTCGGGGGGGAAGCGCCTCCCGCCGCTCCTCACGGCCGCAGCCCCCCTGACGGCAGCAGCGTTCAAACCTCCCGCCCCTAACGGCCGCCGGCGGGCGGGGCGCGCGGCCGCCTTCTCTTTTTTTCCCTTTTTTTCCCCCTGCTGCAGCCAATACATTATTAAACGCGGGGGTGATCAACACCGCTAAATACGTTATTCTGATTATGCAGATAAATGTACTGAAATGCATTAGTGCATATTATTTTGCTAGAACACGGAGTGCTGAATAACAAATTTCAAGGCAATGTATTTCTGTGCACCTGGCAACTTCTCTGAAATAGGTCAATTCCACATCTTTCTGATTTTCTTTAAACAAGCTAAAAACAGAGACTTTTAACTGCCTTCCTAATAGCTGTTCAATATATAGCCACCACTCGTGAATTTTAACCATATTTCTGCAGTTCTTTTAATTATGCTACTTTGTTATGATGATACCTCGATAACTGAGCTGGTAACATGTGTTGTGGAAAGCATGTTACTATACATTAAAATATGAAAATTCATCAGTTATTCATTGCACTGATTGGAAAGGGGGCAGTTTTTCTCCCCCACTGCCCATCTTGCTGCTTCCGTCCCCCTGAGCCAACGCAGTGTCTTTGTACATACCCTTGTCCACGACTTCTTGGCTTTTCCCTCTAAATTCCTCCCCCAAGGCTGCAAATTCCTCCCAGTCACAAGCAGGGAGTCCCGCTGCTTTGCGCAGAGCTGTCAACATTTGGGCGAAGGAAAACATGCAGGGACGGGTGAAATATGCAGCGTGGTTAGCAGCTTTCGGGGAAGACAAAATTCTCCTGGTTAGCATATGTTTGTTTAAAAATACATTAAAATGCAGTTAGAAGGGAAATATGCAAAGCCTCCTTGCAGTGCCAGGATTTCATGAAGGTGCCGGGAGGGTCTGTTGGTTCCTGACACTACCTGGGCATAAACACAGGCAGGGAACAGCAGGAACAGACAGCCGAGATGTCCGAGAGGGGCTGGGAGGAATTCACTCGCAGGGCTGGAGGCAGACGAAACAAAACCCTCCCCGCAGATGTGGTGTGTCCTGCCTCCAGCTGGGTGCTCCCCTCCTAGTCCCAACCCAGCATTCAGGGTTCTAGACACAGCAAGGCGGCTCCATCAGAAGAGAGAGGCAGCAAGACACGTCTCCTAAGGGATGCTCTCGCCTCTCAAATACGCAGGGATAGGGTCTGAACCTCAAAAAATGCTGAATAATCTGCTAGACTACAAGGGAAAACTAGAAGCTGCAACGTGACATGGCTAAGCTACACCACGGCTACACCATGTAGACCTGAGACATCACAGTCTCAGGTTAGCTGGAACAGTCTTTTTGTTTAATAAATGTTTATCTGAAAAAAAAAAAAGTGAGTAAGAGCACTGTTCTCCACAAACAGCAATGGCTGAAATGCTTCACGGGCTATTACTTAAACTGGCAGCAGAAGAAAAGGAGTCTTAGGTGTATCTTAGGCAGAAACCAATAAGGCAAGAATCACTGTCTAATTCTGCTCACTGAAATTCAATTGCAGACTGGCAAGATAGTGCACTACCACACACCAGTAATGAGAAGTTTAAAAAATATCTCTTGACTTCCAGTCCAGCCTCATCCTGGGCAGCTCGGCACACCTTCGGGCTACGATCATTCCTTTCTCGAGCAAATCCACTTGTTGGAGTTTCCTAGGAATCCTTGCTCCTTGGAAGACAAGCAGTCTTGGGAGAGCACCAAAACAGCTTTGTCAAAGTCCAGGACGGCTACATGGGTCCAGCATAAATCACTGCAGAGGACAAGTTGTGCTACAAACATTTTCAGACAAACCTTTTTTTTCCAATAATGTAGACAGCTCCCAGGAATCCGTGGCAGCTTTCCAAGAATTTTAGATGCTAATTAGCATGGTTTTGCAGTACAGTCTGTTCAGCAAATCCTAGACTTAATAAGTACCCAAATGTGGCTGCTGAGAGTGGAAAGGGCTCGAGCCTGCAGCCCCTGCACACTTTTCTTGACATTGACTTGAATTGGAACCCTTACGGAATCAGTGGGAGTTGCATGAGGAGGACTCAGCCTTAATTAATGTGAATAGTATCATCGCAAAGCGCAGCACATATCTGCTCTTCAACGGGTTCAAACACCCAGTTTTTCCACTACACGAGAAACATGTCACTGCAAAGTCTGGCTTTTCACTCTCTGCACCTGCTTCCGCTTTGGTTCTCATTTGCATGCACTTACTAGGGCTTTTTAATTTTTTTTTCCCTTCCAAAAGCAGCTTCATAATTTATTTGATCTGTCAGATGCTGAATTAAGGAATTAAACATTTCACCACCTTAGTCCTTGTTCTTAGGTGAACAAGTGACTGCAGTTTTAACCTGCCTTCCTGCAGGTGCACCAAGCGGCGCGTGGCCCTGCGGCAGCCCAGGGTGACTCCATCCAGACTGTCCTGCTGCTGCAGCGCACACGCTGCTCTCAAGTAACGGTGGCTTTATGCCATCCTACATTATCCAGAGATTCGTGATCCAGCTGGCAACAATTCTGCTCCCTAATTTAAGAGTAATCCCAGCAGACAGCAGCAATAAACATGGAAATATCCCAATCGTGCTGCCTTCTTGGGATGAACCGGCACTGAAGGGCACCCAAGGTGGAGCCTACGAACTAGGGAAATCCTGCGCTGCTGCACCCTGCAGAGGCACCAGCAGCAGAAGGGATGAATCAAACAGGGGATATATCCTGCCTGCAAAGGCTGCCTAAGTGAAATATTTTTTCAGATGAATCACACCTTCACACCATCCTTTTGTCACTTTATTTGCATTGCAAAGCATTTAGCTTCCTTCTAGTATTAGGGAAACTAGATAGCAGAAGAAAGATCATTGTCTATCTAAATCCCTGTTCTGCTTGAGTGTTACATCAGTATATTATTTTAAATGTTAGGCCCATCATTTTAGTTTAGCAGGTACAAAATGTCTACACCTACTCTTGACAGTACTGCAATATTTTTCTTAATTTCTTAGTTTCCACAGCTTGCTACACCTACTCCTCGAATATCATCAGAATATGCCAGTAAAAATCTATTCAATTCTTATTTAAGATATCTCCTAAATAGAAATGTATGAAGATTTGTATTGGATGCAGGGAAAAGTATTTGCCAGGCTTTTTAACAATTGATTTCTACTTATTTCATTTTAAACTGAAAAGCAAACTATCACTATGGATTACCATGATATATGACCAAGAGGTTAAATGGGCAGGGACTCTGACATTTCAGATGTTTAATTTAACTGAATTCTTCTTAAATTCAAGGATAAGTCCAAAAGCAAACTGCCAACCCTGTTAATTCCTAACTTTTATTTCATCTGACTGAGGTCATTTAAAGTCTTTCCATGGACTTACAGGACAGAAGAGCAAGGCTTAGTCCTACAAAATAAATTAAACATGGGAACCCACCTTAGACTGTCAGGTACTGGTGTTTCACTTTCGATCTGGATAAGGGGAAAATTAACCAAGTTGCAATGACAAGGAGCAGAGTCTAATTCTACTGCAGTGAAGAAGGCGGGTAGCAGGCTCCCTTAAGCCTGAAGTCTAAAGGCTAAATTTACCTTTAAGTCTAAAGTTAGGTACCTTCTCTAAGGTCACTATCTTCTACATGGCTTCCTAACTTCAAAAAACTTGCAGGAACCAAATTACCTTAATTCTTGACTGCTTCGATCCATCACTACTAGGGGTGCACTTACTGACTCAGGCAGAAACTAAGGTCATACAAAAACAGTCCTCCTACATAAATGCAGAGTGGTCCTCCAAGCTCCTCAATATTAAGAAGATGTTTAAAGGATTTCTTTAAGTTCTGTACTGTCATTTCCATAGCCATGCACAGAAACCTCCTTGGACTTCTTATGCACATACTGCAGATGCCATTTGGCACCGAAAAAAAGTGCAGCGTGAGGCAGATCCATCCATGCATTTGCTGGCACCCCCTGCAGAAGTCACCAGTTTGCATTACAGGAGACGACACAGTCTAGCTCAGCACTGTACCTTCCATTTTTAGAGCCAGGCCTGTTATGGTTTTTTCCATACTGATCTTGCGCCCTGTGCTAATGAAGAGTCACTGCGTCAGATACACAGGCTGCCATCTTCAACCTGAGATGGAATAAATGCACTAAAGCTGAATTCCTAGGTGAGAAAGTAAGGACAGAAAACTGCCAAGTCCTTGATAGCCAGACAACCATTTACTGCTTTTATCAGAGCACATATAAAGCCACTTCTGATAATCATCTCCCGCGGAAAAGGCAAGATACTCCAGCTCGCACTTGGGAAGGACATCAGCCTTGTTGTTTCAAGGTGAATACAGGATTTGCAGTATAGAGTCAGGAGCATTTGCAGATGGTCCACAATTTGTTTTTTTGTTTTGTTTTCGTCTAGTTTAGAGTAACTCTGCTCAGAACAATACTTAGCAAATGGTCTTTGCCTGAAGTAATTTTTTAGTCTGGTCTGATTTTTTGCAAGTTGCAGGGTGTAGGCACCTACGACATGAAAAATGGCAAAGCTATGTGGTTTTGAAGCTGAGCAACCCCTCTGGGCAGCCACAGGCATTCAAATCCTCTCTCCCATGTGCAGTATATTTGCGCACCAAAATATACAGTTACCACAGGAGGCATATGCATTACAGTATTACTGAGGAAGTAAATAGTGACTGTTCCCTCACGAGGCGCTTTTGGAGCTGCCAGCTGCCATCTCAACTAGCTGAGGCACAGCAGCTCACGCCTGGCGGGCCTCGTGAATCAAATACCATTTCTTTGTATTTCACACGCTTGGGATTGTGTCGATCCTGTACGAGCAACGCAGCACAGGTGGGAGTATCCATTTTACTGCAAAATCTTACTTTGCCCAAAGATACGTTCCTAAGCCATACACAACTAGTTTGTCTCACTAGTTAACTCAATTATACTTAGGACTATAAATGCCTAGAGTTTTGTAAATGTTGCCACCTTGTCACAGAGACGATTTTTTTTCTGCATTTTCCTAAGTTGGGTACTAGCTGCACAAATGGGCATTTGTCACACTGATCAGACAAAGAAAGAAAGAGTCAAACAAGAAGGACTAAGAAGCATTAAGAGCATGATAGCAACACAGTTCCAACCAACAACTACCAATATAATGTTAGGAACAACATCATAACCATTTGTGGCTGGGAACTTCAGTTGCAGGTTTTAAGCCTCCAGTTCTTGCTTAAGGAATACATCACTTACAGTTATGTTCTGTTTCCTCCTAGAAACAGCTATGAAGACACTCTTGAGCCATTCATCTGTTCATCTATCACTTTAAAGTAATAGCTCCATTGCAGAAAAACAAAGTTAAACCTTTCCGTACTGACAGCTAATTGTCCATTCGGTGTGTCCCTCATCCCGTGATCTCGCGGGACTTCCTCCCAAACAGGACTCTGCGGCTGTTTTCTCCCGGCTCGTATGACTCGCGGCAAGTAGCACCCGCGATGGCTGTTACTGAGGAGCGAGGCAGCCATATGGAGGGGTGGGCAACGTATGCCGGGTGTGTTTGTTCTGCTGCGTTTTATTTGCCGTGTGACAGTCTGGAGAGGGTGTTTCCCTCTCCCCTCTGGCGTGTAATACAAGTGTGAAATAATTTGCCTCCATAAAACATCAGAAAAGACAAACTGAAGCAGAAAGCAGCTGTTGCTGCAGGGCAGATTCTGGGCCCTGACACAGGGTCAGGCTGCTCTGGGGAATAAACCCCATATCAAGAGGCTGAGCCTTTTAGGAAGGTGATGGTGTTTTGCTGGATCACTCAAGCACTAGATCAAAACTATTTGTTTAGATATAAGAGAGCAGAGTGTCTTTTTCCTGAGAAAGAAAGATGTAAGTGCAGAAAGTTCCTGCAGAGTAACCTGGGCCCTGTGAATTTCTAGCAGCCCACGGTGGGCAGAAACCTTCCTTCAAGTTCACTGCAGGAAGAGGCAAGCTATTTCTCCTGTTATTTATGTTACCTTTGAAGTCAAACCACGGGAAGGGCATAAAATTGGGCTCTATCTATGATTTCCTCATTGTGAGATGGTAACATTCCTTGTTACTGATAGTATTTTTGCCTAATAAGACAACCCATTTTTATTCACCATTTTGAAAAAGCAGGAGGTGAATAGCAAATCCAAACAAACAACTGCATTTTACCTGAGGTCAGTTTGTCTGAGACTTCAATCATCCTTCTAGCCATCTCAGGGCCTGATAAATGAACTAATGCTTTATGCCACTGTTAGCATTTCAAATTATAAATAATGCTAATAATAAATAGCACCTTATACTTGTAGAGATAATTTCATATGGAAGAATAAAAATAACTAGTCGTGCCTGCATGCATGTATTACTTATACCCATGCATATATTTACTTATTTTAAAAAACAATTTGAGTTCCAGGAAGCTATTTCTAACACTTGAGTCAATCTGTGCATTTGTACAGAGCCATCCAAATGGTGCTGTGTTGTTCAAAAAAAAAAAAAAATCTAAATAAATAAATATTTCGAGTAGGTTCTTTGAGTGTCTAGTCCAAACACAGATCAAAGGTCTCCACATTTGAGCTAGGACACCTTTTTAGATAATGCCCAGATGTGTTTGGGCTAGCAGTGCCTGTGCTCCGACAGACAGTTGGCAGTTGGCATTTTTTATCAAGAAACTGATTGTTTTCACTTATTCTTTCCCTAATCTGGTATATCTTCGCTGACCCTACCCCTCAACAGCCTGCAGCACCAAATCATCCTAGTTACACGTAAATGTGCTGGATTAAGCTGGGGAAAATGCAAAAGGAAGACAATGAACATTTTCTTTTTCTTGTTGATTCCTCAGGAAACTCACACTACTGGCAAGAACCCTCTTGTCTCATGCATTCTCTTCCAGGCCCGGATCAATTTCCAACCTTAAAACACTACTGCAGGAGGCCTTCTCTGAAGGAATAGATTGGCTATACATTCTCAGCGGCCCACTGTGTCTGTCCGAGATGCAGTGCCTCTCTTCATGCTTTTAGCAAGGGACACACTCTTTTTACACACAGAGTCTGGTGTTGCATCTACTTGCTCCACAGGCAAATAAACTCTTGTGCTGAATGGATTTAAATGTTCATCCAGAATTGATTTAAATGGGAGATCAGCAGCAATACTCGCTGAAGCACCGGGCACTTTGCAGGCAGCTTTCATGCAATCAGTGCATGCATTACCAAATTGGACAGTTTCTTATCATCAGCACTCCAGTCACACTAATTTTTAGTCATTCCTTCTAAATTATCTTACTAATTGGCATCACTGAATTGGTAGGGAACAAATGCATCTTTAACCATTTTAGGGGTAATAACTTTCATATATAATTGGCCCCATATTGGTTTAAGTGTGGCTAACTGTTTTATTTGGCAGTCCTTTTAATAGTTGGCTACAAAGTTATCCACAGCAAACTGCTTTCTTCAGCAGCACCACCACCACCTCAAGTTTCTGAGAGTTCAGATTTTTGTGCCTACATTAAAAAGGATGAATCTTTCTATTGCTGCTAATATTTTCACCTCTGGCCACTCCTAAATGAAATTTAGTGATCTAATCAAATAGTCTGAGTTTAAGATAAAACTTTTCAAAAGAGAAAGGGAATCTGAAAATACGTGCTGTCAAGTGTTGAGGTTAATGTAAACTTTAACGTATGTCTTAGAGAGAAACTGGGACTATTTCAATTCTGTTCACATGAGTTTAACCTACCAAGCAGAGCAACTGGAGATGGCAGCAAGCTACGTTTGGATGGGACCAGTTTGGTCCCAGTTTTGGGTTTCATTCTGCTCTTCTGTGGCTACAAATTGTATTAAATTAACAGTTGTCTGGATGCAAGGCATTTGTGGGAAAGACAGAATGAATGCACCAACACAACACACTTTTTTCCTTTGCTCAAGATACTCTTCCAGTTTTCTTTCTCATATTCAGGTAGAAATATCTACTCACACAGCCGCCAAGACCTAGTGCCACGAAGACAGAAGTTGTTACAAAAGTGACTGTTTTCAGATTCTTGTTATCTATCAGCTATGTTTGTTCAAATAATTCATGCTCTTATGGTTTCATTTCAGAGGAGCACAGTATTTCCCAGGGCTGCACCTTTCATTTCTTGGGTTCATCCAAAGATACGTGTCTTTCGAAACAGGTAGAGCATCACATTGGCTTGTTTGCTACCTGAATGTATTTTTAGACATCAGCAGTTCCTTGCACTTTTTAATTCTCTTGAATGGGAACATGTCGCTGATTTCAAGCCTTCCTTTGAAAAGAATCTGCTTTGTGTATAAAACCTGCTCTTCTTAGCGACAGACCTGCTCACAGTCACTGCCTGAAAAGCAGTAAATATTAAAGATGATATATCACCCTGCTGTGAGCATTGCAGCTTTGGCAATTGCAAAGAGTAGCATTCATTGTAACAACTAATGGCCTTTTAAAGACAATGAACTCATGCCTAATTGTGCACTACACTTTATTTTGACATTTGGTGCAGAAAGCCAGAGATAAATAAACGCCTGATTCTGGAGCAGGCCAGAGCCCTAATGCTCACATCCCTGCCTTACAATCCTGCTACTCTGTGTACCACCACCACCTCAAGAGAAATGATCCTTAGCCTTAATGTTGGCCCTTGGCATCCAGGTGAATTCCACCTTATATATCCGCAAATCCCTGTCATTCATATATTCAGCCTATTGTGAAAGAGGCAAAGACCTTGAATGGGCTGTGCAGCCACGTGCTTTGCTTTCCCATTTTGTGCTGTTACTTGACTATGACAGGAATACTGGGCAGTGCCAATGAAGCTGAAGTACCAGAGGGAACCAGGCTCTTTCATCTCTGGCTAGCATCTGGAACTAACAAGCACTCTATACTTTTCTTTTAAGTCCTCCCTTTTCCTCTTCATCATAAAGGAAGCCTGATGGTTTAAATAAGTCCTTCTCTGGTTACTTTGAAAGCTCCATTAATTCCACTCATTCACTGTATTGAGCAGTGCAAAATCCTCCATCCTACCATTGCTCTCCCAGTAGAGCAATAGGTAATCCCCTAGATCTCTACATGCAATACAAGCTAAAAATTAACTGCAGTATGAATACAAGAGGAATGGTGAGAGATCATGAGGTAACAGAGGTAGACTTTTCCTAAGCAGCCAATAAAAATCAATATACATTCGGATGGTGTCAAAGACTCAGGTCTGAATTCTCTTCTGCATGGCATGTGGTAGTTGATGTCTGTCCTGGAGGGAGCTGATGGGGATTTTGTCTGTTTGACTCTGGGCTGTTGGCTTGTCTTGGTTTGTTTTCACATAGGCTAGATTTGGGTTACACTTCTAAGACAGATTCCTGACAGCTCTGATGTGAGCTGCTGTCACGTGGCCTGCAACAGATCTTTAGACCCTGAAAGAGCTGGGGCACAGCTCTGCCAAAGCTTCTCCCTTCTGCACACACACAACTTCTCCTCTCCACAGTCCCTCCCACAGGAGCCTCATAAGCTGCCCACAGCACATCTCTGGTATAGGCACACCAGCATCACCTAGCCGAAGTCCCTGCTCACTACTGGCATGCAGATTTGACATCCTGACACCACTTTCCATGGCACAAGGGATCCTTAAAAAAAGAGGTGAGAAATGTCCCACCTCCAAACATGCCAATTTTCTGTGTTTTCTCTCTGAGACTTGCAAGTATATCCAAAGCCAACCACATGCAAAATCCAGGGAAAGGGAACACTGCTGCTTTAAAGGCAACTGGCTCTCACCTCCCTGATGACAAAGCTGCACAAGAAGGTCCTCTCTGTTCCCAGCACAGGTGTCAAGGATGCAGAAGACAGGCTAATGGAGAGTGCTGGCCCATGTGCCTCCTGCATGGCTCCGGCTTGATCTCCCTCGTCTTTGGATACAGCAAATGCGCGAATTCTCCGCTACAGCTTTTAAACTCTGCATATGTAAATTAAAAACTTTTTAAATCCCAGCACATAGCAGTTAGCCATCAATACAATCTATGTAGTTATAGATGGCAATTTCAGTCCTTTCTACGGCCTTTGTAAGCACTTTTTTTCATTTGGGAAATCACAATCATTTCACGAGTAATTCCTCAAGCACATTTGGTATGAACTTCTTAAAGAGCTGTTCGTTACCATGCAGCCCCCCTCAGAGAAAGCACACTACCAGAATGAAATCACTCAAGATTACACTTTGATGGAGTGCTTTGTGCTTTGCTTTCCTTTGGAGAAAATGTTTATATTTTAATAAATCTCAACAAGGAAAATGTTTTGCTATTGGGGAAAATCTGTCTTTAAAGATATCCTGACACTTTTTGGGGGGGGATTGTCTTCCATTCTCTTTTCTGAGTGGGACAACTTTTTCCAAAAGCAAATGACTCCATTTCTGCAGAGCTGGTTGCCTCTCATTTGGAAGAGCTCTAGGAACAGTAATTACTGTCTGCCTCTACCTTCTTTTGCTGCATTTATCAGGTAGCTAATCCCACACTTGATACCTGAACTGTAACCAAATTGCAGCACAGAGCTCACTCGAGGCTAGCTTGCTGCAGCCATATGACACATCCTCTTCCAGCTTGGGAACCACACTAGTTTTGTCCCTTACTCTCACCATTGATGTGCCTGTGGGAAAATTGCTCGAGAAAGGGAAAACAGAGAAAAACTAGGGCCTAACAGAAGTTATGGCATTACAGAAGCTTGTTTGAGGTGACAGAGTTACCACTTCCAGGATGGCAGGTATGCACAGAATCTACTCCTCCACAACTCCCTCGGCAATATGATCTGTCCGGCTACCACATGCTAATAAGGGTACACAAAGAGTGGAGCAGAATGGAGACATCACAGCCAAACTCTGTTGGATTCCCTGCAGATGTGGTAACCTGATGGTGCTGTGCAGCTGATGAGCAAATGGAGGGTGGAGCGCAGCAAAGACACCACGGCCAGATTCTGTTGGACTCCTTGCAAAGGCGGTGACCTGGTCATGCTATGCAGCTGGTAAGTCACAGAGTACAAGAAGATGCCTGGTGCTAGGTCAACAGTGGTGGCAGACACCAACACACACCTCCATCCCCAAAGCTACCTGCCTCCAAGGTGCAACACCCCTCACTGAGCATGCTCTCTGGATTCTTCAATTGACTTGAGAGACTTTTTAACCAATCAATAATAAAAGTATGACTAGAGTCACTGAAGCTCCACCTAACTGTAAAAAATATACCTACACAGAAGGAGGTACATGGAAGGAGGGAAGAAGTCCATCATAACTTCTGGATTGGTCAACAAGCTGACCCTTTTTCCTCCTCTCAGGTTGGGACACTGCCTGAGGAGGCTTCTTGACGTTGAGAGCCCTCTCCCATCTTCTTGGGAGAACTGCACATTTGTACATTAGAGCCAGCAAAGAACCCTATGCTGCAGTAGAGAATTTCCTGTACAGACATCTGAAACCTGCTTTGTAAATGTTGCATTTGAATAAATCATGCTATTCATGAACTCAATTAATTGTTTTGAAGGTAACCAGACCTACAGTCAATGGACTGTTCCTAAATCCAGCACTCCCAGAGTCAGGCCTATGGTCACCACAGTATTTGGCATCCCTACTAAGTGATGCATCCAACTGTCCCCAGTCCCTCTAATCTCTTAGGATCAGCTGAGGGATTCATCTCTTACTAAATTTGCCCCACTTCAAACTGTAATAGTGCCACAAAAAGGGAACTTGAAAAAATTGAAGTATCACCACTACCATCAGGAATGGGGTTCAGGCAGTCTCACACTGCTTATCTGAAGTTTGCTAGCTGTATCTTTTCAGCCCATTGATCTCTTTCCCTTTAAAATAAACACGGGAAACAGCAAGCCAGCTGGAAACCAAAGATAAACAAGATATAACTGGACCTTCTATACAGAAAGGCTTATCCTCCTAATGAAATGAAGTACCTTTTTTTTTTGAGGACAAATCAAGCTGGCTGAAATGCAGGCAATGGGCACTGCTGATGCTCTTCCCCACCTTGCTCTTTTTCTGTCTTGGCAAACACAGCTGCAGCCATCTCATTGCATCACTGGTCGAGACACTGAGACCTGACAACTCCCATCACGTATGGGCCGCACGGTGTCTGTCAGCCCACTGAAGAACGGCGTGTTGCATTTGGCACGCAGAGAGGCCTGAAACAATAGAGACAGAGGAGAGTTAATCAACTTTCTAGTGTCATCTCCAGCCAGAGGATAAATGACTTTACAGCCTCTGCAGAAAAACTCAGAGCTGACTGCAAACTTGGCCCGATAAACTGCCACTGAGGGCACTCTCGAAGCGTACCGCCTCTTTTGTTGCCGTGACAACAAAACTCATTTGGAAACAGAGATTTCACTTTTTATTCCTTTTTTCAATTTAAAGAGAAGGTAAGGGTAAGCTGACTTTAAAGGACAAGCCTTGCCTAAGCAACAGTGGGCAACCAATGAGGCAGCACTGAACAGTAACATAGAACCAAGACCTAAATTCATATTCTTTTTCATTTCATTTACTTTCCCCACAGATGCAGGGGCTACTCAGCTCTTATGCTAGAAAAATGACAGAAAGTCTCTCTCTTACAGGTGAGTGATGTGAGTGCCTGTAACAGCGAAATAAGCTTTGCTGCACGTTTGCTTTATCCCGAACATATCTGCATGCAAAGCTAATATGCAATCCAAGGCACTACAATAGAAGTTATTACGGCAATTGCTACAAGTTTTTAAAGGTTTTCTTTAGATTTTATTCACTTGTTGCTTCCTTTCAATAAAGGGAGAGGACATAATATTAAAAGCAGATTACAGTGAGTCTGGTTCCACACAATAAGAAAAAAGCTTCCCCTTTCTCCCTCTGCCCTCCTCCCCCCAAAAAACAACATTTTAGCCTGAAGAGGAAAGTGGCTGCAAATAGAAATGTTAGCTACCTATTTTCCTTGTCTAGGATGAGAAAAGAACCAGAATATAAACAAGCAGCATGATTTTTGAAAGGTAAACTCTCTATTTTAACAACCTCTGGTAAAGTATAATTATCACCCAAGCACAATTTACATTATTTTTCAAACATGATTTCTAGGCTTGTAGGCTACTTCAAAAATAAGAAGACATCAGCTAATGAGCATTCAGCAAAAGCCAAGAACTATGGGACCAAGTATTGCGCTTACAAGGATTGCAAGTATTTCACTACCTGAAAAAAAGTCAAACACGCTCAATATTCCCTACTTCCATACAACACCTGGCAGGTTTTTAAAAGCTGCTTTCATTTAAATAACTTTTATCCTTCTGGAAATCTTACTGCGAGGGCTTAAAGGGATCTTGAAAGAAAAAGATGTATTCAAATAATCTACAGAATGCCTCCCAGAACTTGGCAACGTTTCAGAGATGAGTCATGCATTATGGCTGTGTAAATCTGGGCTTTGTATTGGTGCTTTGTGTTAGTGCTGGATCCTACCTACTTAGATTTAAATCAAGGGGATGAAGCTCAGACTTGTAAATGATAATGTATGGAAAAAATACACACTTACAGATATATCAAAGGGAGACTGTTCCTACCGGTCAGGAGACCAAATGTTGACAGAACAACTAAACTTCACATCCAAATGGGAAAATCAGGAATAGGTAAAGCAAGAGATGATGAGTAACATCCCAATCCATGAAAAGAAATAGTAAGAGTGCATACAAACAGTGAGAAAAGCTGGAGGAAGGAAGAAGTTAACTGGGGCCCGATAGTTGCTGGTCTTTGGATTTGCCTCACCAAGGTCTTAAGACACAGATAAGTGGCTCCCTGAAAGCCCTCAACATTTTTGCTCCCCAAGATCATACAGGTTCATGTTACAGCCATCTCTTCTCAGTGTGGATGTGGCCTCCCGCAGCACCCTACTTGGCCAAGTTTACCCCACTTGCTTCTCCAGTATTCATGCATCCACTGAATACTCTCCTCTGATCTAAGGGAAAAACATAGGAAGGCAGTGGACACTATAGGAACAGATATGGAACAACAGAGGACAACAACAGAGAAAATGGGATCCACAGCATGGTCACAGCCACATGTCTGTTCTGCTAAAATATTTTTTTTTCCAAGGAAAAAGTTAGTAATCCCCAAGTCTGAGGCTGAGATGGTTCAACACTATTCCCTCCTGCCCTCCACCGCTTTTTGGTATTACATGATAGCAAATGCAGAGAAGACCACCACATGTTGACGAGGTAATACAGGACAAATAACTAATGCAAAAGTTGCGGCATGGATGGTAGCCCACACGCTATAAAGATTAGCTGAAGCTCTGAAAGGCAATCTGAGCAACCGCCTTTGATGTGCCATCTGGTGAATCATTTACTGGGAATGTCTTAATAACATCAAAGGCATCTATCAACGCGCACACATTTTCTCAGTGTTTAGGACTATGCCTGTGCATTTCACTCCCGGAACACAGAATTAAACTGTAGAGCACTGTTTTCTCCCACAGCAATAAAAATCTGCACTATATTATCACTATGGCTTCAAGCACTATGTTGCAGAAGAGCAGTGATTCACTGCGACCTCAAAAAGGCCATGACTCTAAAATCAGCCTTGTTCATGTTTTTTAAAATTTGTAAAAGTAGATAAACATCAGTGTTAGGAAAAAATATCTAGACATGAAAACACATCTACCTATTGAAGGGGTTCTGATATCAATCATCAGTTCATTCTCAAAATGGAAATCCCATTAGGGCATGACTCCCTTACATTGGGACAAAAGCTTAGGGTCATATTTACAATCACAGATCTCTCTGGCTACTTGATACAGTTTAAAAAAGGGCCATACACAACTGCAGGAATGTAAATGCCTTTTTATGTAATCATCTCACTGCACAGCCCTCCAATGCTAAAAAAACAAACAAACAAACCACTATCATGGGCATTTTGGCCTCTCCCAGCATATCAGACTATGGGAAGGTAAATGGCACTGGCATACGGGTTATCACAGGCTGTTGAGGCTCTCTGCTCTCCCAAACCGCATTTCTCCAAAAACCTTTACATATTGTTTATACCAAGTTCTCAGAAACTAGCCTTTCTTTCTCTCTTTCTTTCTCTTTCCTGCCTAAAACAGGTCGCAGCCAGGTAATTCACCTGTGTCACTTCCATCTTGCAGTGGTTACGGCAGCTTTAGTTCTGCCATCCTTTGGCACGTGCCCAAGGAACCACACGTGGCTGGCAGCACTTTTATGGCACAGCTCAAGGCAGAGCAGAGCAGAGCACCCAGCTCAAACACTAATCGCCCCTGCACACGAGGCCGGGAGAACACCCTCGCTCCCTAGCTCAGGGCACAACGAGCTGCACCTGGGGCTCCTTTTCCTCCACTTTTCCCAACCGGAGGGTTTTTGCAGGCCTCGCTCTGAGCGCGCCGGTGCTCTGCGCGCAGTCCCTGCTCACCGCCGCACGCGCGGGGCTGCTCGGAGCTCCCGGCGCCCTCGCTCCCCCGCACGGCCGTGCCCGGCCCGGCTCCCCCG
>JAWLRI010000460.1:2556621-2578543 GCA_034781795.1 Crypturellus tataupa | reverse complement strand
GGGCGCACCTGGAGCGCGGCTGCGCCGGCGGCAGCCTGCTGGGCCCCAGCCGCCTCCTCTCCTGCCGCCAGGATGCGGAGCTGCTCCCCGCCGCCCAGCCCCGCGCTGGCACCGAGGGCCGGCGGCCGCTCGAGCTGGAGGCCGAGAGGCCGGCGTCGCTGCTGGCCGACTACGCGCCCACTGACGCCGCCGAGCCCGGCTTCCCGGGCGGCGAGCCCAAGGCCGCCCTCGAGGCGCACGTCAGGGACAAGTTCAACAGGATGGTGGAGGCCGTGGACCAGACCATCGAGAAGAGAATCGAGAGGCTCACGCAGGAGCTGGCCCGCAAAACAGCCGAGCTGCTGGAGGTGCGGGCGGCTTTTGTGCAGCTCTCGCAGAAGAAGCAGGAGGTGCAGCGGCGGGAGCGCGCGCTGAGCAGGCAGGTGGATGTCGCGGTGGAGATGATCGCAGCCCTCAAGCAGCGCCTCAGCGAGTCCGAGGAGGAGCTGCACAGGAAGGAGGAGTAAGTGTGCACGCCCGGGGCTTCGCGCAGGCCCGAGGAGCAGGGGCTTCCTCGCCTGCACGTGTGGGAGGAGGGAAAGGCCCGTGGGAGAGGGCTCGGTGGATGGCTCGATGGCAGGAAGGGGCCTGGCCTGCACCATCTCTCAGTCATTTCTTCTGCAGCAGTAGCCCACGCGAGCGCAGCTCCTGAACGGCACAGGACAGCTCTGCTAGGCAGAGCCTTATGCTCAGAGCGGTGCCTCTGCCATGGTGACTGGCTTCTATGTCCTATAACACCCATGTTGTGACCCTTACTTCACAGGGACAGGAACGAGTCTAAGCTGCCATCAGCATATAATCCGATTTAAACTGACATCTCTAATGCGCTGCACGGGGAGCGCTGGAGGCACTAGGTATCACTGGGGAATGGCACCTTTCCCCTGGAGTTATCCCAGTGACATTAGGGGGTTGCTGGTGGAGCAGGTGGGCTCCTGTGCCACAGCAGAGCTGTATGGGAAGGTGATGCTCAGGAGGCCGTATCCAGGCAGGTGTTTTAGATGGACACACAACTATGAAACTGGTGTCACGTATATGGGAAGAGGAGGCAGATGCCAGAGGCATTTTGACAAGCCTAGTTCAGCTAAAAACACATTCATGATGCCTCTGTTAAAAATGTAGTGATGTCTGATATATTATTTATACATGAACTACTTTTTTTTTTCAGCACTTGCTGAAACCTTTCCAGGCATTTTGAGCAGCACAACTTATTTTAGAAGAATGCAAATTTGGATCCCAATAGGGGAGGGCTTCTGAAGCAATTCCTCTGCTCACAAAAGGAGGATGAGGAGTGCTGGTTGCCATGATGCTGATCTTGGAAGAAGGAAGGAAGGTGGTATAGGAGTTCAGTGTAGGAAGTTTAGAGGGTTTGCATCCTTTCTTCCTGTGGCTTAAGAACTAGAAAGAGAAGGTGATGGTGTCTCCTGAGGCAGTATTGTGCATTTCCCAAGACAGGGGACAGCAAAAGTGATGGGGTTTGAGCCTCTGAGAGATGCATCTTCCATGCAGGAATATTCATCAAAGCTTCTGTTTTCTAAAATAACAGCTGAACCTCACAGAAGAGAAGATTTAAGAATTCAAGATAAAGGTAAAGCTAATAGTGAAACTGAGACAGGGATTTGAAAGAGTGATGGAAGGAAGCTGTGAGGATAACTTACCATTTGAATACACTTGTGGTAGAATTCCCACCTAACATGAGGCATCAAAGATGACAGCTTCCAGCCAAACTTTCATTTTGGGCTCTTTTACAGTGTGATTCATCCTACTTGCTCTGGAAAGACAATGTGGGAGGAATTGTTCTGTAGAGGTTCTTCCTCTGAGGACTCAAGAGGGACCTCAGGTAAACATCCATTTGGGGTGAGATGCTGAAGTTCAGATATCTGGAATGAAGACGTATGAAATCTTACTCCAAACTAACTAAAGGACAGACATGATGCAAGGCTTGTGATCCACAGAAAAACATGATATGTTTTTCAGTCGTGGTAGGGTATAGCAGAGACCATATAGTGGAGCAAAATAGAGTTGTAAAAACTCCTGCTGTGCTGTAGAGTGGAAAGGAAAGCCATGGACTAGCAAGGAAGAAGAGAAAGGGCAGGGAGAGAAAACTGACTTAGCTAGGTTTCTGGAGGGAGAAAGAATGAAAGTGATACATGAGAGAGACAGAAAACTGATTTGTGAAAAGAAAGGCAGTAATGGTTGAGATTTTTAACGCTAGTATGAAAGGCACAAGGAAGAGGCCACGTGTTCCCGGGCCTGCTCAGTAACAGCTGTCACAAGAACAGAAAATACAGTCCTGATGCTGAAGGGACTTAGTGGAACAAAGAATGGGAGGGGAAGAGCTTTTCAGTTCAGAACCTCAAAAATGCCTTGAATGTTTTGCTTTGTGCCATAGAAGTGAATAAGAAGTGAATATGATGTGTAAAAGAGAAAAAGAAAGGATGTTTTTAACCTTTACTGACATCCGAACTTGTCCTGTTTTCTCATGGGTTGTTGGTAAGTTTTGAGACCCATTTCCTTAATCATTAGCTTTTGTTTATTCCAAAGTTTACTCATCTTGTGTGCTGAAACAACTTTCTCCTTCAAAAGGAGGACCTCAACTCTGGCTTCAACTTCTGGACGAAGTCCAAATGATTAGGAAGCCAAACAAGACTACTTAATGGAAATTGCAGAGGCAGGAGTTCTCACAGCAGATTGACAAAGTCAAAGGCACCCCTTAGGGACTGGCTTGGATACTTGCTGACCTTCAGAGATAAATGCTTTCTTTGGATTTTTGTTATTTTTTCCCCATAGGAAGTCTTGTAAATATGACTTTTTTTTTCCCCCAAAGTAGGACTAATACTGAGCCACTGTAGCTGACTTTTTTTTTTTTTTTTTCTTTTAAGAAGAAGAAAAAAGAAAACGCCTTTTTTTTTTTTTTCCTAGAGCTTCCATAGGAAAAAAATGATAGAAAGATGTAAAGGAAACTAGTCTTTGGTATGTGAATGGTCATCTCTGCCAGATATTATGGTGGAATAAGGTGCATGCAAAAAGAAGAAAGAGGTTCTAATCAATATGCATTTTTAGAAACCACGCAATCTGAAGTATGTCTACTCCAGATCAGTCTGAGAGTAAAAAATAATAAAAAAAAATCTTGAAACAACTCTTGAAAAACAACAGTGTTCTGATAAAGAAGATAGATTTCTCTATTGGAACCATATCTGAACATTGCTGCATATCCAGCTACTCTGCAAGGATCTTGTATGGAAAGACAATCCCAAGTATCAAATGATTCATTATTGAATGTACTAATGCAGTGTATTTTCATCTGTGTGAAAGATGCCTAGATAATCTAGGGAGCTCTGTGAGATGTTATGCTAGACCTGCTACTACATGTTAGAATAAAAGAGTTAACTAGATGTTGAAGATGAAAAAGGGTGTTTCTAGTGATGATTTTTTTGTGCTGAAACCCAGAGATCTGGCCTATGAATTAGCTGTGAAAAAGCAAATTTGAAGGATATAAGATATATTAATTTTTTATTTAAACATCTCCATCTTCTTGTTCCAAAAATGCAGCTCTTTCAGACCTCATGTATTTTTTTTCTGCCCAGACTAGTGAAGGTAGATCTCACACTGCTGAGACCTGAGCGAACACTGTACATCTGAGGTCACTGCATCTTCATGTAATTTCATTTCTTCTATGTTCCACCTATTTAATATGCGTGTCCTGTATCAAGCATGTAAGATATAGAAAGGCTGTAATGCTTCAAGTGGCTGTGTAGTCAGAAGCCACTCTGCCTTCTCTGATATGCTCTTCAAAGTGAGCAACAAGTCTGTAGGCTTCAGAACTCTGTAGGGAGTAAATCTTTCTCTAAGTTGAAATTAGTTAGTACTTTGATTAGCAGTGATAAAGTAAATTACAGCACTATTTGGTTTTACTTTAACCTCTCATTCTGCTGAGAAGGAGGAAAATTGGTTTAGGCTGCCAGCAGCCACAGGGCTGCCCATACAGAATTTATTCTATAGTTATTAGGGTTATGTCTTTACAAGTGTCAGTTGATCTGTTCTTTGTTTTAAATAAAAGCTATAGCAGTCCAACAGAGACATTGATAGAGGAAATCTTTTAGTTTAGTTATTATCTTTTACTCATATTCTTATTCTCTTACAAAAATACCCGTGCTAATATATACAGCTGTGCATGATTATATTGGTGTGACGCCCTTTTGGGGATCAGGTGTAGAGGGGGGCGGGGGTGAAAAGCTGAGGATACCGCACTAACAAAACTAACCCATAGTTAAATTAGTATGATTCTGAGAACAGAAGAGTCTTATAGAAGGCACTACTGCATCACTTCTTCATATATTCATATCACATTCCCCCAAAATTTGGAGGAAGAGAGTAGAGGGGGGGGAAAATGAAATGTTCTGCAGATGCAAGTGTAGCTACTAAGGACAGAACCCATTTCACTGACCTGTCGCAGTTTGGCCCAGGACAGTTTGGATGAATGATGGCTATAGGGTCAAGCCTGGAGTAGAGCTGCTGAGCAAAAAGATGATTAATTAGCAGATATGCCCTGAAAGGCATTATCAGTGTTTCATGAAAGTGCAACTCAGCAAGTACAGGATTACAGTGGAACAGGCTGCCCAGGGATGTTGTGGAGTCTCCTTCTTTGGAGACCTCCAAAACACGCCTGGATGCCACAGTGTGCCACAGGCTGTAGGTGTCCCTGCTTGAGAAGGGGATTTGGACTGGAAGGGGATCACTAGAGGTTGGTTCCAACCTCAATCGTTCTGTGATTTTTGTGAGTAGTATGATCTTAAAGATATAGGTTTGCACAAAGCAGTTAAGTTTGTCTTTAATAAGATACCAAGAAAACCTTTGAAACTAAAACCAGCTATGAAACCCTCATCTAGAAGATACCTAGAGACTTGTTTCTGAAACTCATGTTTAAAAAAAAAAAATCAAACAGGTAGAGTGTTTTTTTCCTTCAATAAGTCTGAAAAGCATTTGAAGTAAAGGACAGAGTGCCCTTAAATGTCAGTGTGAGATGTATATGCAGAATAAAGATTTGGGTCTTAGTAATTCTCTATATCTGTCATGTTCAAGGACAACAAAAAAATGTAATAGTTCTTTCTTCATATGAATTTGAATTTTTGTTGGGAACTTCTTTTTACTGAGAAAACAAAGTAGAGATTCTTAAGGTACACTTGTCTGGTCTGTCTTATCTCACTGTAGCATTAATTAGAATGACTTGTACTTCTGTCCTGCACCCATATCACTCATTTCCAGGGCATGCTGGGACAATACAGTTTCAGCCTGTCTTCTAATACAGGGCAAAAACATGCATATAGTCAGTTGTCATATCTCTAACTTCTTTAAGCAGTTTAATATATTTGCTTGAGACTGTCTGGTCATGCCTGTGCTCTGGCATAACCTGCAAATAAGATCTATTTAAGAATATCTGTTGTAGTAAGTATTTATTTTTGCCAGTAGCTTCACCAGAAACTTGCAATTAATGAAACTCTGTGCAAATAACAGCTTGGCAATGGGATCAAGAGTTTCATAATCTCTTAGAAATCATTATAACTTGCGCTTTTTTTAAATACCAATATCAGTTGTACAACAAAATAGTTCGGATTTTGCTCCAAGTAGAACCTTCCACCCTCAGTTTCAGATGGTCCCGCTGCCTCTTCCCCATCTCCTTTCATCTTCCCACCTGAGAGATTACTGCCCCCTCACTTGCACTGATTCAAGTGTAGCATGACTACCCATAAAATGAGTCTGCAAAATAAACTATTTTAACCTTCCCAGTGCCAACCCAGATCATTGCTCAGATCTACAGCGCAACCCACAAACTGAATGGGAGCAACTGATAGGACAATAATTTTTTCAGAGGAGGAGGAGGTGTGAACCTCTTAAATCGAAGGTGCTGATAACAGGCTAGGAATGAGAGACCATAAGCTAAGGAATAACAGGTATGAGCCTGTGGGCAGCAACACCAAAGAGATGGCAGGTAAAGTCAGCAGTCCTAATGAATGGACATATTTAAAATATTTTCACAACTAAATGAAAAGTAACTGTAATATCAACTTACCTGTCCTCAAGTAAAATAACAAAAATATTTGTTTTACAAAAAAATTTAGAGCTATTCAAAGTGTGATTTTCTGAAAGGATTTGATACTTGGATGCAGATATATATATAGCTTCATGTTTGTCTCCACCTACAGAGCAATTGCAGGTGTTAAAGTTGCTGTTAATAGTCCTGCAACCAGCAGTATATTCGTGCAGGAGGCTTCAGTCACAATGGGTAAAATCATTCGCCCTTCTTGTCAAATACAGGAGCTGGAGTTGTCCCAGGCTCTTTATGTACTCTGGGTTCTACACTCTTGCCAGCTGAGAAACATACAAACATTAACCATAACTGCAGAGTCACAAGACCTGCAGCTCACTAATGTTTCAAGGACCAGCATGTCATCTCGTAGTAAAGACAGTATGAAGTGAGGTTCATTTTTCTGCCTATGATTTATGACTTTATCATGTCTTGTGCTGTTTCATGAAGGTTCCTGAAAAAGTTTCAAATCAGACCTGTCTGCATTTTTTCCTCAAGAGCAGCTAAACGCCAATTACAATGCAAAATGCCAAACCAGTTAACTGGGTTAATTCTCCCAGTGAGCCAAATTCAAGTAAAAGCTTTGACAGCCAGTCTTTGCCCACAGTGGGTCCTTCCCTCTGCTTTTTTTTTTTTTTTTCCTCCTCTTCCCATTGAGCACCTCTCAGGCCTGCTGCATTACAATCAATGCCCCTCAGACTCCTCTGCCTGTGGGAAAAGCTGCTGCTTCTCTACGGCCTTTCCAGGTCACACGGCCCTTGCCAGCTTTGTCCTGCCCTTTCCCTTGCCATGCCTCAACTCCAGAAGCTGTTGCCTGTCACAGGTGACTCTGCTGTCAGAGCAGGCACTGCTCCCTCCTCCTAAGAAGTTTTGGCTGTTGGAGGTTGTGGCACCCAAGAGAAAATGAATAACTAACTTTTGTCCATGTTGCCCAGTCACAATGCTTAAATATATTAGACAATACAAAATATATATGTTTGTATAGTAAACTACAAGCAAACAACATGAAACCACTGTGTTATCCTCTAGAGAAGTTTGCAGAGATCTGAGAGATGCTGAGCATAATTTGCTCTGCTCAGGAAGGTTAGTGACAGGATCTAGAGCTCACGGTGAGGAGGGCCAGAAGGCTGCAGGCAGGATGAAGAAGGGAGAGGAAAAAGAGGAGCCAGAGAAAGTGGGAAACAGATGACACTGAGAACAGAAATGGGTTCATGGGGAGTTAATAACTCTGCATCACCTTTTCTTAAAATAGCAGCAGTGTTGTAGATGTAGGTAGCCGACCTTTCCCTGCAAGGGCAGTGCTGAGCCAGATTCCAACCACCAAGTGCTGCCTCAGGTGAGTGCTGCTGACAAGGCTGCTCTGCAAAGAGCCCACGCCTGGCAGAGCCTTGCTGCTCCATTCTGTGCTGGTTTTCTGCCCACCACATTCAGAGAACCACCTTGCTCCTGACTTACTGAGATGCAGCCTCTGACCTGCTGTGAACATCCATTTGCCCACAAAGTGTAAGAGCAGGTGAAAGTCAGATCACATAACATTTCCAGTAACAATCAGAGAGGCCAGGAAAAATAGGTGAAATAAAGAACATAAACAGAAAACCATCGCACCTATTAAAAACAGATATTAAAAATATCTGTTCTTAGATAGTAAGAGAGTAACCAGTCTGGCTAAGAAAGTGTGCAAACTACAAGATACGAAGCCAATTAAGCAGATAATAAAGGCTGTACAGAAGCTAAATGAGTTCTTTGAAACCATCCCCCTATTATTCACAATAGGAGAAGGGTAGAAGTTCTTCTGGGAACTACCTTCAGGTAATCAACGCATAGCAGGGCACCACGTGCGCTCTCTGAGGAACAAGCACAGAGACTTATTAGCAGTCCCTCTTCGGGGCTGAACGTTGTTCTCCTGCAAAAGGGGAAATAAGAGAAAACAAAAGAAGTGGCTGAGCTAACAGAAGTGCTGCACAGCAAGACAAGGCCTACGGTTGAGACCTAGTGCGTGGATATGCTGTCTCGTGGCTTTTTGAAAGGAATTTGCAGAGCACTTTCATCACTGCAGAACAAAGGAAAAAATAGATATAACAATTATTAAAAATAGATTCATAGGATGTATAGAGGCATCTAAGCAAACAGGAAAATGATGGAAATATTGCTGCTAATAACAGTTCCTAGAAATAATGTCATGTAGGGTGCTAAGTATCATAAGTGGTACAGAAAGCAAGGGAAATTCTAGAGAATTTATTTATTCGTTGAGACTATGTCAGTTGTCCTTCGGGTAGCAGTCTGTGCCTTTCAGAAAAAGGTACTGCTTTCCCTTCTTCCTCTTGTGGACCAGCCTTTTTGGTGGCTCTTTATTACTGTATTACTCATGACAAGCTAATAATCACAGAAACTATGTAGAGCCTTGAAATTGGAATGAATTAGGCAAGTTTAACAAAGTTCCTATCTCTCTCTTAAGGCAGGTTTTGTGAATAGATTAATGTAAAGTAATGAGAATGCATTTGAATGTCCTCACCCAAATGCTACATGCCCCTCTCTACAGCATCGCCAGCACTAGATTAACCACGTAAAACAGCAAGCAAACACAGCTTAAATTCTCCATGGCAGATTTCCATAGATGCCTTTTTTGTGCCTAGCTCTTCGTAGAACAAAACCAGCTGACTATTTAAAATAATTATCTGTGACTCTACTTAGTTGGAACTGTTCTTGATGAAATTCTAAGAAACTTTGGATTCTTAGAAACAGAAACTTCAAAAGGCTATTTTTGCTACCATGTTTTCATAGCTTCTGCTTATAATGCTTCTTCTCTCAGGTTATGTATTTCTACTGAACAATCATGTCCTTTTCCCTTTGACAAGCATTGGTCTCACTCGCTCCCATGCCCTCAATGTTAAACAAAGCAAAAATTAGTGTGGTTTAATTGCTGGAACAAGAACTGTTTATTTAGGCATTTATTAACTGGGGGAATCCTACATGTCCGCATTTGCCATTTTTCATAATATATGCCTCTCTGGGTAACCACACTCCTCCTACCTGAAATAAGAGGTCCAAGTGATCGCCCCTTTACCACTGGCAGTCTGCAAGGCACAAATGATCTCCCTCTCCGTACACAGCTGAGACCTTTTATAGTCAACAGTGCAATTTGTTGCCGCCGCTGGTGTTAGCAGACAAGAAATATTTGTAAACTAATAACCAGAAACACTCTCTTTCCCTGCACATACTGTCTGTGCTGTGACTTGTAGGTTATCTCTTAATCTCCTGTCCTCCCTACTAGCTCCCATCTAGCCTACAGCACTGCACTTTGAAGTACCTACAGGATTGCAGCTCAAGTGGGATTTAATAGCCACAGTAGCTTCTTTTAAGTTATGAACTACCATAGTAGTTATGTTGAACTACTGTTGTTAGACTATGAGAAAATGAGAAGATAAATTTGGTATTTCATCTACTTCCCATCATGTTTCAAGACTGATAGTCATATATGTAAGTAAGAAAAGGAGAAGGCTGCCCTGTGTTCAAATAGCTGCCTGTAGTGCTGTGTCCAGCACACATCATCTTTAATGATAATGGCATTTCCATTCTGTGGGCCACCAGGATTCTAAGGATTATTTCCAAGGCATCTAAACTATGATAAAACTGCCAAAATCCATTGCCCCTAAGCTTAAATTCAGGATTCAAGTTTCCAGCTCTTGCATAAATGTTAATGGAAAGACTGAAATCTCTTACTAGAGGAGAAGGACAGCAATTAACCACCATGGGATACCACTATGAAAAGCAGGGTAGGTATCAGGTGATGTACATCCAGCAGGGAGAAAGAACTGCCTGCCTATTATACAAGACACTGGTGAAACCCTTTCTGTAAATCTAGGCATCATTCTAGTTACCTATTTTGATCACAGCTGCAAAAACAGGTGAAACCAGCAGCCTGTTTTAGAAGTTAAAAACACACAATTCCCTTAAGCGTGCCAAACAAAGTTTATCTGTAATTATGTGAGGGATCAAATGCCAAGGAAAGGCAACACAGGGACAGAACAAGTGGCATAGACTAAGGAGCTAAATCCAGGGTGCAACAATCAAACAACTGTTTCTTATGCTACTATGGAGGCTGATAGGTTTATGAAAGGCATCATATGAAATTGTGACCCACAGAGACAGCAAGGTTTGGATTTCAGCTTGGTTTTGAAGACCTAGCAAGTCACTAAATAATTTTTCTGACAACAATGAGACCAGGGCCTTTCCTATTATCTAAGTGTCACTTCTCTGTCATATATTTGTCTTGCAGAGAAGTTGTTACTTTCAACCACTTCCTTGAAGAAGCAGCAGAGAAAGAAGTCCGAGGAAAAGCCAGGCTCCAACACTTCATTGAGAACCTGTTGCAGCGGGTAGACCTAGCAGAAAGGCAGCTAGAATATTACCAAAATCAGCAGCTCATTTGCCGCCACAACGATGTCGACGAACCTGTGGTAAGCCAGCAAAGTCCTTCCGTTAATTGTCACCCACCACTGGAGGGAAAGTACTTGAATCTGAATGCGAGTAAGGCCCAGTAAGACAGGCTAATTGCTCCTCCAGACAGATCCGTATTTGTAAAATGTTTCTTTAGGCTGACGTTTTATTGATATTTTTAACTGCCACTTCACATACTTTTCTTGCATCATATAGAGGGTATGTTTAGTAATAACATGTGAATTTCAAACAGTTTTGAGTATCACTGTAGAAACTTCAATAGCTCATATTCCCATATGTGTTATATATTTGCTATATGTTTGTTATATATTTATAGTGTTCATTGTAAAGCACAATGTGAAAAGCAGTCCTCAATTCTAGCCTAATGTATGCAAGTCACAGGATAATGAGCAAAGGCAGCAGGCAGCTGGGCTTTGCAGCCTTTCACCTGAAGCAAGTTGCAGGCAGATTGGCAGTGGGCAGAAAGGAAGCAGGTGTGCGAACAACATGGAGATGTTAAGCTCAAAGCAGCAGAGGAAAAGATCAGAAATAGACAAAGATGGGAAAAGGAAACTGGAGAATACTGAAATATTTGCCAGTTTTTCACAAATTTTCCAGATTTTTGGCTATGGCTACTGTTTTCTCTGCCTTTGAGTCACCAAGGTTCTATCGGCAGTCTTTTTGCAGATGCCTATTTTTTTTCAGCAGAGATGCGATTTCCTATAGAAAATATATAAGGCTGATGGCAAATAGGCTGCCTTTCCTTAGTTAGCTACTACAGAACTCTTAGTAGTAGTCAATGAATTTCCACAAGCTCACAGATTGAAAGCCACTGCTGTCTAAACATTGCTTATTAAATAGTATGATTTCTATGGAAGTTCTCATTCTCACTAAATTCAGTGTATTTTTTCCTACAATGCATTACATTTATATAAAAGCAGTTATCCACATATCTTTGAAAGAACATTTCAACTTAAATTAATACCCAAATACTGCCTATACTAAGCATTTACTCTTCCTTGGAGGTGAAAGCCATTTGATCATACACAGCACTAAAAGATATTTAATGGTGGAAAGCAAAGATTCCTATAGCTACTTGGAAGATGAAGACTTTTAGGCAAGAACTGAGTCAACAGAGGTGTGCTGAAATTTAGCATAGGTTCCCATCTCAGTGGCTTTGAGAACATTGAAGAGGACTATAAAGATGGGCCTCAGCATTAAATTGTCTCCCATGCTCTTGATGCATTTACTGGGATTCTTGGCTCAGCAGTGTCCCTTGGGAAAGGTGCTAACTTTTGAGGCAGCTGCCCTGCTTTCTGAATGACTTAAGCATTCCTCTGAGGTCATCCATCCAAATATTGGCCAGCCTGCCCTTCACAAGGTAATTAGAGAAAAGCACACAACAGCTCCAGACTGCCATCGCTGAGAGATCAAGCAAAGCTGGGTTGGGCAAAAGTCCACCTGCAAGTTGGGGAAAATACTAGGGACACAGCGGGCATTTACTGGAAAATAATGGTTTCAAATGCCAAATCTGACATGCTTGGCATGCTGACTTCAGTAAATGATGGGGTGAAGGACTGGACAAAATTGCTTCTAAACTGTTAGGCATCGTATCTGAATAAATGGAGTCATGCAAAGTTGCGTGGGCTGGGAAGCTGTGTTCTTAAGTGACCTTGGAATTTGGAGCAGGGGGAAAGGAAGAGAAACCCTTGAGTTCTCACCCTACACCTCTGTGTGCGTTTGCAGGCAGAGCCAAGCATTCGGAACTGGAGTTTCTTAACTGCTTGTGTAAAAACTACAGGAATTGAAAAATATGACTGCAAAATTTAAGGCTCTGAGATAAAATTAATTTAATGCAATTTGAGGCACTATCCCCTATTATCCTGAACATAATAATTACTTCTTCTTGTATCTGCACTGCTTAATCTAATGTGAAGGATCTCTGTTCAGCCCACATTTCTTCAGCAATTTACTTTGATTATAGTTACAATAAAAATAATGGGAAAAATGCAACCACTAGCAAATGACATATTATGAGTTTAAAAACAGATATAAAAAGAACACTGATTATTATTCCTCCAACTTAAGTTTCTCGTATTAGTGTTCTTCTAGTAGTAACAGCATGTGAGAATGGAAATGTAAATCTGAAGATGGCATAGATCTCAAATATTTTAACTCAGCAATTTTATCATCATGCTTTAATTACTTGATATTTAATATTAATATCAATAACATGTTTCTATTTTATTTGCAGTTTACAGAAATTTCATTACATAAGAAACCCAGATGCCTGTACGTATACCTCTTTTTTCCCTCATATTTGTAGATACTAAGTTAGCACACTTGTATTTTTGCTTTTGCTATCTCAAACTGGTCCTAAGGTCAGAATCAGGGTGGGTTGTGGATCAGCGGCAGGTTGTGAATCAACGCCTATACCTGAGTGTGATCTGTATTTATTTTATGTAATAGTGAAAAACAGATTTCTCTGGCATTAAAAATGTGGTTTTTGTTTTTTGTTTGTTTGTTTGTTTGCTTTTTAAAAAGGGTAACTGTGTAAAATAAAGGACATTTTCCTGTTTAACCATATAAGCTTTTTGCAAAGCTCAGTCCTCAGGGAACACAGGCTCTGTTTCAAATGAAAATATCTCTAACCTTCTATAGGTAGGAGAGAGACAGTTGTCATTTTCTAACTAACAGTAACATGGTCAGCTTAGAAATCAGGTGTAAGCAAACAAATGTCCTGAATTAAGTGGGGCATTAGCAACCTCTCAGGTTACTCAAGCAGTTGCTTTTTGAGCAGCAAGACTAATAGGGCTGATTTCCAGGGTATCCATGTTTTTGCTGGTGGCTGATTTGGAGGTTGCTTGTCTGAATATGGGTCGGACAGAACATGCTCACTCCCTGGCACACTAGTTTGGGTCTCTCTCCCTCAGCTTCTAATTCCCACAAAACTGGACTTTGAAATCCCTGTTAATTTTCATTAGCCTTAGCTGCTTTTTCTCATATTAAGAGTTAAGAACTGAAGTCCATTTTCTCCACTATAAACACATTTAATTTAAATACAGTTTAGCTCTTTTAGGCTATCCCCATTGATCATCTTAGCTTTGATCTGTTTTGGGTCTAATAGTGCCGCAGTGGAATGACTACCATCACCTGTTGCAAGAGAACCTGCATGTGTGTTGGAGATAAATTATACTTCTTCACAATAGCAACATCTGAGAAAAACAGCACACTGTGTTTTAACAACAAATACGAAACAGACCTTAGCAAGCTGTGTGTAAGAAATTGTTGTAAATCAGAATAGCCAAAACCTGTGCCTCGGCAGGTAATTTCTAAACCCCAGCAAAAGCCCAGGCCTGAGCTGGCATTTCACAGCACCTATAAACTCCAGCTTGGATCTGCATAGCTCTTTCCCCTAGCAACATTGTCTCAGTGAAGTCTAGTTGGCAAAGCTGCCAACAACAACAGAAGCTTTCAGGACACTCTTCTGGTCTTATAAAGAGCAGGTTTCAAATCAGGCCAAATTTGCAGAAAGAGCATATAAGAAGGGGAGGCATTTTGGTGGTGCTCTTCTTGCTATTGCTGATCAAATGGAAGGTCTGTCTGTAACTATATGAGGAGGAGGAGATTGCTCACAGCCAGGAGAGTAGCAGGTTGCTTTAAAATGGGACAATACCAGTGGCTGTTGTTCTAAACAAAAAGCCCTCACCTTGGAGGATGGCACTGAGGAGACTGGGAAGTGCAGCTGCAGGTCCTAAGGGGCTGCATGCACTTAAAACAGCTGCGGCTTTTTGCAAAACTGGCTCTGTCAAGTGTGTGCTGTTAAGTCCTAGGACAAGTAATACTACAGATACATGGTTTCCAGAAACAATGAGCTATGGAAAATAGTTCCTATGGGAACTCTTAACATAGCTTGTACATCAGCACATCAGTTCTTCACTTCAATCATGGGAGCTGGGTATTCATGAGCTGATGCCTTAAATTCATAGTGCTGCTGTTTTACTATATGTATCTGCTGGAAAACATTTCAGGATTATGTTAAAAGGGAAGTGCAAAGTTCTTATTGAACTAAACTGTGGAACTGTAGTTTCAACATAACATTTCAGAGCAGAAGGCATGGTTCACAACACCAGATGCTGTGCTCCAAGTGCACCAGTTTCAGCAGCTCTCGCCAAGCTTGAGACATCACGCATAGGAAAGAAAATTCAGCTTAGTTTGAGCCTGAATCTTTTATTCCCCTCTCCATACCAATTACAGTACTCCTCTTTTCTCATGTTTCAGATCGAACCCTAAAGCCAAAGCTGATGTTTTGTAGTCAAGTTTTAGAGCCAAACTTGTTAGATCAACCTGTGAGTAACATCAAGCACTGGGACTTGGCAGTGTTGTCATAACCCTGAGAACACTGAGATCCCACCAAGGTGATTCCCCACCGAGGAGACCCAGACCAAGGAATCAGCACCATTGCAGCATCTGCTTTTTGTTGCTGCCGATGCCACACGGTCTTTTAAAGACACGGGGTGTTCATTCTTTGCAGAAGGTTGCTATGAACACATGTATCTTTAAAATCCCGTGAGATCATCAAGCTAAGAGTATATGGACCTCAGCAAGGTGGCAGCACTACAAAATCAACAGAATGGTATCCTGAGTATAAGCATAGGGGGACTATGCATGAAGAAAGTCCAGCAGTAACACATGTAAGAGTTCTTTTTGTGAGGTTTTGAGTTTGCTTTTGAGTTTTGAGAAATACAGTCCATCTTGCTACTGTTAGTTATTAACCTTTAAACCTGGTCCTGTTTAAATTTTTTTTTAACTATTTTTCTCTTCAAAAGTCTAAGGGTTTGGGACATTTTTGACACCTATCACTTTTCAAGACTGAACAGTGATTACAAATAATCATTATTCTTAATTTCAGGAGTCGAGGGAGTCAACACACTTCATATAACATCCCTGACACAAAGCTTCATTCCTTCCAGAAAGGAAGAATCTTGTTGAAAAAAGTGAAGGATGAAAAAAGCAGCATCCAGCCAGTCAAATACTTCTATGAACCTGTTGATTGCCCAAGAGAACTATGGAGACCACAAAAGAAAGCTGAACTAGTCTGCTCTGCCAGAAAGGTGAATGTAAAATCTAAGATGGGTAAAAAGGCCAAACCACTATAGGGACAGTTAATAATATATTATTAAGGAGGAGGTTGGCTTCAACAGAGCAAGTACTGACTGAAGTTAATCATCCTGTTTTTCCCATCCATCTGGCCACACCAAAACATATCAAATATATTATATAGAAATATATATAGTATGGAATATTTATATACTATTTAGTAACTCCATTCCCACTTTGGGCGTTATAAGAGAAGTGACTTTTTCAGTTTACATTAAGGTTTTTCTATCTATTTATTTACAGAGCTTATTTTAAATAACTGCAGTTATCTTGCTGGGCAGTACTGTGGCTATATTTTTATTATTTTAGTGGCAGCATGTGGCTTGGTTATTTATTTTCAATCTATGCCATTGCTGAAATTCACAAGAATCCATTTAATCAGTACCCAACTCTTCAGTCTTTGTGCATAGGTAGGTATACGGGCAATGATTAACTGTCACATGCGCAAACAGATTTAGATGCAAAAAAAAAAGTGCACTTGAGTTGACATGAAGGCTGTTTATAGCAGAAGACTGCTATAATGAGCTTTCTGCTGGAAGCCCAACTGAGCACATTTCCACACTTTCTTACATATGTTGAGCAGCTCAATCTTGCCAACAGCCACAGTCTCTGTTAGTGCAAGTTGGAGCTGCTCTGGTGTTTGAAGCACAGCTGTTGCAGCCCAGCAGCTTTTGGTTTTGCTGTAGGTACCAGCCTGTGGTGCCCCGCAAGGAGCAGGGCCCTGGCACCTCGGCGTCCACCAGCGCTTTGAGGCAGAGGGAGCATTTCTTTACTAGGTCGCAGCCCAAGGTTTTTAACAGTAGCAAGTGAAGGGGTAAAGTAATAAGTTCAGCACTTGCACTTGCTTTAAGGCATGAAAAGCCAGAATTGGCTACAATCATAATTTAAACCCATCCAATTTTTATCTCTATGATGAACTCGTACATCCCTGTCAGAGAGTTAGAGAAGATCACGAGAGAGTTTTTTTGCAATGGCATGCATGCATTTACATTGCTTTGTGCCAATTAAAAGGATCCTCATTCATCAGAATTTTTATCAAGGCAATTTTAGGGGGTATACTCTGTTTTTTGGTAACATGAATCCCTCTGCCATGTTTACAAATATGAACATCCTGTTGATATTGATGAGATTAGTTTTCTTAAGAAGCAGAAAGAATAGGTGAAACAAGTCTGTGTAACTTATTTTTTAAATGCTCATAGCAGATGTAAATTGTTTTAGTGGAAGGTGATTTTTACAGTATGTGTATAAAGATTTGTGAATTTTTTTTTATAATTATCACTGTAAGTAGAATTGGTATTTAAAGACAGTGAATCACTATGATTACTGCTGCAATAAGCATGTGAGTTGCAATATTTTTAAAGCAGATGATGACCAGGCAGCCAGCTAAGATCAAGTAGTTACAGATGTCGTATATTTGTCAGCGTATTGAGCCCCCAGAAAGTAGAGAGCAGAGAATGAAAGCACTATTCGTGACTTTTATTTTAAAGAGTGTTTTTGGGACAATCAGTTAACGTGTGTAAAGTTTCTCAGCACTGTTTCAAGAGAAGGTCACAGTGTAAAACTGATTCAGGTATTCATGGTGCAATTACATTTCAGTATTTGTTTAGCTATCTCTTAAGGCCAGATTCAGCCTTATGCTAGGCATCGTGTGCTGGTGAAAAGGATTTATTAGCTGTGTTGCATGGTTATTTTGATCAGATAGTCTTTACAGAGAACTTTTTAGGTAAGCCACATAATATAAACACTATTTTTTTTATCGTTTCCCTCATCCTTTTAAAAAATGAAAATTGACCCCTTTTGGAGGTAATGATGAATTTTAGGAAGAAAGAAAATAAAATACATTAATCTATTTCATCATTCACTTGACACTGAAAAGATTAATTTGTATTTTTAAATATCTATCTGCACTGTTATTCACCAAAGTTAAGTGCAACTACTAGTTCACAAATTAGATATTTATTTTGTTATTTATCATGTTAAAATCTTGACTCCATGTTGTCAAGCAAAAGATAAAAAAGTATAAAAGACTTTGCATGTTCTTCAGCTTTTCAGATCCTAAGTTATGGTTATTTGCTGAACAAATGCCAGGTTAGTTGATTATAAAGAAACTGGATTGTGCTGTAGCCCCAGAGAAACCTTTTTAGAATATAAACATTCTAATAATAAAGATATATTTCTCAGTTCTTGTGTTGATTAGTTCTGTCAAAATAAAATGTTTCTTGCAAAAGCCTACTCAACAGGACAGAAAAAGAGCTGCAATCCCCCTACCTCTCTCTTACTATACTAGTGCTTGACAATAATTCCTGAGCCCCCATGGCCAGGTAACTTCTAAAATCAGAGGCAAAGATGGTGGAAGAGAGTCACACCAAGAGAAGAGAATCTACTGTGGAACTTAAGTGTGGAGCTTAACTGCTCCTTCATAGTCATATTGACACAATTTACTAGACCATTTTTAAAGTGAAGTCTGGTCATCAACAGGACTTCCCTGCTGCAAGGCTGGTATCAACCTACCCTTCACCTGCCATTAACAGAGATTAAACACTTAAAAATAAGAAAAAAATCTACTTATTCTTATTAAAAAGAAGATTTGTTAAAAATTACTAGCTTGAAAGTAACTGGTGCTAGCAGGGAAAAGAGAGGCGGAGGGCATGACTTTGGGAAGGGATTATAGTGGAGTAGGAAAATGTCAATTTTCAAATATTAAAATCTAAAATTGAAGTTAAATGATCCAAAATTGTTTAAAGTTGCCCCCTAATCTTTGAATATGAAGCACATTTTGCCTTATGAGGTGCTTTGAAGACATATTCATGCCAAAGCAAATTTCTGTAGGATCTCCCCATACACTTTTAAAATCACATCTTGGTTACAACACCAGCAAGAAAACAGCCCCCCAGAGCAGTATATATACTGTCAGGGCCCTTACAGGTGAGCTTCCTGCTTAAGAGAGACTATTCCATCTGATAATGCAGCATTATAAGTCAGGAAAACAAGAAATTAACTGAAACCTAGACAAACCTTTAATTATAGCTGCACACAGAAGAACCACAATAATTTTGAGATGCTCCTGTCAGTTGAAGAGAGAGTGTTTTTAAAGCACTTAATGGCATCTGCCTCCTTCTCTGCATCACAAGCATCATCTCCTCCTGCCAGGGAGATCTAAACACATTTATTTTGTTCCCAGGAGAGTTACTGGGAATACTCAACTGGGTATTTGTACTCAAAGGGATGGCCACCAATAAGAGCAGTTACTAGGTCAAACAAATTTACCACTTCTATCATCAATTATGATCCCTCCCAATGGTGCCAGCTCTTTCAATCTACTTGAGCAAAATTCTGCTATTCTCTCTCTTTATTCTGCGTCACCAAATAGTTGCTTCTGTTCACTTGTTCATTCTTACATCAGACTAATGCTGATTATTTCCATACATCCTGTCTGAAGTGGTTGGAGTGGTCTATTTTAGTGCTTTGTTCAATAGGCATGGGTTGCCTTTTTCCTTTTTTTTTTTTAAGAGAAAATAAACCCACAAGTGATTTTATGACATGAAACATACAATAAGCCCTTAAAAATAGATCTTGTGATAAGAACAAAATGTTCATTCCAGTTTTGATGCTAATGCTACCCTCTATCCATCCTTTTATTATTATGATCTCTCAATTTTTCATTCGTACGTCTCTCCAAGAAGAGAGAAACAAGCAGCATGGAGTAAACACAGTCACTGGCTTGATAAGTCTTTTCCTCCCCACCACTGCCTCCATCCTAGGCAAAGACAGGTAAAAGCTGGCCTGACCTTTTCATAACAAGGAAGAAAGAAGAATCACGTCCATTACAACAGTATGGACGTGGTAGAGAGAGAGGAGTCCAGAGCTTGCCCAAGAAGCCATTTGCAGAGGTGGGAGTGATAGATACAGAGGGATTACAGCTGGCATGAGACCAGGATGTCTCCATGGGGCTCAGAAAGTGGCAGTAGAAGAGGAGGGGACTTGTTACCAGGCACCATTTCTTAGAATTGATGACATATGTCCTTGTAGAACATCTCTAACTTGATGCATTCATCCCCAAAATCACTGTTTAAGAAAGTGTTTTGAAGCCTAAACAACTGATTTCACAATAATACAAAAGTAGCATGCCCTTCAGGACCAGGACTTCCACGAAACTCCTTAGATGCTGTGCAGGATATTTGTCCCAACCACAGTTTATTGGCTTAAAATGAGTAATTGTGCTCAGGGGCTTTGGAACAGGCTGAGGTGTGGGGTTCTCTGCCAGCACAGCCTTTCCCACTTGCTGTCTGCTCAGCGCTGCCACCAGCCCGGGCTCACCGGCACACATTATTTTGCTCTAGCTCACATTGTTTTGCTGATTTTTAAAATTTCTTTTGGGATTTTGGGGTAAGATCCTGGATAGGATAACACCACCCTTTCCACATGGATTTTACCTATCTGTGCTCCCCCTCAGGTGCTATTTGGTCTATCTCTGCCAGGGTAGTTTGTGCATCCCAAACGTTCAGCACCCACACATAGACCCTGAGCTGCACCTTGTGGAACTGCAGCAGGGCACATGCTGCACAGGGCTGGCTCCCGCACCATGTCTGTCATGGGCAATAGCGGTGAGCCTGAATGACAAGCGCAAACCAGACATCCAGTTTTCAGAAGGATGGAAGTAGGTGACATCAGTCTTATTCAAAAACACATTCAGAGCTGCCATTTAAAGAGCAAGAGTTGCCACTCACAAACTACTAGAAAATGCTTTAAAATCTTTATAAAAAGCGCACTGGGCTGCGCCTGCAGCTTGGCCACTGCAGCCAGAGCTGTTCCAATTTTAAAGGAAAGCTGAAATCACTTTTGCACAAATGGCCTAAATACCCTGGCTCCCAGCACCGCTGCAGCTGCTGCCCCGGCTAGGGAATGTGTTGCTCGCCGTGCCCGGCTGCTCGGCCCTGTGAAGACCTAGGATGGCAGGAAGAGCAGCCATGGTCTCTGAAAACAGGATTTAAAGCCCCTGCAAGCACATGTTAAAGAAGAGTGGGTGAGCACATGTGAGCTCTACCTGCCCTTCTCCAGTGCCCTGGAGGCAGAGGGAGCATTTCAGCAATGCTCTGAGTTCATCAGAGAAAGGTCTATCTACCAGCCAAGCACCCTGCGGACACACTCCTAGAGTGCTTAAACATTTTATCCTTTAGCAAATAAAGAAATTAAAATTAAAATCAACTATAATGAAGAATCGGTAACTCCTCTGTCATTTAATTGCCATGGTGACCACACTGAGCTATCAGGAGCAAGTTTTATTGCAGATATTTTTTCTAGCTAAAGAAAATTTTGTCACAAGACATGAACTCGCTTCTCCCTAAGGCTTCCACTCTGAAGAGGACAGCTGAGGGCAGCAAACACGCAGCAAAGCCCAGGTCCAAGTTAACAAGGCAGAATATTTGCTCAAGGACAGACAGGAGCTTAAGCTCCCAAAACTGTAGGTGAAAAAAATCAAAAGGATGAGGCTGTCATGACAGATTAAGTGATATGTGTTAAAGGTAGCAATGTACTCTCTCCCCCCATCTATTCTTTAGCAGACTTCAGAAACTCCTATTTTGTTAAACATTTTTTTCAAGAAGGAAACGGGGATGCTCTTCACACCCCATCCCATTCAGTATTCCCACCTCATGTTTCCCAGTCTACCACGCAGAAAGGGCTTACAGAAAATGGATTATTGCCTCATTTAGGGTCAGAGCTTCTTTATCTTTAATTGTAAGTATAAGAAACTGAAGTCATGGATTCTGATCTTGAATTTCAGGAGTGGAGCTACTGTGTCCTGGGTAAAAGCCAGCTAACTTTCTCAGTACATGCAGTCAGGGTATCTACGAGGTCCCACGTACAAGTCAATTCTGGCATCAGTTTGCATGAATCTGGAGGGGCTTCCTGGCAGTGAAGGGCATTTCACACAGCATTAAAGCTAGCGCTGAGTTCAGAATCAACTCCACTAATGTAAAGCCAGTCTCAAATTGGCTTTTAAGGGGAAAAAAAAAAAAAAAAAGGCACGAGTTGACAGATGAATCTTGTTTGAACCTTTTTGCCACTAGGTGGTGATGGCTGATAATGAATTGATGCAGAATTGCCTCCGTCTTTGACTTAACACACTTGCTTGTCTTCTACATCACTTTTCAGTTTGGGATTCTGCTCCATTTACACACATTGTTATCACCAGAGGAAGAACAT
>JAWLRI010000460.1:2524077-2547363 GCA_034781795.1 Crypturellus tataupa | reverse complement strand
ATTTCTCTGAATGAAGAGACATAACACTGGCAACAATGGGGCTTTTTACACACTTTCATCCCTCCGGTGCGGCCACAGCAGCTCCAGCTCCCACCGAATGAGCTGATGATCTATCTAGGGGCTGAAAGGGCAGCTGCATCAGCCCCTGCCTTCGCTACGTATTTCGGAGTACATCCTTTCACCATAAAGCTTTGGCAACACATCAAGCCTTTTTTCCCCTGAAGACTCCAGCTGCTATTTCTACTATTTCATTTGGACACTCGTACAGATGAAAAGTTTTGGTAGTACATTTTGACTTTGGCCTTGACGCATCGCTTTCCACCCACACTTCTGTAAGGTCTGGGGCCTCTGCTTGCAGCTGCCCACTCTGCAGCCCCTTCACCCGAGGATCACACCTCGCCTTGGAAGACTTTTATGGCAAACGCGATGGTTTCTGCTGTTGGCTCCTGACTTCCAGCCCAAACACAGTCAGGACTTGGTCCAGATATGCGATTGCTGCCTGCCAGAGGCCAGGGAAGGGAGGGTGTGTTGCTGCAAGGCATTTACAGAGCTGGAAGGTGCCAAGAAGGTGCCTCACTATTGGTAGGACATGTCCTGCACGCTGACGCAGCAGGTCCCTGCCATTTGGGACCCTGCCACACTAGGAAGTGAACAGGCCCAGAGACAACCTTTCTGCCAGGCTTTATCCCACGCTGTGGACAAAGCTTGAGAATCACTCATTTTAACCCATCCTCTCTAAACCTTTAAGCAGCTACAAAGGACCCACATCTGCTCTGAGAAGTTTCTAGCCAGAACTCAGCTTTCATTTGTTGCCTACTAGGCATATCAAAGAGTGAAACTTTAAGAACAGATTTCCTATTGAAATAAAGAAATGTTGTTTTCTTATGGTATTCTAGTTAGGGACGCTGACATGCTGAGGAGCTGTGGGAACTCCTGCTAGTGCTGCTGGCTCTGTGCCCCAGCCCTTGGCACCTTCAGCGGCACCGGCAGGCTCGGCAGCGACCTCACAGCCAACAGGGGCAAGGGCAGCGAAGCAGAGCCACAGCTCAAGAAGTTATTTGCATTTCATTAGCACTGACAACATTTATTTTAATACAGTTAAATCAGAGCAGCATTTAATTTAATTTTAACAAGATAGTTATTAAGCTAACCAAATATCAATTGATTGCCAAAGAAACCACATTGTGAAACAAATAGGTCGAGAAATAAATCTTGTTGCCAGACCATTAATGTAATAAATAATGAATGTCTAATTAGGTTCTCCCTAATGAAGAGCTCCAACTGCTCAGTGACACGACCAGGAGAGCTGCTCCCGTGCAAGTCTGGCTGTTACAGAGGCAGCCCTGCTCTGGCCTGCACAGCAAGGTGGCACAGAGCCACGCCAGCACGGCCCTGTCGTGGCGACGCATGATTAGCACTGTGTTGCTTTTACCCCTCTCCAGCACCAGCACATCCTCAAAGGCCCAAAGCCCACACACGAGTGGGATGCTAAAAGGCGGGGATGCAGTTGCACACAGCGGGGCTGCACCCATGCGCTGCAAGGACCACCTGTAACCCCGCAGGGCCCCAAGTAACCCTATGCCTGGAGCACCAAAAACAGGCAGTCAGAACAGACATCAACTTTTCCTTTTCCAGTATTGGTAAGGACATGTAATTTTCATCCATTTGCATGTGTGGATATCATTTTCAAGAGTTTTGTTTGATTATTTAAACACAGATCTCTTACAAGGAGTTATTTTCATAGCTTTTCCGACCATCTGCTCTGTCCAGCTGCATAAAACAGCAAAAAAAATCTCATCCAGGCAACTCTGAATCAAGCCCGCAAGGTCTGCTTAAAGCATATTATATTACATGCAGTCTTCATTTAGAGACTTTAAGTGATGCAAAATCCCCAGAATCTCTACACACACTGTGAAAAATGTGAGCCTTCTTCCGAGTTGGAATTTGTCTAGCGTTAATGTTTATTCACTGGCTGTCCTCATGCCTTTCTCTGCCAAATTAAAAAAAATCACTAACAATCAGAAATAAATTATTTTACCCTGAAACTGACTGACGATTAAGGTATGAACAAATTGAGGGCAAACCAGAGAGATCTATCTACTAGAGACAACCACCGTGATCACTGTTTCTTTGCCATCATGTGTGCTCATGTCCCTAGAGTGGCCACAGTAGCCACTTGTTGGAAGAAATAACTACCATGAGGCAGGAGAAGCCCTCTCCTCCCCCTCAGCCCCATTTTCACAGGGACCGTATCAAAATTGAGGAGAGTCAGAGAGTCAGTTTACTAAAACATTAACTACCTGCAGTGGGAATTTCCCTTCTGCAAATCTGCCTTTGAATAGCATCTTTGCAGGAGCCTCCTCCTTCCGTCACCAGTCACAGGTCCTTTCCTCTGTCTTGCAACATGCTGCCCCACACCACGGCAGCCTGTCTAAAGAAATTCAGGTGTGTCGCATGCACACAGGAGTAGTTTGCACCTTGAGCGGTATATAACAACAGGAAAATGGTCAAAGGACCCAGTTTATCAGTTAACTTCAGAGAATAGTAAAGGTTGCGTGCGCTGCTGCATCCCCATGTGCAGCATCCGGCCTCCCTCCCTCCACTCCGGCCTTGGGGAAGGGTCAGGCTGGGTGAGAGCGGCCGTGGCAGCAGCTTCTGCTGGGGCAGCCGTGCTGTGCATAGCTGCAAGTACCTGACACAGGGCAAGCTGGGCTTTCAGACTGGGCATGCAAGTTCCATTGCTCCCTGCACCAGTCCCATCCAGTTTGACTGGATGAAGTGTAATCCAAAGTAAATGTTACCCCATTAATCTTGCCCAGTAGATGATCTCACTTCTGTACCGACACTACTTAATTCTGTCAAGGAATGTCCCAAGCAATCTCACCTACAGCAAAAGCCAAATTTGTAACGTTACATTCCTGATATGCCAATACTCACAGGCTTGCAGTAAACATAGCTCTATCTCACATAAGGCCCAAGTGCTTGTATAGTTGACAGCTAGTGTTTCCCACAGCAAGACAACCTCGCCAAAGGATCAACGCTGACACAAGGACTATCAAGCTAGCTTTTCTCGGCTTTGCCTGGCCGCATTGAGAGGAGGAAGCCCCGTAGCCTCGACCAGGAGCGTGCTGCCTCCCCGACCTGCTGAGTCCTGAAACCACCTTCCCACATGAGCATCCCAGCCTGCTCACTCACACACTGAGCAGACCTGAGAGCAAGCAGAGGCCAAATCAAGAGCACACATGCCTCCCTAATCACAATAAAAGCTGCAACCTGGAGTTGTTGGTGTTATGTTACACAGATTAGAAGCTGTGATTGCTAAGGAGGAAGCAGGTGTTTTGGAATAAGATCTATTTTTCCAGGAGGATGCGATAAATACTTTTGAACTAATTATTTTGCACCAAAGCATTCTATTTTAAAGAAAATAATCTCTGAAGAGGACAAAGAGCCAGGAAGGCAGTCAAGACTTTGCACCAAATTTTAGGTTTGACAAACATGGAATAATCACAGGGCAGGATAGGTTTTGGTAGCAAGGGATTCATCCTACACAGGGTTACTACTTCACTTAATAGTCAAGTAAATCCTGCAACTTTTCATCACCTTTTAAAAAAAAAAAAAAAAAAAAAAAAAAAAAAAAACACTTAAACACAACTGGGAACAAAAATAAGCAAATAAACAGAAAATGTGATGGAACTTGTGCAGCAGAGATGAAATAGTTTTTGCATGCTCACTGAAATAACCAGTGGATGCAAGCTGGCAGAAAAGACAATGACAACGGGGGAAGAAGAGTCTACAAGCCAGACTGGAAGGCTGCAGGTCAGTTCCTTTCCAACTAGAAGATGCTCCCGCTGCCAGGCCAGCATTGCATGTGATACCTGAAGTGACCAGCATGCAAGTGGTTAAAGTGATCAGGCAAGTGGGGAAAAACCTCTGCGGTGCAAACACTATCAGTCATTCACAGAGGAATAAATTATTAACTTTTCCTAATTAGGCACCACTCCCACCTCACCCGATTTACATTATTTTTAAAGGAGCAATTTAACAAAGCAATCTCCATTAAACATGACTAAGCAGGACCTCAGCAACACCACCCAGCTCCCAGCTCCTTTCGTCACGGCAGACAAAAAGCTCCCTTTGCTATTTACCAGCTTGTGATAAACCTCCAATAAGGAACAACGGAAAACATTTTTCAAAATGCTGTCATTTCCAGGAAAATAAGCCACCTGAATGTCCCTCCTCGGCCTTTGCAACAGCCCCAGATTCTGCCAAGGCTTCCCTTATGTGCAAAGAAGGTTTCTAAGGACACTGTGAGGAAGGCACTCAGTGATGGAGACATTTTCTTGAACTCACAGTTACGTTGCTACTACCTCAGATAGCTACTTCGTTTATTGTAAGGAAAGAAACAAATGAAAAGCCTGAGTCACATGGCAATATTACTCTTCATCTAATCCCCTCCTATCTCCTCTGGTCCTCCTTTCTCTTTGCACATGCTTCTCTGCCATTTGACCAGCACTATTACTTCTTTATCATCCTAGAGCAATATGCCTGGTGAGGACTCGCAAAAAGCCAGCAGCGGTTGCTCACTTTCTCCACCAGCACCAAACAGCCACCGTGGAGTGGAGAAGCACGTGTAAGCCAAAGGCAGAGAGAGAAGAGCGAGGCAAGACCTAGGCGCGATTTCAGCCCCAGTGATAACACCGAGGCAAGTGTGGGCAGCTGCCGGTTGTGCTTTGGCAGGCTGCCTGCAACCTGCTCCATGAGGTCTGTGATGCCCTACAGCTGAGGTAGGGAAGAAAAGCCTGAGGAAGTGCCACCAGGCATGACTGTCTGGCTTCTAAACAGATACCACATACTCTTTGGACAGAGCTAAGCAATCCCTGTCCTTCGCCTCCTGCTTGTGCCCTGTGCACACTGGGAGGGGGTCTAGCTGCTTAGGAAGGGTCATCACTGCTCACTTAGCTGCATTCAATGCAATTCAATAACTACTGTACCGTTTAGTAACCAATGGCATGTAACGCTAGAAACTCTGTAAGCTGAAGGCACTGAATCATGACCAAAGAATTACCTCCTTTCCTGATATTTCCCTTTATAGGCTTATTAAAAACTGTTCAGCACAGCAATTCATTTTTCAGGTACGAACAGTTTAGAATAAGGGGAAAAAGCAAAGCCAAACAAGTGTGCAACAATGTTATTGTGAGCTCAGAACATGTTAAATGAATTCATTTGATTCATTCTTAAATTTAACTGGCAAGATTTAATGGTTCACATTGAAGGCATGAATAACTATTTTGTTCAGCGGATGACTATAGTTTAATGACTCTTGATGTCAGTGTATTTTGCCTAGGGTAATACTTGCTATATGAATTATTCACTGCTGGGTGGAATGAATGGGGCCATGATCACATAGAGAATGCCAACTGCAGTTATTTGACATGACGGGGCACACTTGATGCTGACAAAGGACAATAGTTAATTTACAGTGTGCTACTGGGGCTCAGTCATTCTCCTTAAGATCTTTATAGAGAGCATGGCACGTTTTTTTCATGTGCTCCACATTAAGATGGATTCTGTGTGCCAAAAAACACTGAAGCATAGCTCACTTTTTAAAATGTTCACTAGTTTAAAGGGAAAAAAATATACCTTCCTGTCGTCTTTGGCTGAAACATTGCTCCAAAGAAAATGTGTTTAAGAGCAACTTAAGAATAAATGGAGGAATGTGCCTGTATATCACTTGAGCATCTTGTCATAGATGCAATAGTTGATAGCTACTAGAATCTTTCCTTGATAGTAAAGGATCTGGCAACCATTCAATGAACAGGATCTTGAACTGGAAATAATAGCACTTTTACCTAAGTTTTCATTTCCAAGCTGAGAAAGAAGAAATCAGGCAAAGTTTCTGCTCTAAAGTATTTACAATGAGCAGAGCAAGATATTTTCCCAGCCTTTTTAAAAAGCTGTTGCTTTAATGCAAGTCATTTGTAATCTGGGAGGACAGAACGTAATTCAGCTTCATCTGACAAATGGGCCACAAAAGTTTACTTACGCATAATAATGATACATTCATCTTTACACTTCCTGACTGCATGCTCACTGCAAACATCTGTGTTACTGAAATGACTGGCATTACAACTCATTTATATGGTTTAAAAATAGTGATAGATGAAAGTCAGAGAGATTGGGGGAGATATAAGGGTCTTTTTCCTTCAAAAATTATCAAATGTTTTGTTTATCTTTGAGCATTTTTTTCCTGTGAATGGGCTGAATCATTACCCTAGTGTGCACAGACCTTGCTTCAGTGCTCAGCTCCCTTCTTATGAAGTAACTTCTCAGGTAGCTTCCATACTCTCGACACAGCACAAACCTTGCATGCATAATTATTGCAGTGAAGATACTTAGAAAAATACTTCAAAAGGAAAGATCACTAAAGTTGGGCTTTGTTTTTCTGCAAGTCACACTCACCCAGTACCACAAGGGACGTTCCTCACTGAATCCAAAGCAGCAGAGCTCCTTGGATGACCACTACTTGGCCACACAACAAACCTTACGGACATGGATTCTGGAAGACAACTTTCTATGTGCTGATCCCTACAGACAGCATGGAAGTGGATGTCCCTGCTCTCCCACTCCTAAGAGCTTCAGTAAAACAGTCCATATCTTCAAGCCATCCCCAAATCCAAGTATTATCTTGCCTTACAGAAAAATAGGACACTTTTGCTCAAGCTATAGGGTGTCAGAAGCAGTGCTCAACAAAGTCAGCCTGCCTGATTTTTCCAGGCTTTCATCTTTTCTGACTCTGAGTGATTTGGCATAAATCCTATTACTTAATGTATCATTTTGCTGTGCAAATATACATCAAGTATTGGCATGCAGTTTGCTTGGTTAACAGTGAAAAAGGTTATTTCTCCTTGGCTCAGAGATCTGTGCAGATATTTTATGTATTTGTTTCTGTGGCTTTGACAAGACTGCATTTCTGTCTTAGAGCTACACAGGAAATATTGCATTTCTGTGGTCATATTTGGCACACCAGTAACATCCCTGGAGATGCTGGATACAGGTTAGGATACCAGAGAGGCTCCCAAGTAGCCTTCAAGAGGCCTTCTCTCCTTGGGGACCTAGATATTATTGGCTGCCTTTACATATCACATGCTGTTGTGCTCTTGCTAGTCATGGAGAACATCTTGGGGAATCTCTATTAGGATGATGGAGAAGTGAGTGTGAATATCTGAAGTCTTTGCTGTGAAAGCCATTTTTGGCTTCCTTACACTCATTTGTGGCTACCTTATTGATTGTTTTGGTATTTCTCAGTGTTTACTGTAAAACTACCAAGTCTTGTATATTTGCTAGACAGAAGACAAGCAGTCACCTTGGAAGACAATACAAGATGTACCTATCTCTGTAATAGCAACTCGTATACTACTCTGCTACTGCAGCCACAGTGACATGCATTGAGAACACTTTGAGACCACAAGCCATACAATTTAAAAAGAAAAATGTATTTTCACTTGTGGGCATTTCAACTGATTGCTGGATCAGCTCACAGACGCCAGAACACCAGGTGCTTCATGCAAGTTACTGCCAGCAGTATCTCCCCTCACTTATATGCCACAGACACTGAGCATCTGCTCTCTCAGGCCTCACCCATGACATTCTCAGTTGTCACTTTGTTTTCAAGGGCCCCAGTGCCTTCGGTCCCAGTGCATTACTATCACTGCGTTGCACTGAAGCACACTATTATTAACTAAACTACCAGTACAAATAAAGGAATAGATAGATAAATTATTACAAACAGTAAAATATAGCCTACTTGGAAATACACATTGTAGCAACCTTAAACATACAAATCTGCGTACGATGTCAGCTGAAACTTGGGGCTCACCAGTCCAGTTCCAAGTTGTACTGTTTTGCTTGCTATTTCCTCCCAAGCACAAGGGAGGAAAAAGCAGTAAGCCCACACTTGGACAAATATTGTCCCCCTTTCTGGCTCTGGGTCTGGTGGGTACACGATGCTTTGCACACTATCCCAAAGCAGTGGCACAGAAAGAAGTAACTGAAATCATGCAGTGGCACAGCCAAGGCTGATGACTGTGAGGTCTGATTGATTTTGGACTCTGAATTCCGCTAAAAGGTATGGATGAAATGGCAAAACAGGGCGTGAAGCAGTGCACGAGGAGAAACACATGAATGAAATCCAGTCTGTCTTACTACCACCTTACCAATACTCTCTGTTATCTAGGAGCTTTAGTGGCCACTCATAAAACAGCTGAACAAGTTCAGTTGACTCAACCTGGTGCTTATGTCATGGCAAGATCAAAGGCTGCATTGACTCTTCTTTGGCCCTTTCAGAAGGAAAAGTCTGCAGCTCTATGAAGGCGACAACTCAAAGGCTCTTAACTTGAGGTATATTTCCCAACCCAGCTATTTTCTTTTCAGTGCTGATTGCTGTAGACCAAAGAATACTTCCTAAATTTTTCTCTTTCTGTACATTCTGTTTCGTTTGCTTAGACACCTGTCCACTTTCAACTAATTTAATGTCTGGAAGGTCTAAAGAATTCAGCACACGGGATTATCACAAGGCAAAAATATGCTTTTTTTTTTTTTCAAAAATTGTTTCTTAATGCTGAGGACTTTTTACCAAGAATATTTGTGCCTTAGTGCATGCATGCTATTTACAGACATTTATTGCAAGCAACAGATCTGGGTTTTGTTTGTTTGTTACAATTTCTATCTCGTGTATAATTTGTCACGCACAAAAATACCTTTCATGAGGGAAAATGAGCTACAGAGCTCTTTGCTCCTTTCTTTGTTATCCCTCTGATTTCAGGTACATTACTGATGAATAGTATCTTATCAAAAGATACAAAGATTGCAATAATTGGTCATGTTACATGTTGATAATGCAGTGGGCCTCTGGATTGCTAAGCAGCAATTTAACAGCACCCTCTTGAAGCAGAAGCACCATGAGCTATGCCATTCCCAGCTGTTTCCAACTCTTACTGATGCTGATGACTGGTTTCCTATAAAAAGAACTGGTAGCTGAAAGGTAAAGAATGTGAAAGTGTACTTTGCCATCCAGGCACACTCAAGTGTCAAGTCAGCCAAAGGCCATCTGGGAACAGACTCAGCTATTACCTTAGTTCTCAGGTCATACTGCTGTGGTTTGATTGTGGTGGGGGAGCGGGGGGGAAGAGAAAGGGAAATACACAAAGCACATCCTGTTGTTTAACCTTATTTTCTTCCCTTTCAATTATATAGGAATACATCATTTTGACACACAACTTTACTAGGTCTGTATGGATAGAGAATCAAGCTGGAATTGATTTTTCAGAAGTGGGCTGAATTGATTGACAGAGCAAGGTCAAAGCTTTGCTTCTCTACTGGCTTCCCCATGCAAAGCACAACACATCTAGATGTGCAGCAGCAGCAGCACGCACCCCCTGGCATAACTGCAGTGTGCCCTTCCTGGCACTTACAACTACTGCTTCTTTGACTTTGACTAACAGCTAAACCCAAGTCCAGCTACAATCATTTGTAACAGTACCAGGCTCAATCTGAGGATCAAATGAGATCTTCTGATGTTTCCAGTGCAATAAGAATTTTTGTTCAATAGAATAATGACAGGAAAGTTAAATTAAAATTGCAGTACTTTGAATTTCTTCTCTTGAATCCCTATACCACATTCTCCTGCTGACTGCACAACTGCCCCTGTTCCTAAGGAAAAGCCTTAAGAAGATACCAGGTGAAGCAGGAGCCACAAACCCACTGGCACCATGCTGACCACAGCCTGCAGCCCAGGGCTGAAGGACAAGCTCCTGTGCAAGCTGGAGACAGGGGACTGCTCTGTCATTCCCAGGGAAGTCAGGGCCACCCAGTACTGCCTCCCTCAGCTCCAATTCCTGGAGCATCAGGAAAAACCAAAGGTTGCCAAATGCAGCCCTGCAGAGGGCCTGCTCCAGCTGTTCTGGCTCAGGCCAGAGCTCCCATTTTATATAATAGTCTTTTGCCTAAGGACCAGGAAGACAGAAACAAAATAAAGTGCAATCTACTCCCTATCTTTCACTAGTCACTAACTGTCACAGGCCCCTCTGCCACCTGTGCCTCAGCCCCATCTCCTGCGCGGCTGCCTGGAGTACCAATGCCAAAACAATACAGAGGCAGCCCCTAGCCTACAACAGAGCCTGTTCAAAGAGACAACTTACATCTACCAGCAATATACACGGGAAACAGAGACACACTTCACATGTTCAGAAACCTTAGAAAGTTGTGATGCTTTTAGAAATTCATAGGTCTAAGTATACTGAAGAGTCTCTACTACCAGTTTCTTATCTCAGAATTTCAGCAGCAGCATCGGTTTCTACATCATGTACCACTTTTGCAGCAAACTGAAAAAAACATCTTTATTAGGTTTGTGAATAAGGACAGTCCCTGGTTTGTAGGAACTTGGGTTAGGTCTTCTGTATTTTCCACAGAAAATATATCAGCTGTAAACATCAGTTGGTGAAATTATCCATCCCTCATTCAGCATGGCCTTTGGATAGAGCAATTATGTTGAAATGACACCACAAGCTGTTCACAGGCAAATCCAGAGTCACATCCCACCAATGTTTATAAGGAAGTAAGCAATCAGTTGCAGAAGGGAAGTTTGCAAGCATGAAAGCAAATAAAACACTTCAGGGGAGGAAGAAGAAGGAGAATAGAGTACTTTCCTTAAGGTCTCAGCAAAATATTGCCAGTTACCTGACCAAAATGATTTAAAGAGGACACATCAAGCATCATAATGATACAGAGCTATAATCTAAGTGAAATTAAAGATATTGTGCATTGAGCTTTTTTAGAAGCATCATACAGTAGGCTCTCCTAAAGCTCATGCTTTCTTTTTCAACAGACATCCACCTGCAAAATGCAGTCTACAGTTGGTAAAGTCTAATAATATAGTTCTTGCCATTTGTAGCTTTTGGAGATCAGGACCCAAGTAATATTTTGTTAGATGAATGATGTTTATTCATAGCTTTTGCCTGCATACCCTTATTAAGCCTAGTTCAGTCAAGGTTCATCAGGCTCATATCAATGCTCTTGTCAAGGGGATTCAGGGCATTTTAAGCCTGTGCATGACTACAGGTATCATGGACTTTTCCTTAGTATTCTTTGAATTAAAGGTATTTATTAAGCTAATCTCACTTTTTGTTATACATGCTCTACACTATCTGTTGTTGAGCAGCGGGAACCTGAATGTAGAAGTTAAATGATTTAATGAGGTGCACTCAGAATGGGCAGTTTTTCAAGCAACTGTTGTCATTCAGATCAGATATTTGTTTGTACAGCTACTCTCCTGTATAGAATAGTAACTTATATTCTACCTGACAAATGTATTAGCTGTAATCATGAACAGAGAAAAGCCACTCAGTGTTCAGCAGGAATCAGTCTTGCTGGGTCTCAGCTGACTGCCTTAACCAAGGCCATTTGTCCTGTGCTGGGAAACCGAGGTCTCTTCACCTATTACTTCTGTCTTGCTGCAATCAAAAGAAAAAAAAAAAAAAAGAGAGAGGACTTTGGGGCTTGGATTCTACTGATGATTTGACTGAACCACAAGTAAATCAAAGGGGAAGATGAAAAGCATTCCTGAGAAAGTATTTATAAACCTACAGGACTGAATGACAAGCATCCAAGATTACTAACAGAACTAATACAGGAAAGTACGATACCTTTAGCAGTGATTTTTAAAGTTCACAGAGAACAGATGAGGTGCCAGAGGATTTCATAGCAACAAAATACAGCACTCAACTGAGTTATAAAAAGGGGCATCTAGGAATTTACTAACCAATTCATTTAACTTCAATGGCGAATAAACTATGTAAGGAGTCATAAAGGAGCCATTATGAGAACACAGAGCAACACAGAACCATAAATAATAGGGTGGGAAAGGGCTTTAAGAGGTCAGCTAGTAATCTCATCAGAAATCTCATAACAGTAAACATTCAGCAAATACAGTACTTGGACATACACATTTCAACTGGCCCTTCCTATACATCTGAGGAGAGAACTTGCCTTCATTTCAGGGCGGGTGTACATTCCTCATACAAAACCCATTGTAAAAGAGCGGCTTTGTTACCTTTCTGCATGGTTTGGTCTTGGTATTGAGCTAAAATCCTAAAAGGTGACAGGAGAAATTACTGCAGCTGGCACAGAGAAAGAAAGTTGTTAAACTTGATGACCTTCTTTTTCAAATTCATATATCCTGGACAGAGAACCAAGTACCAGATCATCCAGCGAGTGAACTCTGATAACACGAACAAGCTAACCCAGGGATAGAGGACCTCGGGAGGGAGAATGACCTATCAGAGAAAAATTTTAAAAAGTTTCTCCTGCTGAACAATTTAAAGCAGCAAAGAGGTCAGCCTGCAAAGGTCCAAGAAATTGGGATGGTGGCAGCATAAAGACTGGGCATCTCAGGAAATGGTGCTCCAAGCCTAGGGTGCATTTGGAGTTCCACCAAGGCTGCAGCGTGGCTACATGCTGAGTTTTCTATCAGGCTGGAGGAGGAACGGCTTCATTCACTAATCAGACGCTGTTAAACCCTTGATTACAGCTCATGTTTCTATAACTTTTTATATAGTTTAGCTCTTCTTCTGTAATAGTATATAACTTCTAGGTCTTGAGTACTATATAGGTTTCAGGGGAGTCATTTAGGAGATCCAGGGAAATTCTGAATTACACAGATTAGAAAACCGGGATGGGGTCTTCAGAGCTTACCCTAAAATGTTAAATTGTTAGTCAAGATGTAATGAAAAACCTCTGACATCAAAGCTCTGAGCCATGAGGGCATTTTAAGAATTCTGCTTCTGCAGTGAAATCCCAATTCTCTTCCTCTGCTTGCACACAGATGACTAACAGAGGTAAGCCAGACGAGCTATCTCAGTTTTGAATAAAGCAGTCCTGTGCAATTGCATATTTTATCCAGGACTTCTGCTCATCTATATACACACACACATTTTCCCTTTAAATACAAAAGGACATAAGGCCATTTTGAAACAAATTATAAAAAAGAACAGAAGTTTACTTGTCATTAGGTATAGATAGTAATAACCAAAAGCAATAACCAAACTCCGTGAGGAAATGGAATACAAACCATGATGCTAAATGAGAGAGGAACACCAATTAGGTGCAACAGAGCTCTTATTATATGACATTCTGATTACCTTAAATTATATTCTTTTTAATAGATATCCGTTTTTATTTTTGCTTCTGAAACAGGTGAAGTTCCTTTCAAGTATTGACGTCAGCCAACCTCAGCAATTGTTCCTTTAATAGCTCAACTACCACTGCAGCCACAAACGCCATGAAAGAGCTATGCACTCCCCGCACAATAGCCATTCTATTGGGTCACTGCTGCAGTGAATATGGATGGGCTGCTCTTTTACAGCACAGTATTGTGTGCATTAGAGGGGCCTCCTTCCATGTGTTGGTCTTTACCCTTCTACCTCCCCACCAAAAAAGAGGAAGTAAGTTAAAGACATCATGATCCATCTTGAAAATAAATCTATTTTTTCCTCTCTCTTAAAACATAGTGAATGTGAGTCCTCACTGCTGTGCTGGAGTAAGGCCCCAGCAGCCTTTCTGCACAGGCAACGGGGTAACCTGCCCTGACTCCGCACATCTCCGCCCCCCACTTGGCAGTTCCACCCATCATCCCTGGTGCCCAGGGCTGTGCGATGCTCTGCACCCACCGTCTCTGTCCACCCTCATTGGCACATTCGGCCATTGACTGGCAATGCAGCTGCCAGTGCAGCATCCTGAGGCGCATCCACTCCCTGCTGCATCTCCCAGACCCCTTGCTTCCTGTTTAGGCTTCACTTCTTGACCTTTAATTACTACTGATGTTTTACCTCTCTCTCTCTCTCATAGGAGTCCTGGGTTGCACTGTTTATTTAACATTGCTATTATTTTCTTTTAAAAAAACAGCCACAAGTTGAGGATCCGTGTGGGAGAGAGGCAACATTCCAGTGAAGGCTGTAACTGTTTCATTGAAAACGTTGAGCCATTGCAGCTCAAACAAGGAAGGCTAATGGGGAACAGCAAAGGCCATCTGAGGACAGAGGAGTAGACACACTCCTCGCAGAACTGAAAATTAAGGAAGCCCAGTGAAAAATGTTCAAATGACGTTTTTGCTTCCTCTCTTTTTTATCAGATGAGCTCAGTTTGGGGTTTTGTTTTCAGATGTGAAAAAGTTTTCTACTAACACACTATGGAGAAAGCACTGCAGACCAAGGGGAAGGCACAGTCTGCCAGGGATGCTCCTCCCAGGGCATGCCAAACACCACCAGCATCACACATTGCACACTTGAAGCGATGCTGATTCCACACACTCCTCAAAACTTTGCAGAAATATTGGACATGGTGCTGCTGAAATTTTAAGCTCATTGCTTCTCTGATCCTCTGCCCCTTGAAATAAATTGCAAGTGCTTCAGTAAAAATGAAATGGGCTGCAGATTTTTAGTGACTTTTGAAGTCTCTTCAGTTTTAGGCCTGTGAACCACTTATGACAAGACCATTTCGTGTGCAAAAGCATGCTGGTTTCAGAGAGCTGATGGCAAACACTCAAAGGCTCACATGGACAACCGATTTTTAGCCAATCCTTATGGCAAAAAGCAAAAGATGCCCAGCACCACCTGCATCAGCCTGGGCTAAGACCATTACCACTATAGCTCTGTGTTTTACATTCCCACGTCCCATGGCAGCAGGATGGGCAGAGGCTGACAATAAGGACATTCATTCAGGGGGTTGTGTCTGTTACTTTTTGAAAACAACCCTTGAATGATCTGGAACTTGCAGTCAAGCCAAGTCAGGCCTACAGCATTTTCTGTGTGATTTACATAAGGCTATTAACCAAACTTAGTTCCCTTCAAGAGGATATAAAAGCAAGATTTTACATGTTCTTTTTACTCATTTTTATCAATCCAAAATTAGAAATATTTCTTTTTGAAACCTGAAATCTTCCCAATAACCTCAAAGTCCCAGTACAGAGGTTGGTATGATTTGGAATGAGATGGTGACCATGTATATAAGATGGAGAAGATACAAAGATTTCATTTCCTACAAATTAATTCCTTGCAAGCTGTGTAAACTTTCTTTACTATAAACAAAGTCTTTAAAGACAAAGATATTAAGTTTTTTTTCTTCTTTGAATTATTTAGAGAAAAAAAATAGATATGTGATTTTGCTGTCTAGGCACATCAATCATTAGCCAGCAAATTGAGAATCGTTCCTATTACCTTCCACAATACACTTCCTCGTGGTCCTGACTATAAAATGAATGTAAATAAACTTGCAAAGAAACAGCCTTGCAAAGCCGGATATTACTAAGCAGTCTGAAATTTCTACAATAGATTGACACCAGTTTGTAGCTACCCCCAAAAACAAACATCATGATTTTTTACTCCTAATGGCAACATGCCACAAAGCCAAGACATGCGCTCACTGCACTAGCACAGTGTCATCCACACTTCCATCACCTTTCCAAGCCCTTGCTCTGTGGAGCCTTCAAAATTCAGCCATAAAACTGTACAGAGGAGTAATTCGGGAAGTGCAGGAATAATCCGTCTTCCAGTTTGGCAACCTGGCCCCATTCTGCGCGTCGGCTCACAACTCCCAGTGCTCATACAGGGTGTTCCAGCCTGCCACAGTGGCGGGAAGGCAGCTGCTGCCAGCCCAGGCTGCAGTGCCGCTTTCTGGGAGCCTCCTGGGAGGAGGGGATGCCCCTCAGTGCTCAGGTGCGAGGCATCCTCACCTTGAGTGGGGCTGGGGGCATCACAGGCAGGGAGGTCTGTGCAGCATGGAGTACTCAGTGTGGTACCCAGGACCAGCCTCTGCAGATTTGGGGAGAGGCTGGAAGCCTCAGCAAAACAGGAAGGGCATCTGCAAAACAGGCAAAGCACCACAAAGGCACAGTGGCCAAGAAGGGCCTTTTATTTTAACCTAAGTGGTGGGTTTTTTTTCCTCTTCTATTTCAAAAGTCCTGATGTTGGAGCTTATGTTGTGAGACAAACTAGTACCAGGGAGTCCCTGGGAGTATCCCCATGTGTCTGCTTTCAGGAAAGACGTAAGGGTCTGCAATCCACAGGCCTAACAGAAATGGCTTCGACAAATAGAAAAACAAGTAATTATGGACAAATGTAAAAGTACCATCAGAAAGCAGCAGTATCATCCTTGAAAAATATTCCAGAGCACTTAATTCCTACTCATATTCAAATGTATGTAAGGTCAATTAAAAATGCTATTTGCTGTTATTTGTTTTCTTTCATTGTATAATTTTATACCAGTACATTGCATGTCATTTATTTAAGAGAAAGAGCGCTTTCATATACTTGAAAGGCATTTCTGTCCCGTTAATGCCCCATGCCTAAAAATAAAACCACAGGACTCATGATAGTTACCTGCCCTTTAGAAGAAAGAAAAGAAAAAAAATCCACCCAAAGGCATGTTTTCCTAGAGAAGCAATGGACACCTCCTCAGAAGGGCACAACCTAGAGCCAAAAAGGAGGTAGCAGGCAGTGGGCGCTATGGCTCCCACAGGGGTCTGATCTCTACCTTCAAATGGATTTGCAAGCATCTGTAGGGACCACCTGCACTACAGTGTGCAGGGCTGACAGGTTTGACCTTAGATGCTGAAAGCCACAGGTCCTCTCTGCTGCTGAGAGTGCTGCACCGCTATAGTGTTGCCAGGAGGAAGACAGGTGGGGGGTGGCTGTAGCCCTCGGCCTAGCTTGTGCTGAAACACTAGTGCATCAATCTGGCAGGACAAAACTTCAGAGCGACAAGTTCCAGAGAAGATAGTTTGCGCTGAGAATTAAATAATGTATTTTGTCAGAACGAATATACACACTGCCCTGACATAGCCCTCCTGGAAAATACCCCTGTTCTCCAGTTCTCTTTGTTGACTGTTTGCACCCATCACACAGGACAGCCCCGTTCAGCACGAGGCTACTTCCTTCCCTGCCACTCATAACCACTGCCTCTCAGCATAGATATGCACACACCACAGTGAGATAACAGTTCACAGCTTGGTTATTTTTGTTTTGCCTTCTCTCTCCCCAGTGACTGCAATATTTGCTTCTGACAGTACTAACTGTCTGACTTCCCAGCTTCCACTGGAAAAAAAAATACCAGAAGTCACAATAGATGCCTTAATACTGCTGTTCCTTAAGTTAATAAAACCAAATATGCATTGGAATCTGATTACTCAGTTTTCTTTATTAGATACTTTATCATTTGGACACCATTTTCCAAACTGATTTGTTATTATAAGAAAAAGCAATTATGTGCTCCAGCATGAGTTCTGCTACAAAACTCCAGTCTGTTAAACCATGGCCCAGTGACAGATAGTGCTCTGCTGAGTATATCATAGCTAGTGAAAACAGATTTGTTATACATGACACTTGAGGAAAAGAGTGACCAAGGGCCAGTGTTATCCCTTGAGCCAAACAGGAAAGTGCAATCCACTGCTGCCTGTGTCACAAACAGAGCTGTGTGAACCATGGTAGTTTCAGCTGTAGGAGGCTCACAGCAACTTTCTTGAGTTACATGGTCCCCACCAACTAGACTTCATTTTGAATTTTTCTTTCAAAGTAACCACAAATCTCAGTACCAGAAAACAGAGATTGATAGAAGTAATCATCCCTCCCCAAATCTGTTAGTTTGGTGGTCTCTAAACTAAGCGCCACCTGTCACAGGGTTTATTATCTTCAGAGAATTAGATATTTTCCTGATTGAACTAGTTTTAACCTGCCGCAATGCCACTACCCTAACCTCAAGAGCATTTGCTTGGTACCTGCCTTATCTATTGATTTCTCTGTGGTTTCTCACGCAGCCCACTTTGCCAGACCTACATCTCTTTCCAAGCAGCCCTCAAGGGCTGTGCACAGCCTGCCCCTGGGAGGAGCCAGTTGCAGCCTGGAATCAGCTGAGAGTCGAGGGACACTGCAGTACCAGAGTGGCATAGATGAGTGAGGCAGCACAAGCCTCAGAGACAAATCAGAGAAAAAGGAGAGCACACCTTGCTCTCATAAGCTGCAGGGAGCCTGGCCAAGCACGGATGGTACTCGAAGAACTGCCTGTGGCTCTCCTCACCTGCTCCCAGACCCACTAAGCCATCCAGTGCAGCTCCTCAGGCTGGGGTTTCCCTTGGGGAAGGCTGGAGCTCACAGGCCACCTTGCACCCCATTATGCTCAAGGCAGTTGGTGCCTCCTGAGTTGGTGTCAATGCCCAGGCAAGCTACAGGGAAAAAAAGGCACCTGGCCACACATCGAAGGCAGCTCCTCGCTCCCCAGCTCCCAGGCCAGCTCAAACCACCAGCAGAGCCACAAGGGAAGGGATCGTGGCTGGCTGCTTGCCAGCACATATTGGGTTGCCTTAAATATTGTGTTCTGACTACATGTTGGGCTCAGGATGAAACAAACATACAGAAGGAAATGAACAGGATTTTGCTTTTAAAGGTATTGTGTCAGGTACATTAACAGCTCTACCATACATGTTACTCAGCTCTTCAGAGAGTGCTTAGGTTTCGTTTCTGCTGTAATTGTATCAGCATCTTGCCTCAAGCCTCTCTCTGGCTTTCCTGCTACTTAAATTATTCTCCTTTGCAGTCACATATTTAGCCGTCTAGTGTGCTTTGCTGGCTGTTGAACTACCGCGAACACGTCCTACCGAGGTATTTTATTGAGTCACCTATGGCTCTTGTTGGCAGCTTTTGCTTGCGAGCGAATGCCAATTCCATGGTTAGGATCTATAACTATTAGTTGCTGAGCACAGAGACAGCAAAACTGAAGACCTCTGTGATGGGAAAGCAGTCATTTGACAGTCTTTAAGAAAATCTCTGACACAGAACTCTGAGGGTGGTTTACAGAGAAAGCAAGGAAATATTGTCTGGTTATTAATATAATAAAGGTGAATATAAAAACAGTTGACTTGCAGGAAGCAGTGAGTCATTAAGCGGGGTGCTGCAGCAGACCAGAGAGAGGTATCGGTTCAGCTCCCACTGAGATCAGCACAAGAGTGAACCCATTCAGGGACATTATTTTTGCTGTATTATTTATTGGTGGAACACGTGAATTTGACAGTGATTCGTGAATGACAAGAAGTTCAGAGGTATATCAAATGCGGGAGCTACACATCAAAAATACCAATGATTTAAACTACTTGGAGATTTGTCAGAACAAGATATGAGTTTTAATAACAGGGGAGGAGAAAAAAAAAAGGTATCTTGACACTGCACCTGGAAAAGACCAATTTCCAGAGCATTTACAAGGCAGGCTAACTTCTCTGGAGCAGAAGAGAAAGGAAGCATTTAGCTGCCTGCAGGTGCTATTGTACCTGCTACGCTCTTGCAGGCGCAGCACCTTCAAGGGAGCAACCTGAGCTAAGCATAAAGCTGATCCACACTGAGTTTTGTTGCTTCAGGGAAGAAGGTTGAGCTGCCCAGAGCCATGTAGCTCTGTAACTCCAGGAAGGCAACAGATGCACATTTTGGTGACTTGTGCCTGTCTTTACCCACAACCATGGCCACAGGCACCTGATCCCACCTCAAGATAGCAGCTCCTCTCGCTTTCTATGGCACTGTCAGTGCAAAATTGGCAGCGACGCTGTAACAGCTTAGGTTGGGCATCTCTCTACATTCACCACCATGCAAAGCCAACCCTGTACATGTACAGGGCAGAAACAGACTCTGTTAGGAATAATTATTGATCCCACAGGCTCAGTACAGCTGCCTTTACTCAAGCAAAACTTCCCCTGGAGTTATTATAAGCAAACAGTGTATGTTAAGCAGCAGGGTTGTGTCTACACATCTGCTAAGTGGCATTTAAATGAGTTAACTAATACCTGCCAGGAAATGCATTTGTCAGCTGTGGTCTTTTTCCCCTCCAACTCTGGCACAGAGAAAGCAGAAATCAAGTAGGTAGAGCGTCTCCCTCCAAGACTGAAGGGCTGTGAAAATCCCTCTTCTCCTTGACAGTCACCCCTGCCCCTCACTCTTCTCCCCAACTCCTCTTGCCTCCTGCAGGCCTCAGCACACTCTTTCTCCATGCAAGTCCCTACCCAGAGGGAAAGGATGCCAGGTGAAGGGGAAAGCATTTTGTTTGCTGAACATCTTCTGTGGCCTGGGGGAATGCTTGCTTACATGGTAGGTACATTTACTGAATATCCCATTGGCTAGAACAATCTACTTCAAACAAATTGATCTTCACTTTACATGTCTCATGATTTTAAAGAAATCTGGGCCATGCAAGTCTCATGCCATAAACCCTAGAGGATCATCTCACTCTGACAAATTCCAAAATTCAGGACAATTAAGATAGCTCAAGTTTGGGAGCCAGTATTGGCTACCCTCTAAATCAATAACCATTCCTTAAAACACACATCTAAAAGGAGGTTGGCTGAATTTAGGGAGAGCTGTCACAAATGGATCACAAGCATCCTGCATTTTAATGCTTTGAGAGTCCCGGGTGTCACAACAGCAAGACAAAAGACTCCCAGGAGCCAGAGCTATGGCATTAAAAAAGCCATCTTAAAGAAAGTAGGGAGCGTTATTAAAACTTAACTGCTCCAGGGAGCTAGCAGATGTAAAACACAGTAATTAATTTAGTCTGAAATGGTAGAGCCCTGTCAGCAGAGAACTTCAATCCATGTGCAAGGGACAGACAAAGGCCTTATGAGGTGCCTGAGAAAATGCTTTTCATCAGGAAGGGATGTCTGAGAATTGAGGAATAGCAAGGATACTACTCAGGAAAGAAAGTCATCTGTTACTGAATTTCCAGATTTTTATGTGAGAAATTTCCTGCACTGGAGAGACCAGGTGCTGCCTTGGTTAATGCAATCGCACAGGGGTCTAACATTCAGGTTTTCCTAAGAATAAGGTCAGCAAAAGTAACTAAGAAATCCTACAGTCAGCCAGGAGCACTGTGCAGAGTTCTGCGCTTCCACTGGGAAGTGGGAGCAGGGCCAGCACCTCATGCCAACCTGTGCCAGCTGCAGCAAGACAGCCACAGCCTCAGCAGAATCCTGGCTAGGAAGGGCACCAGTACGTTCAGGGGGCGGTGCTGAAAAGGCCACCCCAAAAACATCATGGGGCCCCTTGCCAAAAAATAGGCTAGGAAAGCATCTGGGACCCCTTGCTCCTGGGACAAATCACAGCAACAAAAGATCTTGAGAGGATCTTGAAGAAAAAACACACAAACAAAAACAAAACAAAACAAGGAGTCCCTTTCCCCCTTCCCTGCCTCCCCAAATTCTGGCAGTTTCCAGAGGGGAAATTGAAATGAACCTTTTTTTTTTTTTTTTTTTTTTCCTCCAGGGATGTTCAGAAACCTTTTGAACACCATTAGTTTTCATTTCATACGGCTTTGCAGAGAAAAGGTATATAAACCTTCAGCTCTTTTAGATGACGTGATGTAACATCCATATTATACAGCCTGGAGCAGAGAAAGGAGCATTCATCTCAATATTTTAACAAAAAGAAGCCATTTCATGCCATCTTTACAACTCAATCTTATTTCAGGGGCCATGGGAGCTGCATAACACCAGGTCTTCACAGCTTCCAACCAAATGATTTAATTTTGAGGAAACAATATCCACATGCAATTAACTCATAACTTCACTCAAGTGAGTAGTTTGAACTAGTGCACAGAGAGCACCTGCATGTACCAGGTTGCACACATGTAAATTTTGGCACAACTTGGTTCTTAATCATGTTAATCTTGATGAACTGCTTATCTTGTTTACAATGGCAGCAAGCATAATAAAACTATAAATACACTATCTGCTTTGAAAATCCTGTAAAATCAATTCCGGAGACTTCAAGGAAATCAAAGGAAAAGTGATAAAATTAAAATGCTCCCACTTAAGTAAAATCTTATTTCCCTTCCAGTAACATACAATATTTAACTAAGTTTTAATATATTCAGTAAAATGTGAGCATATTAACAACATCCTCAACATGACACAATTTACTGTAAAGTCATTGCTATTCTGTTCACTCATGTCTGGTCTCTTTGTTTCAAGTCTGTTTTCCCAGCTTACACTATCAGGTCAACAGACTCTAACATAAATGAGTAATGCGTCTGGAATTTTTCCTTGCAACACCAAACCTCAGAACAAGAGCAGTTTGAAGGGCCATGCTGTGAGAAGGATGGGAAGTGGCTTCAGCTGCACCTCTTCTCTCCATCCTCTCCGTCCTGTTCCCACTTTCCCTTCCACGAGACTCCTGCAGCCTGCTGTCTTCCCCTGACTTCATTTCCGCTTCTTAGAGTTCTCAGAAGTGGCATCTGGACTTCTGAAAATTCAGAAATGCTTTTTCTCAGGGTCTAGGATACTAAAACATTGCCATGCTTCCCATGTTCTCTTAAAAGCTGCAATAACGACCTCAGGCAAACTTGTTCCTAGGCTGAGTATCAGCCCGATGTAACCTGCTCAGATAAAAGTATTTGTGGTTATTTCTGAGGCTCTGCTCAAGGTTAACACAGTGAGGCTGGGTCTGTGCTGCTCCACATTATCTGCTGGAGCTGAAAACATAACCCTCACTTTCTGGAGTTCCTGACAGTACCGGAGCTGTTGTGGGGCTGGAGAAGGATGCCTCTTCCCTTAGTATTTTATCTCTCTAATCTTTAGGAGTGGAGTGTCCTTCTGAAACTTTCCATCATTTCATAAGGATATTAGGAAACAAAAACCAAGTTGTCTGAAAAGTGTCAGTTCTATTTTTGCCAAGAAAAATATAACAGGAAATTTTATGCTAAACATATGTGCAGAACCACAAAATTGAACAATCAATATGCAACCACTGTTATTAAGATCGAGAAGTCTGTCTGTCTGTAGAGATAAAACTGATTACACTTGTGATTACTGCCTTAACATTAATTCTAGTCACAGAGTCACTTCACATATTCAGGCAAATAGAAGATCATTACAGTAAGTTCAAGAAACAGAAGTACCATTCTGCAAATAAGTCATTTATATTACTTTTTTCTAGTTCCTTAACATACCAATGGGGTAACAAATACATTATGGCATTCAAACAAAACAAATGGTTCCTTAAGTATATTCAATTCAGAAATGCACCAGCAGCTTTGAAAGCTGAGCATCACTGCTTTACACATGAGAGTTAATATATATAATATACATATATGTCCACCTGAGCTATCTGGAACCAGTGTGACCAGCCAATACACAACTCCCGAGAGCAGGTCTCACTAGGGATGCTCCACACAGAAAGCAGCCACTGCAGCAGGAGGAACTCTGCTCCC
>JAWLRI010000460.1:2509142-2523977 GCA_034781795.1 Crypturellus tataupa | reverse complement strand
ACAACTCCCGAGAGCAGGTCTCACTAGGGATGCTCCACACAGAAAGCAGCCACTGCAGCAGGAGGAACTCTGCTCCCCAGGGCCGGCACACTGTGGGCACGGGCACCTGAGGAATACCCAAGCACTTCTGCCTTCCCCTGCCTCTGCTGCGGGGCAGAGCGGAGTGGGGGCTTAAAAGCACTCTTACCAGTATTCCTGTTTAGGAGAAGATAAGAGGCTTGAGCCTGTCACTTTTTCTTAGAAAGCACTCGCTTCCCTACAGCAGCTGCCAGGGTTCTTTCCACAGATCTGAGGCTCAGGCTGAATGTTCATCATGCTTTGCCTTTTTTCTTCCAGCAAAGGGTGTACCTACTCCATCAGCTAAGCCACTCCTTTCTGCCCATCAGATCTGCAGAGGCCGAGAGAGGGGCTCTGCCTGGAAAAGGACTGTGCACTGAGAGCAGAGAGCTGCTCCACCCTTTCCACCACCCTTTGTTTTTATATGAGCTAGAATAAATTATGCATCCATAGCTCAATTAACCTAGTGTTCCTAGTGAAGGTAGTCCCATGCTCTCGGTCAAAAAGAAATAATCTCACATGGCCTTATAGAGAGGTGAATTTTCTGAGGAAATTAATATTTTATAACTACTGGGAAAAACAGAACTTTATGCAACATCCTTAAGAGAAACAGCCTCTATCCTTCCTCGGGAAGGGAGACAGTCTACACCAATAGCCATTTAGAAGGATTTTTCTTCCATATAGGGCTGAAGAGAGGCTGAGCGGGGACAGTATGCAGATGGTTATCGAGCTGGGCACCTGAGTGGGATCTGCATCAGGCAGGCAGATCCTCCTCACAGCCAACCTATAACAACTCCTTTGCTGGCATTAAGCTAGTGATCAGTGTAACAGTCAGACAAAAGAAATTATGCAAGAAAACAAAATGACTAGGAAAACTAGTCACCTACTAACCACTGCAGTTATTCAAGGTGGCAATTACAGTGCTTTGAACATATACAAATCGAAATAAGTGAGCAATTGAGAGTAGATAGTAGATGCCATAGCTTGACACTTTCCACCACAAACCACAAGCAAGTAGTGACTTTGTCTACCACAACCCACCGTGATAAACCCTGGGGCCTGATGAAGCCCCAGAAGTAGAATTCCTTATAAATGCACTGACGCAGTAGCCTTCTCCTACTACTAAAAACAGGGCAGCAAATCCCAAGTCCCCAGCCCACTGCCAGGGCAGGACCTTGCTTGGTTTCACTGGGACAGGGCCCCTTATCTGGAAAGGCATCTGGGAGGGTGATGGTAGGGTTGCCAAAGCAGTCAAGCTTGAGGGCTACTCAACCAGTTTCTTTTCAGACTAGTAATTTGTGACTCAGAAGCAGGCATCTATTTTTAGGAAGGGCCCCAGTCAGTTCCAAATGGAAGCTGTGCAGACTGCAGCTCCCAGCAACTGCCAGGAGTTTCACGGATGTGCTCCTGACGCTGGTTCCCTCAAGGCTGTGGCCAATGCAACTCAGGACCAGCATCTATACTGCTTATTTCAGTCTGTGGGTCCTCCAACCATACGGGTTATTTTGAACAATATAAGAAATGTCTCATATCTCCAAAATACCATTTTTCCTTTCCCTTCCCCTCAAAAACAACTCCACAGCCTCTTCCAAACCACTATGTCAGCACGCACAGTGTGTCTTCCAGCACAAACTGTCTGATATCCTCTGAGTCAGCTATGTCCGATGAGCCACAGCTGTCTTGGAAAGAATCCATAAACTTTTCCCTTAAGTTCTGGCGCAAAATGTGATCTAAATAAGTGGTCCAATCTAATTTCTTTCCTTCACTGGTTTAAGGAAACTGCATTTCAGTTCATGAGGTCACAAGTTAGGGAAACATCTTAAGGTCAGCGTCTAAAACCAATTCAGACAGCAATACAAACAAACATTGATTTGAAAAAGAGACATGGAGTCAGAAAAAAATCTTTTTGTGACTAGACTATCACTTTCAGGAGCATCATGCTCTGGAATTAAAGTTTCATCTATCTCTGAAAAATATGAATGAGGCAATGTATAGGAAAGAATGAATTCTTATTTGTGTAACACTCACTGCAAATTTATGAAGTTAGTCTTTTAGCAAAAGTGATTAACTTTTTTCAAATGAAAACAGTCAGCAAGCCTCTTAAAGTGAATAATGCTAAAATGTCTGAAGTCAGTGATGGTAGGAATATTAAGCAGCAGCTCAATATATATATTTTTACTATTCCAATTTTCTCTATCTTGACAGACATACTTTGTTGTAAAAACTTGCATGTTTCAACTGCTTTCCAGTTCCAGTTCCATAGTCTAACTGTGGCTGATAGACTACGTTAAAGACAATTAATGTTGTCTAATAAATGGCCTTATTCACAATAATTTCATACATAGACACTGTATTTTGCAAAATACAATACCCAAGAGATAACGAAGATGCTAAATTAATGACAATATATTATTTTTTATGACTCTAAATTGAGATAGAAGAATCTATAGGGATGCATGTGTACGTTTATATTGCAGTATGCTCCACAAAGCGCAGCCCACAGATGCTCAGCACCTTCGTGGCGGGAGTTCTGTGCCCGCAGTGCGCAGCTCTGCTGGGCACACTACTTGCACAGAATGAGCCCGGACCCCGGGGCTCCCTTGGGCTCACTGCACACCACCACGGCAGCTGCCACCTAATGCTACCTTCCTGTGCGAGTTTATGACCTTTTTGATATCACCTTTGAAAGCTCTGCTAAAAGATCAGTTTGGGGGCCCTACATTGCTGTCGCGCATGTGAGAAGGATTTCTATAGGTAGGGGAGCTGCCCTACTAGCAGGCCTGGACTGGCAACTTGGGTAAAACTGCTTGCATACAAGGTAAGTATGGCCAGAGCCCTCCCTATCCTAAGCAGCCTGAGAGCCACCCTCCAGGAGTCAGCAAGGACCATGACAGCTTTCAGAAGGTGACTTCAGACTGCACAATAGCACATACCTGGCCAACAGCCCAAGATGCCTGGTTGCCCCCCAATTCCTCTGCTAACTCACTTCTCACATTGACTGCCCTCAGAGGTGCAAAAAGCAACCCTCTTTGTCCAGAACCATGAGCCAACATCATGAGAAGAGGTTTGCACACAGGACAGAGCTGCTGTCCGGAGAGGGCAAAATGGCTAATCGCAAAACACCCGGTCTGGGAGCTTCAAAAACCAGCAGATTCCACACCAGGGTGGAGAGTTAGCTCTCAGTCTGACTGGCTTTCTTATTTATTTAACAGCCTCCCCGGCACTAAGCAGGGAAAAATTCCTTCCCTGCATGTTGCCAAATTCCTGAGACTTGCAACAAGGTTCACAGACATTTCCTGGTTTGTTCTAGCCTCAAATGCTAGCAAGGAGTAGAGGCCTATTCACAGCAAGATCTTTCATACCTCAAAGCCATCATTTAAATGAAGGAAACAAATTTACCTTTCATTGAAAATTCTACTTTGTGCACAGCCAACTGAAAGTTATTTCCACACAGACTGGCCGTAAATGGAGAGGAGGAACTTGCAAAGAAAGAAAAGTGCTAATTTGCCTCTGCCTAAATCAAAGCAGTTGCTAGTTGCAGGCACTGGGCAGGAGCATGCACTAAAGCACATTGTTTGACTGGAGTTTGTGTAGCAAAAATAAAAGCTTGCACGTAGTGAAAATGAGGTAAAAAAGAAATCTTATGTTCTCCTCCTCATTAGCGCAGTGGGACAATAATATCAGAGGTGTTAACCGGCAGGTGTGTTCACAGATAATGGCCTGTGCCTGCTGCACTGCAGAGAGAACTGAAGGCAGGTTTGAAAAGCTCTCATGCAGCAGGTCTCTTTTCACTGAGGTCAGGTCCTATGGCCATAATGTATTACTGTCGCTCAATAGCTCTGTAAGTCCTTTTCTCGAAAAATTTAACCCTTGCATGGGCACAGCATAATTTGCACAGGTAAAGTTCAGTCCTTAGCATACGAGCAGGGCTGCCAAGGCAGCTCTACCAGCGTGCGCTTGCACATGGGAAGGCCAGGCTACCTCACACCCTGTACACCACACAGCATCAGAAGCTTCAGCACAGGCTGCCACCTCAGGAACCTTGTTCCAGGGGCACAAACGGGGCAAGAAACAGCTTCTGAGAGGTTTTTGGAGACATTTCCAAGAAGTCTAGGTTTTTAAAATCTGAGCATCTGAAAGTTTCAACAAGATCTAGCAGGGTCAATGCTGAGGACCCCAGTGAGCTCACAGCACTTGGAAAGCAGTCTCAAGGGCTGATCCATTTGTTTTTCTTCCGGATGAATCACTTTTCAGACAGACAGACAAACACAAAACTGCCTTGTTTACACATGCAACAGCTCTAGAATATATGAATTTGTATTAAAAAAAAAATCAAGAAATTATCAGGCCAGTGATCAGCTCCACATTGACTGTAGCCCTTCTTACTTCAGCCATTTGTGGCTAAAATGTAACTACCCAGAATAAGTAAACACCAATCTGGTAAAATGTAGGCATGGTTAGACACATTTTTAACTATTTTCCTTGCAATAAAACCCTGTCGTTCTTTGTTCTTTTCTTAAAGTGTTTTTGTCTTTAAATGGGAAATAATCTACAACATCCTTTGAATGACTCAGTCTCTCTCAGTGCTCCATAACCTACATGGGCTCACCATGGAGTGGGTAGAGCGCTTTTTTAGAGATGTACAGAGGGAATTTTTGTTTCTTAAAGGAGATCTGTGCTATATAGCAGGATGTGTCACAATGAACCAGATTTTCAGATACAGTAAATTTAGAGGAAATTGTGCACAAACTAACGGGACCCTACACCAGCACCAGAACAGAATCTGACTTTTTAAAATGTGAGCTTTAAAAAAAAAAGTGGGATAGAAAGAAAGAACACCACAATCCTTCTAGCACCCCAGTGCTAGAAAAACACTGATTTGATCCCACAGGCTGCTGCTGTCCACTGTCAGACAGAATTTGTTCTGGCTGAAATGGGTCCCTTGCTCTTGATGGGAACCCAAACTGGACCCTTTATTTCTCCTTCACATTTTGGCTGATTGAAGAATGTTTCAGTCAGGGTGGGATGTGAAAAATTAAGAGCCTTTTAGGAATGGAATATCCTGAGTTTCCAGAAGCCGTCTAGGTCAGCCCAAGGTCTAAACGGCCTGTGCACTCATCCCCAGTATTTACACTGACAGTAGAAACAAGACGGCAACAGCTGCAAATGATTATGCTCCAACCCTCTCACCATGAAGTGCTGTAATGAAGGATACTTCCATTCACACACTACAACAGTGAATACTCACTTCCGTATAAAAACATTCATGCAAAATTTATTTCAGTGTGGCTAATTGGTATCCAATTGAATTCTTTTAAAAGGTGTGCTTTGCAATATCTGTCATCCGAAAGCTTCCCTTACCAGGAGGAAACATCTGTCTTCTTTGCACTGGGTTGAATGCAAAGTTTTTCTGTTTCCACATCACATATATCCCAGAGAGGGTCAGAGCAGTCTAAAACAAGGGTTCCCAAACATCATGTCCATGGAGGACTTGCACCCACGTCTGTGCTATTGCTTGTCACAACCACACTGCTTTGAAGCCAGTGCAAACCATGACACGTAACACCACCTAGGCACCCTTGGAGTAAAAAGCACCAAGACCTGGTATCTGCCCATTAGCCTTTTCTCCCTCCTCTACTACTGTAGCTCTTGCCATGCATTCCCACGACATGAGTAGGTCCAGGACTGACGTGGAAACTGTTACCAGTTGCTCAAAAAAATCATGGCACAGGGCATAAATACCAAGGTGTTTTAGGAACAGAAATATTATGAGGAAAATTGAAATCTGCAACGCCACTAGCACGACAGAAGGCACCAAATGCCAAATCTTCTCATATTTCCAGACTCATGCAGTTTATAGGCGTAACCAGATGCTTCAAGAATAGTTTATTCGTTAATCTATACACCTTGGGACTAACAGAAAGAATGATTAGACCATAACAGGGAAAGCATACTCTAGTTTCTTCAGCTTTAAGTTTAGGATCTTTCTTTTCTTTTTTCTCTAATACAGACTTTTTTTAAACAACATTTAGAGTTCAACTCTTTCACAGAATAAAGCCTGAAAGAGAAGTTGATAGAAACACAGAAGTTGTTTAGATCTGCCCATATCCATGTACAATAGCCATGGACAGTGTGAGTAGTTGGGCAATTTATATGTTGCTATGTTCCTAGATGGGCTGAGAATACGACTCATACAAAGTTATTCATTGTCCTTCATGACGTGGACTTGAGGAATGGAAATGGAAACAGCACATAAAGCAACTCTAGTTACTCTGATGACTGAATTGAAAAGTTTTCCTCCATGGAATTTGATAATAGAGAAAGCAGATCAGAAAAAAGTGGCATAAAATATTACCATAATCTCTTTGAGAATAGAAAACTTACTGCACTGACTAATAAACAACAGAAAGAGACTTAACATTTCCCTTTGCACTTACATTTCCAGTTACATAGTTATAGAAGAAATTATTAGAAGGGTATTCTATTTCTGGAATCTCATCGAAGATGACAGAAAACAGCAGAACATAGATTTTGAACATGAGGGTAAAACACTGTCATTGCTCAGAAGAACGTTCCTCTTTGCAAATAGCAGGAAGAAAGAACAGGAAGATCCCTGCCGTCTGCAGCCTGAAGGAAGCTCCTCGTGAGTTATTATTCCCTTTCAAGAATGTGGTTTGTGAAGTACTAGCACACGGCCACGGCTGGTGAAACAGCAGTGAGCAAGAGCTACACAACACGCAGGACCCAAGCTGCTTCATTCATCCTTTGATCCTTGGCAACCTGAACTCTCCCTCTACGGTACGCAAGAGCAGAACTGCTACATGATATTGTTCAGAAATCCAAAGCTCCTCTTAAAAAAAAAAAATCATTTATGCTACCAAAATAACCACTAGAACAACAACTAGCAAAGCAGTTAATTCTAGGAGTGCATAGTACCAAAATAGGAAAACACAAAGCCACAAAAGCCAACAAAAACACTCATTAGCAGGGGAAAAATAATATCACAGGGCTTGGGAGTCTGAGTCGTCCCCAGTGCTTACAGGAGCTATGACTGCTCCCGATAAATTACTGGCCACCAAACTCCAATGGCCAGTGTGAAGCCCGCAATGAGTAGGTAAGTAGCGCGTGGTGTGTCACAGACCTGGAATGCTGGCTTAGCTCACTCCAGTCCAGTCTGTGCATTCAGTGTGATTTCCTCCACTGCGTGACATGGCAAGGTTTCCTCAAACTCAGCTGGAAGAGTGGAGAGAGGGAAAAAGACTAACCTATGATTAATATGATTTCTTTTAAAATTAATTTCATGCACTAGATTGAAAAAAATAAATAACAGTGTGTCACAGGTTGGAAGTGAAGACCTCTTGTTTAGACTGCCTGTGTGAATCAAAATGCACACATTTAATTTTGGTATTACTGAAATGGATGATTGATTTGTCATTCAGTAGATTATCCTGGTGTTTTTCTATTGATATTGTAATTATATATGTCCACTCCATTCAACAAAAACTGTCCAAGTCCTACTGTTCATTAAGTTTGAGCTTTTGGATGCAAAAAGTGGGGGACTGCTGAGTCCTAATCACGACCAGCCATTGTTAGTCAAAATAATTTTTAAACAGATGAATATTATTTGGCTTGACACCATCATAAGCAAATCAAGGAAGCATGGTCCACATAAAATATAGATTATAAAATCAATTAGAAACAAACAGATTTAGGAAACTCTTAATTGTGGTGCACTCCTGAGAGGGAAGAATACATTGATTGGAGTTTACTAGACTCAGTAGTAGGTCTAGTTCTGTTCTAGCTTTTCATTAAGGGAAGGAGGAGGGATGGAATAGAAAAGAAAGACCACCATGGCCTTCTAAGTTATATCTGGTTGGGAGGCAAGACAGAAGGGACCTTTACTCTATTGGAGGATAGACCTTGAATGCAAAACTACTTTAATCACTTGCAGAAATGCTTTGGGAAAAAGAGAAATGCAACTCGATGGGGAAAATGTGAAGATGCTTCTGGTAGGCAGGAGAGGGGGAAAAAAAAAGTGAGCATCACAGCTACAGGAGAAGAAAAACCTTTCAGGCAGCACTTCTGCAAAGAAAGAATGTGGAACATGGTGGGTCCCGAGTACAACAGGAGTCCATTAAGCTACAATACTGGAAGAAGCAGACAAACACAGCACAGACACGAGTAATCCGAGCTAAGAAAGCACTGCAGCACTCTCGGTGTCACTCACACTGTTCCCAGTTCCAGTCACTCTCTAACATTGACAATGTATAGAAATATATAGGAGGCGACAGGCTTAACACAAAGCAAGAAAGATCCAGGTCAGAGGGAAAAACAAACAAAAACACGAAAAAAAACCCACACAAGACAATGATAAAAGGGAGGGCAGAACTGCTGTAGCCAGCAAAGCAAGGCTCTGAATTTTCCTGTATTGAGAATGTATTACACAAGTAACCCCTAGAAGGGATGGGGGTACTAAGTACTGCTTGCCTGCAGGCCAGGGGCTTTTAGAGGTCCCCTTCTATCGCCAGGACTGCAAAGAAATGATCATTTCTGGTCTCTGGTGACCTATGTCCCTTTACACCTCCTTTAGAATCTGCTATTTGGAGCCTGCTGATCATTGCTGCACAACAGCAGCATGAAGCTGTTTTCATTACTCACCACAGCCTGGAAGCATCTGCAACCACATTTTTCTTTCTAGGTTGTAATACTTGAAGAAATTAGAGAGAAAGCTGGCATGGCTAATAATAGTGCCAGCACATGCTGGAAAGACTAAGCTTTCTTTTAGTCCTTCAGAAGCAAAAAGAACATCATATAAGAGGATGCAACTTAAAACAAGGTAAGACAACAGTGCCTTTACTGGCAGAGGTGGTACAGTGTGCATGGTCACCACACTTTTACACAGCAAGCTGCCATCTAGTCTTTGATACTGTATGTTGGAGTTGTTTTGCTCTGATTTTCAGACACAATCGCTTATATCGAAGAGAAGCACAGCAGTTGCTCACATGGAGCAAGAGCAGTGGGAGTGGTAACCTGACAGCTAACTGGCAATCACACACAGTAGCTGGAAACACAGAATGTGACCTATCCTACCTTGAGGCAGATGGACTGTCTCGCCCTCAAGATACCCGTTGCCCTCTCCTAGCCCAAGACAGATGGGCTGTCTCGCCCTCAAGATACCCATTGTCCTCCCTAGACAATTAATATAGACTGGACACCTATGGCTAAAGTAGGTCACAAGTATTCGCTGCCAGAGGAACAACCAGCCTTTGATGGACATTTTCTAGGCACAGTGAAGCTATGCTAGGGGGGAAGTTTACGTGTTGTCACACTGCGCAGCCATACACATAAATAAAATGACACACATGTTAAAAAAAAAAAAAAAAAAGGATGCAGTGACAGGGCTACAAAGGTATGCTTTCTCACAAAGTGTAAAGCATGATTTGCAGCTGTGAGGGAAGGATTCATTCCCTTTCAGAATGATTTTTCACTAACACATAAATCATTTGGGGCCTTTGTAGATACTGCCCCTAGAGCATTAAATCATTCCTGTTACTTTTGGTAGGATACTTACATAAAACGCAAGAACACTAATGAGACCTAGTATCAGCAGTAGCTCAAGGAAACTCTGCTTAGCTCTCAGAATTGTCTTTTCTCTATGCATCTATGCAGAAGCTGCAAACCAGCCCCAACCACAGACTTTTGCAGCAGAACAAGGCTACAGGTTTAGGTTTGATTTGCAAGAGTTTAACTTTTTCCCTCACACGGTCCACTCATGTATTTTAATTATACCCCAATTGATTTAACTAAAAGTAATTAAATATACTTCTACTTATGAAGGCAATAAATGTATTTTTATCTTCGTTCACTCATGTTCTGTATTATTTCTTTCAGAATAATTTACATAATGGTTTTGCAAAAGTTAAATGTAGTTAATAAAAAAGTGCAACATGCTGAATGCACATATTATGTTGCATGAAACCATTTAGCTTACTGAATTTTTATGTTACAGAATCACAAAATGGTTAAGGTTGGAAGGGACCTCTAGAGATCATCTAGAGATCATCCCTGCTCCAGCAGGGACACCCAGAGCAGGGGCACAGGGTGGCATCCAGGTGGGTTTGGAAGATCTCCAGAGAAGGAGACTCCACAGTCTCTCTGGGCAGCCCGTTCTAGGGCTCTGTCACCCTCACAGGAAAGAAGTTCTTCCTCACCTGGAGATGAAACTTCCTGTGTTTCAATTAGTACCCATTACCCCTTGCCCTGTCACTGGATACTACCAAGAAGAGTTTGGCCCCATGGTAAGCTGCAAACATTGGCAGCCGAATCACAGCCTCTTACTATATTATCTTCTACTAATTCTTTTATTTAAGGACTTTGTTTTCTTCCAGTACGAGCTCAGAAAAAATGACTGAATTACCATTCTGCTGTACATGGGGCTGGAAGCGGGACAGTGCCGCGAGGCTGCACTGAAACACATCAGGATCTATCAGCATGCATCAGATTTATTGACCCTTTCCTGTATGTTACACCAACACCATCATCAGACAGCCTGCAACATGCTCTACAGATTCTAGAATATCTCATATTTAGGGGGAGAAAAGCGTACAGATAAGCCCCACAAGCCACAGCTACCACTGTGCTTTGGTCACTTTGTGCTGCTGGAGTGATATGGAGTGATGCAGATCATTTTTAAAACGGTCAACTCTAGTGCATCACTACTAGAATAACATGCCACTAGCAGTAATGGGTAGATCTAGCCCACTAGGTTTGTTAAACTAACTTGCCCATTCAGAAATGGTTATACCTACAGTATATGTCATCTTAGTCTTTTTAAGCACAAATGGCATGTATTTGAAAAATGAAAAATAAGTAGCACAATGAAGCTGCGTTAATATTAGAAAGAATTTGCATCGGTGGTTCGTAATGAATGGATATTGGCATTAAGTTCACTGGTGCTACGATACCATGGTGATGGGCCCTGAAGAATTACCAAAAATAGATTAAATGCATGTGGCAAGTGATAATAAGCACAAAATGTTTTCCATACAGTAAAAATGCCGCAGAATAATACATTCTATAGATTAGCTCAACAGAGAACAATTTCCATGCAGAATAAAGAATCAAGGCTCAGAATGAGTAGTTATTGCCAAACTCCTAAGCCCGAAATTGCCGAGAAACCAAAATCAGCAATAGTGCTTGTACCTAAAAAAATTCAGACCTAACAGACTGGCAGAGGATCTGCTGTTGCTAGCAAAAATGCATGAAAGGAGCTGAGAGGTTTGGTTTTAAAGTAAGAAACATTAATCACTGCTGAACACCTACCACAGCAACAGTGTCTTTCCAAACTGCTGGAGTCTCATCCCTTTTTGTTTTGGAGTCAATCAAAACATTGAAAATGTCATTTTTTTGAAACTGTGCTGAGCCAGTTGCTCATTTGATGCTGTATAAAACAACTCCAATGACTCCCAAAGAGTCTCAGCTGAAACTGCCCACTGATTCAGCAGGGTACTCATATGCAGCATTAACAGTCACGTGCAAGCACTAGCAGTCCTCATGTGGGAGTGACAGGCGACAGGCTGATCAGTGTACCCCACTTTCTCATTAACCACCACTATGCTGCACTGCCAGCGAGCATGCGGTATTAACAGGACGCAAAACGCCTGAAAAAGCAATGCTGCTTGTTCCCAGCTGTCAGTAGTACTTTGCTCAAATCAATCCTTATGGAGAAACACTCACAAAAAAAAACAAACAAAAAAAAGCAACAAAAAAAGTTTGTTTATAGAAACAACAGCTACCTAAAGCCATGTTGAAAATTCATTAACCATTACTAAGGTTATTTGCTGTACCTAGGCACACAGAAATATTTAGCTTGCTATCCCCGACATTAAGCTACCATCATCCCAAGAGGAGTGTTCAAGTAAAGATTTCTTAGACTTCACTTGCTATCTGCTTTGCAAGAGCACTGGCTGAAAGGTGGGTCACCAGAAAGCGGCACTGGAGCCACTGCAGAAAGCCATGAGAAAGGCACATCCAGTCACACAGCAACATGCCTAAGTTTTGTAGAAGCAAGCACACTGAGCTGCCTCATAAATGCAAGAGAAACAATGACAAATGTGACAAACTTGAGCATGCTTGGAGAGGAAACCCGCCCCAAGTTTCCTTGGGTTTGGAACAGCCATATGACTGGGGTTAATATAAAACATGCAGGGCCTGTCAACCATAGTGGCTATTTAGAGAGTGAGAAAAAAATAGCAGAGTCCTCACGAGGATGGCAGCACTTTTTTTTTTTTTTTACTTGCAGGAGCAACAGAAAGATCTAATTGCAAAGTCTGTTACTAGGTGACATACTAAGTCCTGACAAACTGTACTGGATGATATTTTGATACACTGGTCTATGCAGAAAACTGCACCAAAAATTCAGCTTTGATCATCTCCATTTCTCTGCTTCCTCAGATTGCAGAGAAACAGAGTGTCTAAGCTAGAGAAATCTTCTGAAGAGCAACAGAAGAAGGACTCATAACCTCCCAGTCCTGTCAGCCTCCTTTGTGGGAAGCAAGGAAAAAATGTACAGAGATAATTTTCCCCACAAAAATTCAGCAGATTCTGAGGACTGGGCAGAAAAAGAAATAAGAGTAAAAACATAATCAAAAAGCCAGGGAATCATTTAGGAAGTTACTTTGTCCCAGCAAAAGATGGTCCAGAGCAATTGATGTATCCTTCTGGAGTATGGAAGCACTCAGAAGATAAGCACCTCCATACTGCATGCAAGACAATCTCCTTCTTAAGCACGGGCTATCAGACAAAAGAAACATGTTTTATTTGCTTTTTAAGAAAGTTAAAAACAAAAGCTCATTAGAAAAATGTGGCAAAGCTTCTACAGACTGCAGATTCCCTTAGTCCTGGGGATACAGCATATTGGGCTTCCCATCTGGGCATGGGGCCTATCTCCTCTGCTGTAAAGTTGGCCTCCCGGTTGGGCTGAAAGGACAGTGGGAGTCACCTACCCCTGCCATGTAGGTTACTCCAGCTTGGGCACTCCAGCAAATTGCTGCAACTCCACTTTTATTTACCTTTTTTTTTTTCTTCTTCTTTCCTTCCTTTTCCAACACGGAAAGGAAGCAAAAAGAAAACACAAGCTCTGTCACCTGTAACGATGAGAGCCTTGTATTTAGCTGAAACGCGCTTTGATGCTGCCAACTGATTCTTCCTCAACCACCACAAATCCATGGTCCATTCTGAGAGAAGCAGCATCACTAAGCTTTGCACCCCAAGAGACATTCACACCTCCAACTTTAGTCATCATCTCAAGCAGGCCACTTTCTCAGTGTTTCCCATTTCATTTATGGAGTTTTTGAACTCCTTTTTCTGATCAGAGAGACAGTACCCCAGCAAAGGGCAGCTGCAATATCAGACAGCCCTTAGCAGAGGAAGGGGTCATCCAGGTATCTGTGGGGCTGGGCCATCATACAGGAATTCTCACATGACCAGTTTCACAGTCCTTTAATGACACAGATTTGGTTGAATGTAAGATTTGGCTCTATAAGAACAAAACATACAATGGGAATATATTTGTCATATGAAGGATAAGAAACAAAGGGGAGCACAGTATAAACTAATAAAATCTTGTTAACCACTACACTACTGCAATTTTTTACCTGAACATTAAAAAAAAGGAAAAAAAAATAATAAAAAAGACAACAACCAAACTCGCACAAGCCACGCACATTCTGAGCTCTCCTCCAAATGCAAGGCTATCATTTGCCATTGTGCCTCAGGCCATGATCTTGTCAGCCCCTCATCGCGGCTCTGGCACAAGCTGGTAGGTAGATACCTTATATAAAGCAAAATCCTTCCAATCTTTTTGTTACAAGTTGGTGTTGACAGAAAACTTCCATGCTTACTGACACTTATCACACTACCAGCAAACAAGACAGGATTCTACCCTAAGCCAGGGTTCATAGTTGCCTTTCAGCACCTCTTTTTTTCCTTTGTAGCATCACTTCCCTGCCCTTCTGCTCCTGGGGTGACCCAGCAGTAACACATTCAGATCAGACACAAACCCTCTATCAGCAGGCTACCACCACACTTTATTTTTGCATAAAAAGTGGACTTTATCATATGATTAATATAGTATCTACTAATAATCCTCCACTGGGGACTAGGAACTACTTTTGTGCATACTGTACTGATCTGTCCTGATCACAGGACAGAGCACTGTGGATACGGGAAGCACGCTGTATCCATTAAGTTTGAGAATGACTCTCAGAGCATTTATGAGAAAGCAGTGACTGTGACTGCGCCTGGTGCCTATAATTCCAGTTTCAGAGCCCAGGTGATGAGGAGGCAAGAAAAGAAGTCCTGCAGCCCACAAGAGCAAAGCTGCAGCAAGGTGCAAACACCTTTGCAGCACAGTCCAGAACAGACGTCTGTCTTCTCCTTTGAAATCCCCTAGCGTCTGAACCTAAAATACTCTCGTAGGCTGGTTGACAAATCCAAGGTCTGTTACTTTTGTTATCCCAAAACGCTGGTGAGATGACAAGGCTCGATTTCACTTTCTTAAGAGCCTCAGGAGTAAGAAAAAAAAACGCAAAGAGGGGAAAGCAGAAAAGTTTTCCTGGAGTTAACGCGGCTGCCCAACGCTCGCGAGCAGGGCGCCGGTGCGGGCCCAGGAGGCAGGGCCGGGCGGCGGGCGGCCGCACAGCGCCGGTACCGGTACCGATACCAACACCAACACCGGCACCGGCACCCGCGCCGCTCCCGCCGCGGCTCCCGCGCACT
>JAWLRI010000460.1:2482454-2509042 GCA_034781795.1 Crypturellus tataupa | reverse complement strand
CGCCGCTCCCGCCGCGGCTCCCGCGCACTGAGCGCCTCGCGGCGCCGCCGGGGGGCGCTGCTCTCCCGGCCAGGGGCCCAGCCCCGCCGCCGTTTCCGGCCTCTCCGCCCACGGTGGGGGGTGCGGGGCCGAGCACCGGGGCGCTGCAGCGGCCCGTGATGGGAAAGCGGGAGCGCGAGAGGTGTTCCCTCCCCTCCCGTTTTATTTAATGAAATAATTATATATACAAAGGCCTCGCAAGGCTTTGAAGGATGGAGTTCTCATAGGAAATTGCACATACTGCCATAAAACTAAGTAAACATCCAGGCTGCATAGGAAAAGACAACAAAAAAGGCAAATTTCAAAGCGCAGCAGTTTGTCATCTGTTTACATCTAGTATGGAGACCCTGGAAATGATCTCAAAACCTTCTTTCTTGGGCCGGTCTGCTCCGCTGTAAGAGCGGAGCCCCACAAGACCTCCCCGCAGCACACACACTGTCCTCCTGGTGCAAATAACATCCAAAAAGAGACAAGGGGGCTGCTTTTATCCAAACCTCAGGAAAACTGAGATTTCAGAGCCACATGGCAAAGTTTATGAAGATTCTGCTTTCCTATTTTGATTGGTCTCTTCACTTTCACCTAAAGTAAATTCATCTGCTTTCTACTTAATGTTGCCCAGGACAGTTTCTCGTCTCTTGCCCATACCATTACTCTACAGTTTCCTAGAGAATAGCTAAAAATTTGATTTTATAACATCCTGCAAACTAAAAAGAAGATCGGTCTGCAAAGACTTAAATTACTACTTACTATTTCACATGAAAAAGCATGGTTTATCCTGTGCTGTTGACTATGTTGCAACTGGACAAGGGCCTCCTGAGTCACAGGGGCAGGCCTGTGCCTCATCTTAGCAAACAGCACACAGCAGAACTCATGGCTCGTTTCGGTAATATTTAATGGGTCTTCCTAGATTTTCCAGTAGAAAAAGACCCTTAAGCCACAGCCTAAGCAAGAGGTTGGGATGACTTGCAGTTAATTTTGGCCTGTAATACGTGTTTCTATGATGGCGTTCAAAGCGAGGTGAAGTCCATAACATTGACTTTTCCCAACAGATTTAAGGCTACAGTGCCTAGAGGAGTATATCCGCAGAGACAAATCTGGCTCTCCACAGTCTCACTTCTGTGCCTCCATGGCCCAAGATATATTCCTAGGTTGGATCCAGTGGAGGAATATTGGCAGCATTTCCTTGAGAAGAGCCAGGACCGTTACCAAATTTTGTATGTCCCACTGCTCCCCAAATTTTTGGTCTGAAACACATTTCTACTTCATTGTCTACATTAATAGTTGGGTTCCCACAAATAAGGGCTGCTGGAATCATAATCACCATCTGATCTACTGTTATCAGCAGATTGAAACATCTTTGAGACTAAACTGAATTTACCAGGGTAAGACCAGAGTTTTCTGTAGGGTGTTACAGACAAGCTGTAAATCTGAAACTGCTCCTGAATTTCACATGTCCTGGACAGGTAATCATAGGGAAGCAACAGCCAAGCCAATGTGCCAAGGGTTCCTACTGCACAGAAATACTTTCCTGGCCTGGGGGCCTGTTGTAGTTAGAGAGAAGGTAAAGGGCTCATATGAAGCTCAAGACTCCTTTCAGCACTTTAAAATATCTTTCATTTAATTTTGACCTGAAATGGAATCCTGTATCTGTTTTCACATTTCTGAATTCACACCTTCTGAGCACAAGAAGCAGAGCCATGATTATAACTCACTACAAATCTTGAGTAGTAAGATAGACTTCTCTGGTAAAGATAATCTCCTGATCTATAGGCTACACAAGGGTTAAGGTTAAGTTCCGCACAAAAGAAGCTCCAGAACTCAAACCATTTTGCAATCCTAGAAGACTGGCACATAGCCAAAATCATGCAGCCAAAATCACTTCTGCAGCATGGAAGGTGCAGAAATGTGGGGGTTATCGCAGGCTCCTGCAGATGGCTGGGAGCCTGGTGACAACTGAGGGAAGTAAACATCAATGCTCATTGTTAGCTTTGCAGCAGTGGGATAACCACCTTAGGATGAGCAAGGCCACAGGACAGAAGACTATTTCCACCTGGGTGGGGTTTGCCATGGGCTTACTCCTGATAATCTCCCGATCTATAGGCTACACAAGGGTTAAGGTTAAGTTCAGCACAAAGAAGCTCCAGAACTGAAACAATTTTGCAAATCCTAGAAGACTGGCACATGGCCAAAATCATCAGACTGAAAGGACTTCTGAATTGTGATCGGAAGCAAATTCCCGGGGTACTATTCAGAGGCATAGGGCTCAGGCTTCAGGAAGAAAAGCTGCAGAGACAGGAATACTACACAATATAGAAAAATTTCAGGGAGTTAAATTGATAATATGACATATCAATACTCTGGAGGCTTTTTTTTTTTTTAATTTTGGCAAGAAGGGCATTTTACTCTGATGTTCCAACTAAAAGCCTAAATAGCAATAGAAGGCATAGGACCATAAGTTGATTTTCACTCCTTTTGTAGGGACAGTGGAGGATTGCCCCTGTAGATGCAATGAAAAGCCCTCCTTTTTCCTTGCTCTCCTCTAAGCCTGAGCTCATGCTGAGGCTGGACTTGAACATCTCCAAGATGGAAGCTGCAGAAGTGTGGAGGTTATTGCAGGCTCCTGCAGATGGCTGGCATTTGGTGACAACTGAGGGAAGTAAACATTGATGCTCATTGTTAGCCTTGCAGCAGTGGGATGAGCAAGGCCACAGGACAGAAGACTATTTCCACCTGTGTGGCATTTCCCATTGGCTTACTCCATCATTATCCCAAGGCTCAGCGATGAACAGCTGCCCTCCAGCACATCGCCCCCAACCCTACAGCCAAATTTAACTCCATCCTAACACTGTCCAATATATAATGTTCATATTAAGCCTAGTCTATTAAACCCATCAACCTCTACTGGTAGCAGAGCTTATTGTAGCAGCACAGATTCAGCAAGATAACTGAAGAGGAAGGGAGGATGCAAAGAGGTTTGATTTGGAGAATGGAAGAGCAAAGTACCAGTAAGGAGGAAAAGGCTAGGGAGGGAATGAGTTCAGTATTTCCCAAGCATTATCAGAGGGTCTGACACTGTCAGTAGGAGCAAAAAGGGGAAAGGATTTGGTCAACAACATATGCGACTAAGAAGCTGATGGATAAGAGGATTGAAAGCAATAGAAAAACCAGAAGCAGGTTGATTTGTAAAAAAAAAAGGGGGCAAGAACCAGAACTATCTCTCTCACTCATCTCTCCACCCACTCTGAGAGGCTGCAAAAAGAGAAGGGAAAAAAAGACTCTTGACAGATATAAGCAGTGTTCCAGCCACTGAGTCATGACAGGAAACTACTGATACTGTAAACTAGTACTATAAGGTCAGAGACTATTTAAGTTCTACCAAGGTTTACTGTCAGGGGAACAAATATTCAGCAGTAAGGATTTCTGCCTTTCATATTACTGGGTTTGCTGTATAACCATTTAACATGTGTTTTAAAAACCTGTCTTGTTTTTTATTTATTTTTATTACATTATTTTTATTACAACATTATTTTTATTACAACAGTGCTTATTACAAGAAAGATGTAGAGAAAGCCTCCAGAAAGAGTAGAATTTGGGGCATTACTGGACTGGAAGATCAGGCTACTCCAACTCTTCCAACTCTTGTACCACAGAAAAACACTTAAGTACATTTTATTATGATCTTCTTATCTTCCCACCAGATTAGTCACCAACAGTTGTCACCATGTGTCCCAGACATAGTCCCTATTGGTCTCCTCAGTGTAGCACACAAGCATTGGGTAGAATTGCTTGGCACAGCCGCTCTGATTCGCCTGGGAACACAAAAAAGCAGGGATTTGCTGCAGGAGAAATGTGTGACAAGTGGGGGAAGCCCAGCAGCCTCCTCATCAAGCTAGAAGAGTTCCCTTGCATTCCCTACATCGTCCAGACTTGGCAGGCACAAACAGAAAGATTCAGCCATGGGGTTGTTTATTCCACAACAAGCACTGATTAGAGCCCAACAGGGTTCCTAGCTGTCAATAAGCCAATTCAAGGCATTTGTTGGCCAGTCAAGTGAGTTATACTGCTTAACTGACCAGCCATCCTGAGAAGATACCATGCTGTCCAGCTCCAGCATCTCAGAAAGAAACATCAGACACTGGGCAATTAGTGATAACGGGGGAAGGATCAACACAGCACAGTATATTGATACTTGGGGAACCACTAGCTACGTCATACTATTTGTTAAGTAAAGATTTTTAACAGCCCACTGGAATTTTGCTCTCATTGTCTAGGTCTACCCCTTTTGCTTTGCAGCTACCCATCTGCCTAGGTCTTCTCTTCCTTCAGGGGTTAAGGCATAACAGAATGGTTTTGTGCATCTGTTGCAGTGATCCATTACACTAGCAGTTTTCCATCTCAGGCATCTTAAGCTAATTGTGTCCATAAGTCATGGAGGTCTCCGTCCAGCTCATCTGAGTCAGAGCACCAATCCTGAACCAGTCTTGGCTGAGCACAGTTCAGCAGTAGGGTGTGTTCACCAGAACAGCAATGCCTGCTACATTAAGAGTCAGGCAAACCAGTTAAACACTAGTAAACCTCGAAACCTGTCTCCTTCCTCCTCCATAAAGAAAACAAAATATAACTTGCCACTTTAATGTACGGAATAAGGGGATGTGGGAAATCTGTAAGACAACATCCAGCAGAATCTTCTAGTAACTAGGAGCTAAGGGTTGAAAGCAATGCATAGGCCTTGCATAGCACCAGGTGCACCTGGCACTGACAGAAGCACTAAAGAGTCCGAAGGGTGGAAACCTTCGGCATTTTGACTGACAGTTGCTTTGAAAACTGTTTATTAGCTTTGCCAATTAAAGAACAAAAAACAACAACAAATGTCACAAATCACTTGTTGTTGCTATTACTCAAACCAGTCAGATACTGCATGTTGCGCGTAAGCATAACAATATATAGTGTAGCTGATGAGCATAGAACATTGCCTTTAGAGATCACTATTAAAAAAAACAAAAAAAAAAAAAAAAAAAAAAAAAAAAGCCAATTCATTTTTGTCTGGACTAGCAGGTACTGAGAATAAAGATGACATGATGATTTCCAGCAAGGGAGCAATACTTGTCTCAGTTTCCACACCAAAAGCAGCCATGGAAAAGGCCAAGATATAATGACTCAGTATCATGGCGGGGGGGGGAGCGGGGAGACTAATGAGCAGCAGATCAGGAGCAAGCACTGGTCTCTGGAAGAAGGTGCTTTCGTGAGCAGAGCATGAATTTAGTCATCTCCTGTCATGATCAACTGCAGAGGTTTCCATGAAATAAATGCTAGCTAAGGCTGCTTCACTGTCTTACACATACATGCACACACACATAAAAGTATTTTTCAAGTACCTCTGTCTGGGACCTTCCTTATTCTTTTCTTCCAGTATCCAACTTAGCTCAGCAGGGCAGAAGCCCCTATGGTAACCAAAATCCCACAGCACAGCATGAGAGTACATATCAGCCAGTCCTTCGATCATTTCTCTCAGCTCAGTGAGGAGAGATAACAAAAATATTAAGAAAATCTACCTAGAGCAGAAATAAGCACATGGCCATTTCAGCAATTGTTGAAATGCAGATCTAAGCACATGATATTCCAGTCTGATTTTATAGACTTGCTTAAACACTATAAAAACATCTTAATTAGTTATCACATCCTATCAACAAAGTGAATTTCATTCCTGTAATAAATCTGAAACCTGGAATTATGAGAAAAGCATATTGGGACCATACTGATTTTTTTTTCTTGTTTTATAAATGATTTAGCAGATTTTTCTAGAGATGCAGTGGGAAATACTAGTAAAACTAAGACTTGAATCAAAGTCTCCCAGTGATCCCATTCATTCTTGATGGGGATTCATTGCTTCTTAGTAACAGAAATTTTTTTTGGAAAAAAAAAATCTAATGCTTAGTTAGAGAAGTTTAAATTCTCAAAGACTAAGAATTTATTTTTAACTAAGATATCAAATGCATTTTTAGAAGCTGATATATCCACATCCGTACTGAAAGAGGCTTCACCATTTAGCAGCTACGTTTAATCTTGCAGTGCTTTGTCTTTATATGACACTGCAGGAATTTTAAAGTCTTCATTCCTCAGGATAAAACCAATGTGGGGAGCAGCAGGACTCCTCTCCATCCATACTAACCTCTCCATCGTAGGTCAGGTTTTCCTTGCCTCATATTCTGCTCACGGGCAGCACCAGAACAAGACACTTGCTTTTGGCTCCAAGACTCTCAACCTCCAAAAATAACATAGATACCAAAAATGCCAGCTATTGCACAACACCTATAGTCCTTGCACAGTAGCGTTTTCTAGGTTTGGAGGCTCAAGAGTTTTATTAAGTTTCACAGGATTTGTAATCTCTACAACTGTTGTTACCTCAAACAGGTGTTTCAATGAAAAGCTAGGTAAAAGGAGTAAGCAGGGTGCATGTGTTGTGAAGGAAGGAGTATACACAGTACACAGAAAAGTCAGGCTGCCCCAGTTCAGCTGGTGCCGACTTCCCTGTTCACACAGGTGCCTCCGTGCAGCACTGCAACAGCAAGGCCTTGTGCCCACACAACCTGTTCCACACAAGCCAGGAAGTACTCAGCTACCATAATAATACTGGGCAATGCCTAAGCACCACCAATCCAAAAAATAAAATAAAATAAAAGGAAAAAAAAAGTATATGCATGCCCTGTAAAATATTTTGAAAGGCTTTAACAATTACCTCATTATTTTGTGACCAGAACTTTGACAACTGAATGCGATAGACACCACCCACTCACCCCAGCTGAGTGCTGAACCATGCCATGAATATGACACAGTTACAAGGCACTCAGCTCTTCCTTGCCTAGCTAGCCTGTCATTACAGCATTTCCTTAAGGCAGCAAGAATTCTGGCATCCCATAAATCCTCTCCTAGGCAACAAGCTGATTGATTTTTTTAAACTTTTTTGTTAATTTTTAACTGTATAACTGGTAGTTCCATCTGCTATTAAGTTAAAACAAAGAATTGAAGCAGCCAAAGTGATTTAGGAACTTAAGTCAGCACTGGCCTAGGGTGATTGTAATCTCCTTGCAGCTGTGGTTCGTGGATGGATTGTTTCTGTCAGCCTCTTGGCAGGCTTTAGTCGAAATAAGCCAGACTAGCAAAGACATGGAAAGTGCATACTCTGACGCGGTGCAGTCTGGGTGACCCCAGTGAGTACTCATACAAGCTGAGCAGATGTGCAGCACTCCATGGCAGGACGGAAATAGTGATGAGTGGGAACAGATCACTTAAATATATTTTGAAAATATCAACCATAGCAAATTAAACATTTCCTGGGCAGCCTCGAGGGAAAGTATCCAGCCTAGTCAGTCAGTCATGGGAGCAGGAACGCAGTTTTACACCCCTACACACCCTGGAAAGGCATGTCAGAAACAGCATCTGCCCATGGCAACATATGCAGAGGCTACAGCCCCACGTATAAGGAGAAGCCCTCCTGAAGTGGCCATTCCGTCTTCTCAGAGGCCGAGGCTGGGAGTGCCTTGGAGCTGCCTACAACACCTTCAGTTCAGCCTGCTGAAATTTCTCACAACATGGAGCGATCACATGGATGTTGTCTCCATAGGCAGCCTTAGCCTGTTCTCTGGAAGGCTAAACCCGTCAGCTAACTCTCAAACATCCTCACAGATAGATGAGCATGTTTCATGAGCACATCCCCACATTGAGATCTTACATTCTGCTCTTGGGACAGCTACAGAAGTTACTATAGAGAAAAACAGTTCAGTATATGTGTCTTTCTCAATACAGTCTGTTATTGCAAACAGAAAGGAGACCAAGTAGCTTTCTTTGGTCTAGCCGCAACATCCCACAGACCACCACTGCAGCCTACACAGCTCTGAACCACCCAGCGGTTATTTTGCATAATAGCTTTACAAGCCTGAAATCCAGACTGTTGACCTGCAAGTTTCCATTATTTGTAAAAAGACAAATTCATTAAACCTTAAAGCATGGAAGTTTTACTTCAGGTTTTAGACTTTTCCCCATCTTCTCCTGGCAAGATGTATTCATTTCTCATACCCACAGAAAAACTTTCCCAAGGAGAGATGGGGGGAAAACAAAAACAAAAACAAAACAAAACAAAACAAAAAAAAACTCTGAAAACTGCATGAATTACCAAACTTGCAATGGGCAATGCTGTAGAGAATAGCATCAGAGTAACTACAGAATAAGACAGACCAGAGTCTGCACTGGTCAGTTGGAGGCACATGTAACTCCTTGAAGGTGTCAGCAGGTAGCTAGGTGCTATAAATATTTCCCAATAACACCCAGGATAATAGCTGGCAGAAACGCCCACAGTGAGATTTATTTGCCCAAACAGTTTGTGTAAAACATCATAGCCATCCAGGGCACCAGCAGTACTGGCATGGTGCTCATAGTTACGGCTTGGGACATTTGGGAGACCATTGCTCCTTAGCATTTGTACCTGGAGTTCAGTGTGTCCTCAAGTGTCTTGAGCACTACTGACTCTCTGTGGTTAGGCACTACAAGTGTCCCCTGGAAGCTGAACTAAAAGCACCTGGAAAAGTTGGCTAACTGTAAGGACTCAAGCTGTAGCTCTCATCTGCAGTGTTACAGTACTAGTTTAGGGTTTGACATGCGAATATCATGATCTGACAAGAATTAACAGGAATACCACCATAGAGGGTGATGACACACCCTCCCTGCTCTACTGACAAAGGTCATGGTCATATGAGACACTAGTCAATCACATCAGGAGACTAAAAATAAACCACAATAGGATATGTTGATAAATACTTATTTCAAAACACTATAGTTTTTACATGACTAATGTTAATGTGATTTCTACGTGAGGGGGGAGAAGAAAAAAAAAAAAAAAAAAGAGAGAGAAGCAATTGATTGCATGTTAACTGTACACAGCAAAGAAACAGGTAACTATCACCAACCTTGTCTAACTCATAATTATAAAATCTTATTAGGTACATAAAATAGTTAATGTCATTTTTTAAACATGTCGGTGACTACTAATGCAAGATAACTGTAAGGCCCAAGAGCAAGAAGAAGCAAGAAGAAAGGAGCAATCATTCGCAAATAGAGTTAATGCTTTCATGACTGTGTAGGCTGGCTTCAGCACAAGCTAAGTATCATATAGAGGTTGGAAAATGTCTGCTTAGACCTTTAAGAGAATTCTATTGAGAGTTAGGTCACCATCAAACCATTTTCACAATAGCATCTGCCACTGAACTGTTGATAATTAGATATTCCCCAAGCCCCACCCCTTCAGCAAGACAGGAAAAAATGATAAAGATGGAAGAAGGAAAATAAAAAAATAAAAAAAAAATAGTCACGATGAGGATTACAGCATTTTGTGGCATGTACCATGCTTGTCACAGGGTAGGGAGAGGGAATCTGCATATCACACAATGTTGCAATCTCTGTGGAAACATCTTTCTCTTCTTGCTTCCTCTCCACCCTTGTTTGGAGAGTTAAGGTAGGATGGGAAGGTGGCCCAGCTCTTTAGGACATTCTGCCTAGAGTTTACACAAGCACATGAGTAGCTTTGCTGGAATTGCTTTTGTCACTTTTCTAACAATAAGGGAAAGGGAGAGACTGAAAGCCTGGGTGTGTCTCCAGGTGCTCAGGGATGACAGAAGCATACTGCCTGGGAGGCTCAGGAAGAGGATTTTGGAAAGAGAAGGCAGTGTTATAAGGAGACACCCACCTGCTCATCTAGGATGCTGTAGCTGGCAATGCCAGAGTAGAGCAGGCTGCTCAGCTGGCTCCCTCAAAACAGGGAAACCTGAGTGCAAGCACTCAGTGCTTTGTCCCTTTGTCCCCTGCCTTTTACTTCCTTTCAAACAGCACAGGCCCCAGAGAGATGCAGAGGACTGCTACTTTTACCCACTGCCTACAGGCAGGTTCATCTCTATGAGGATCCTCCATAGAATTACTTAGGCTCCACATGCACTACAGTATCTGCTCATTCCCTATATTGCAAAGGCCTTCTAGAAATACTGAACATACTGGTCTAAAACTGACTTCTGTTTTCTCACAAATTGCAGTGACACTAGTCACACCCTCCCTCCCAAATGTCCATCAGTTAAACACACCAGGAATCTGAAGGGCTAGTAAGGTATCAATGCTGACAGTCTGAATTTTAACACTAAAGGATAAAAGAGTGTTACAGAAAGTGAAACATTTCAATACACATTTTACTGTTGTTTCATGACTCTTCTTAACATGGGGCATCTGCAAGATTTCTCTACAATTGGCCACTTTCCTGAAAGAAAATGCATCTCTGACAAAATAATTTATACAGCCTAACACCGAGTGCATCATTCACGCAGGGAACCATTCAGTACAGCAGGAAGAGGTTATTTTACAAAAGCTACAGAATTCCTAAACATAGTGAAAGTTACATTCAGGTCCTAAGTATAAAGAAACACACACAAAAAGGGGACCTCCCACCAAGATGGCAGAAAGATCAAATTAAAGCAAAAGGAAAAGGACAGCCTTGGATATTTATGCACATACTACCTCAGAGCTCTTCGAAGTAGACCTTGTTTCAAGCACAATCTTCCATACTGGAAATTTGCCCAGTTGGCAGATAATTTCTTATTTTTTGACAACACCATCTAGTTTAGAGTGACTCTCTGGTGGCAGCATCAGATCCTCTTTCATCCTAATAAGTTTTGATTATTAGGGAGTGCTCTCTTTACACACACGACATGATAGAAGTACAGCTCTACACTAAACCATACTCAAATAAAACCAGCAGCAGTCTTTCAGAAAGGAGAAAAAAATCCTTCTAAGTACATTTTTACTCTGATTGCAATTATGTAAGTTCAGAAACTTTGTGAAGTGTTAGCTCAAGGAATACATGTACTTTGGCACAGGCGCTGTGTTTGCAGAGAGCATTGCTGACAGCTTATGGACTTTCTGAAATGCACCATCAATCCTGCAGTGTAAATCTCTACTTCAGTCTTGTTCCATTTCCCTGCATGAAGACCCAAAGCAAAAACTTAGCACTTCACAGGAATGAGCATCCTGAATGGAAACTCCTAATGTTCATCGCTGAATGGAAACTCCTAATGTTCGAGAGGCCAAGACATCTCTCATTCCCATTTGTTTGTTCTTTATTTATAAATAAATAAAGAAGTCTTTTTACCTTGAAATCCAGAAACTTTAAAAAAAAAAAAAAAAACTTTTTCCTCTGCACCACACACAAAATATTTTAAAGTCGCAGGTTTTCTCTGCTATAGGATCATTTTCAATATGTACATTTATTTTCCCCATGTCGGTGGCATACATTTAATGTAAAATTAAAAAAATAATAATAAGAGAGAAAATAAAGCATTTCCTAGGAAGGTGTTAAGAAGCTGATGGAAACATGCAACTAGCACAGAATGTAATTAAAAATGAATATGCTATCTATGCTTATTTCAGAAATGCTAGAAACATAAAAGCATTATTTAACATAGCACTCTAGCAAATATATTACTTATAGCATACATATTTACTATAATATTCCAGAGACACTGTCATAAAATTTATATTGGAGAAACAGAGTCCTTAGTTAAAAGGAAGGCAGAATAGTTACTAATCCATGTTTTGGGAGATATAGTAAATAGTACTAATAGTAAGTATAGTATCCTTACTAGTATACTATACTATACTTTCTATTAGTAAGTAGTACTATAGTAAGTATAGTATAGTAATTCAACCGCATCTTCTTTACTATGTACTTGCCAATAATTCAATACAGTCTTCCTGAATCTATAGAAAGCCTGAAAAAACATTCAGAAAACCACATAGTATATACTTCATCTTAAATGAAAGGTACACTCTGAAAACCACTTATAAATATTTGAACATCAATTCTGACATCTGTAGCCATGTTCAGCACTGGAAAAGGATACTTTTAAGGAGCTTGTAAGCGTAGTTAGCTTTCCACAGTAAAATCAACACAAGGTTTAATTTCTGAGCTTACCAGTAGCTGTCATAATGCATAGAATTTGTGGCAGATCTGTTTTTACCCTCATGTTTCCAACACACAGGAAGCAGGTGGGATTGCTGTTCCTTTATATCTGAGGAGAAACAAAACACAAGTGATTTGCAGGCATTTGTTGACTCTGCAAGTGCATGGTCCTGTACTCAGGAAGAAATAACCCAGATCAGATTATGGGTTCACCTGCTGGAAAGCAGCTCCATGGAGAGGAATTTGAGAGTCCTGGTTGACAAGTTAACCATGAGGCAGCAATGGGCCCTCCTGGCCAAGAAGGCCAATGGGATCCTGGCTGCATCAGGAGAAGTGTTGCCAGCAGGTCAAGAAAGGAGATCCTGCCCCTCCGCTCAGCTCTGGCAAGGCCTCACCTGGAATACTGGGTGCAGTTCTGGGCTCCCCAGGACAAGAGGGATGTGGAGCTTCTAGAGGGCCCCACGTAGAGCAACAAAGAGGATAAAGCACATCTATCTTGGGCAGAAAGACTAAGCAAGCTGGGCCTGTTTAGCCTGGAGAAGATTGAGAGGGAATCTGATCAACAGGTACAAATACCTGAGGGGAGAATGGAGGGAGAATGGGGCCAAACTCTTCTTGGTGGTGTCCAGTGACAGGACAAGGGGTAATGGGTACTAATTGAAACACAGGAAGTTTCATCTCCAGGTGAGGAAGAACTTCTTTCCTGTGAGGGTGGCAGAGCCCTAGAACAGGCTGCCCAGAGAGGCTGTGTAGTCTCCTCTGGAGATCTTCCAAACCGCCTGGATGGGACTCTGTATCATATGCTCTAGGTGTCCCTGCTTGAGCAGGGAGGTTGGACTAGATGACCTCTAGAGGTCCCTTCCACCCTCTACCATTCTGTGGTTCTGTGACTTCATTAAGCAACAGGGGAAGGGAGCAGGGGAAGAAGACAGAAAGGCAGGTTTAAGCTTGATAACCTTCCCCCCAACTCCCCAAGCCCATCTGTCTGCATCAGGCATACATAAGAAGTGTGAAGATGCCATCCTGACCATGGCTGGTAGTAGAAGCAAAGACCCCATAATAAGCTCTCTGCATCCATAGGGAACAAGACACAGACAGCAATGGAGAGGCTATGCAGCTCAAGACTGAATGAACAAGGCCAACTGCCCCAAATGGACTGCTATGCTGATAAATCAACTGACCCTGGAGAAGACAATGACATGGAAAACACCTAATTTAATCTGGTTTTAGCCACAGTAATAGGTCCTTACCAGCAGTGCAGCTGGCCATAACAAAACATCCCTAATGAAGGGAGCCATAAAGCATCTCACTGCTGCTCTTTTTAACAAGAGTACAAGAAGCCCTGAAATAGGGCTTCTAAATCTAACTTTTTTTTTTTTTTTTTTTTCCAAGGGGAGTTTGGGTTTTTCTGTGCTAAAAGTAATGAGCTTTGTCCGTTTGACTTTCTGCTTGGATACAAGATAAGAAGCTGATGATAATACAGTTTTGCAAGGACCGGCACCCCAGTGCTCTGATCAATACAAGGAGTATTCACTTCAACTCACTGTTAAAGGAGAAACCTATAATCTACCTGACAGAGAAAAGGGGCATTTCAAAGGACACCATAGATTATAGTAACTAAATAATCATCCATTTAGCTTCCCCAAATCTGCCAGTAAACTCCCTTTACTACTGATTCACGATTTCTCCAGAAGCTGAGAGGATTTCCAGAGATTCTCATCACATTTCCAAGACAAAATTACCACAGATTTTGCTTTTATGCAACTCTGAAGGTCCTTTTCCTTCCTCACTACAAGTAACCTTCCATTCAAAAACACAACATATGCAGGGCTAATTTGGCTGTATTCAATTTGCCTTAAAAAAATACCACTGGTTAAGACTGACAACTCGGTCTCAGTCTGAGGGATGCAGTATCACGTAGAAGTCAGGTGGGAAATGAGAATTAATGCTTTTTTAGCTCCTCCACAGAGTAAATCTAGGACAGGCAAAAAGAGAGAGGGCTCCCAGAAGTATTTTTAGAGAACTGAATTTAAATATCATTGAGATTTTAAAGAATAAATAGCAAACCAAAGCAACTCACCAAAACGCTCCCAGACAGGTCTCGCAGGCACTACCCACCACCCCAATTTAAACCCTAACTGCCATTCTTACCTCATAAAGGCACCTGGCAACCACCCTGCCAACGCCCAAATTTAAACCCTAACTGCCACTCTTACCTCATAAAGGTAACTGGCAATCGCCCCACCCCCGGCAACGCCCAGCCAATCAGAGCACAGGTGGGGTGAGCCGGCAGCCTATGGGTGCGAGGCAGGGGCTCTAAGCCCGCCCTCTGCCCGGGACTTGCCTGGGCAGGGCACCAGGTGGGGTTCGCGGAGGAGACAGACTTTGCCCAAGCAAAAAACCAAAACCCCAAAATATTAAATAAAAAAGTTAATTCCTGCTCAAATGTTTGATGGGAGAATAAAAGCACTTATCACAAAATCCTACAGGCTGCTCTTCCGAAAGGGACAAAAGCCCAATGCAGAGTACTTCAATTCTAACTGAACAACAGAGAGGGGGGAGAGAAAGAGAGAAAAAAACCCTCCAAAATTGGAAACTGTGGAAGCTTCCAGAGTGGGGCCAAAGCCTTGGTACCCACGCTGGCACCAGGCGCCACGGGGCAGCAGCAGTGGCTTTGCTCTGCCCCGAGGGAAGTCAGTGCCACAGGGGACGGCATCCCGGAGGCCTCACAAGGAATGGCGACGTTTAGGATAAAGAGCTGCTCCCAGCGTGCGGTTGTTACTGGCAAGGCCTTGCCGAGGCTGCGGAACATCCCCATGAGAAAGGGGAATCGAAAACCTCCAACGAGCTTCGGAAAGTTGGTGGTTTTTTAGGGCTGACCTCCGGGCAGCGACGGTGACGGCCACGAGCGGCTTGGACAGCTCCCTCCACGCCCGGCGCAAGCCCGCGGCGAGACTGAAAATCCCCGGGAATTGCAACACGCGGGACGGCCCGTAAGCACCGCCGTGAGCCCGGGGATGCGGCTGGCGCGCGGTCGCGGAGGCACCGCGGAAACCTCCGCTCTCCTGCCACCTCCTGGGAAGCATCAGCCCTGGCCCGAGCCCCATCCAGCCACCAAGGCACCAAACCGCCTTTGGAAGCATCAATTTGCAGCCCCGCCAGCAAAAATCACCGCTACCGTGTCCACCCAGGGAGATACAGGACACGTTATGAGCTGGCACAAATATCCAATTCCCAGTTTTTCTAGACTTGAACAGAAATCCAGGAATCTGGCAGGGCTGGGCTACCGGCCGTAGGAGAGAAGGGCTCTGAAGGGAAATGTGACCAGTTGCTGCCATTAATTTCTCCTCCCAGCAGCTCCGACTTCTGCCTCTCGTCTCAAGCCAAAAGGAAGAACTATAAACTAAGAATAAATACCAATTAACCTGAATCCTTCTTCGTATCGTGATCTGAACCAGACGCTATATCTATCTTTAACTTTAGGCTGTTCTGAGATGCATCTTCTGTCTGTAGCTGGCAAAAATAAGATTCCTTCGTGAGATAAAGTTAGTTATGGGTCTCAACAAGACCGCATTTTTGGCAATACTGTGTTGTTATCTCTAAGTACTATGAAGTCACGCGGTTTTATGAAAGTCTCTATATCCTGAATGCCTCCAATAGAATAAGTTTCATGATCTGGGAGATTTTAATCCAGCAACTTTTTCATGTTCTGTTGGGGAAAAGAAAAAAAAAAGAAGTGAAATGAGCACAAGCTTTCGTCACGAGCAAAGCTTCTTGCAGCTTTTCCATCACATGTAAACATCAACTACAGGCTTTCCTGTAAAACCCAGGCCGACACCACACAGCGGCATTGCTGAGATTCAGCCCCAAGCAGGGAAGAGCAGGGCTTTTGCTGTGGAAGCTCTACACTATCTAATGCCGAACTGATTGAAAACAATACTTTCTGGTATGAATTTTGGTTTCCAAGAGAGAATAGTAGAACTGGGTTAAAAGTGAAGATCTGTTTTCCTGAACATACCAACATTTTCAAAGCTGTTTTGTTTTGAGTTTTTTGTTGTTGTTGCAAGCAACTCCAATTACTCCAACTCTAAATTACTAAAAACCATTGCTGAAAGTTCACATAAGAAAATGGTTTTACATTATGAGTGCCAGGCAACATTTGCATAGACCAGATTTAGTATAAAAGTTAAGGTATTTCAAAAAGACAGCTATGTCTTCTTCAGGAAAATAGGTTATTTGGGAAAATATATTTTCTAAGCTCAAAAAAAAAGTTACAAGGAGATTGACCAACTCTAGGTAAGAGCTATGCAAGGCCAGATTCTGCCCAATCACCTCCAAAGCCCCTTCCACACAAAACGGTCTCACTGGCTGATACCTAGGATTAGTGTTATAACCTTCACATTATTTCAACCAGACCTTACTGTAAATCTACAGAGTTTTATGTGAGTTAAAGAGAGTTTGCTGTCTGGCATGGACATAGAAGGCTAACAGACCTGCAGATGAAGTCATAAAATTAAGCCTCTACCATTTTAACGTTGCATAAACACAACTTCATTGGTTTAATAGTGGGATTTTTTTGTTTGTATAGAATGAACGTCATCTGGCACTGTTGGTATAGGGCAGCAGAGTGCGACCTGAAGAAACGTGCAGCAGTACCACATAATGGCACTCACTCCCCTTGCCGAGCTGTCCTCTGGCGACCATCGACGACGTCCCACTTGGAAGGATACGTACGTACCTCGCTCGCGACGGCAGCACGCTGCCCATCCCCTTGCTGCGTGGCCACCTGAGGAACTGCTTCTGTGTCAGTGAACCTGTCCTGCAGCTGAGCTCTCTGAAGTAGGGACTGGCAGTAGCTGAATATACGACTGTGAGTGAAAACATCCACCAACATCAACTGCTATCTGCAAAAATGGAGCAAGCCAAGGATCCAGGCTTATGCGTGTCCTCTACAGTGGCCAAAGGAAAGGACGAGGGCAAAATGCTCGTCCCACGCAGCCAGAAGGCCCGTGAGGGATAATCCCTAATAATTTCAGTTTATTGGTTCTTGCCTGGAAATTACAGGACAATGTATACAGCTGTGAAGAGCTAGGCCAATGATAATAGTTAGCTCCAGATAACCAGAAAAAAAAAACCACAAATCTATGCTCAAGTAAAGATCTCCCTTTGCAGCTCCATCCTCCATGCTGAAAGAGTTGGAATGGATATTTGGTGGCCAATGGCACTGGGGCCACCATGTAGGTATCTTCTATCTAGTTACTAGGAAACAATGTGTGGAATTCAGGATATCTGAATTAAAACTTAGGTGCTTGCTTGTTATTTAGAAACCTGAAACACCTTTAAAAGTCTGGCCAAGAGTCTTTGCTTAGAACTGAAGCTTCACATTTTTTGATGAGTCCCAAGTCACAACCAAAACAGCCATCGTAACAAATGCACAGGTATCTCCTTGCCTGGATGACTCCTTTTGACTCCTGGGCTGATTACAAGCAGCAATGTCCTAGAGAAAATGAAGTCTGAGAAGATGAGTAATGCATGAAGTGTGCAGGCACTGAGAGATGATCCATGTATTAAGTACTTTTTATTTAATAATTCATAAATAAATATCAGCTTTCTGCAAACTGTCCCTCAGCCTAGCAATTACATGTTGGCTGATTTTTTGTTAGTGCTGTTCTTTTATAATAACAAACTGTTCCCAAAGCCTCACATCCAGAGAGTTAGACAATCAAAGTACTGTGTGTGATTTTCCACTAAATTCATTCAGTTAGCTGCAATTAAAACAATACAATTCAAAGCCTTGTGTGTTTCCCTGCAAAAATACAAAACTTCAGTTGTTACTATTAATACATACAACCTACAAGAAAGAGTTAACAGAGCCTCTTTGTCTTCGCTGTTGTGGTAATTTTCTTATCCTTTTCTGTAGATGTCCTGGCAGTCCTCAATATTTCTTTCAGTCACTATTCTTCAAAAGATGCACAATCTTCATTCAAGTGCACAGGAAGAAAAGAAATTCAATGGGACAGATTTACTCGTTGGCCAGATCCACTTACTGCAGTTACCCTGGGAAGAATCTGGGCAAAAGTGCAGGGGGTCAGTTTTGTCCAGAAGAAAATTAAGCTTATTTACCATGGAAAAGGTCCCTATTTTAGCAAGTGGTAATCAAATTTCTGTTCAGATTTTACCTAAATATTTCCTATTTCTGCAAAGGCGGTGCCTTAATGAATACTAATCTCTGCCCAGGCATTTAACACAAACAATATAGCAAGTTTAGCATCACTGTAGAACCACTTTTGTTTTGTTTTGTGGGACTTCACTAATGAAACCTGACCCATTGCACCCATTTCACAGGCACAAGAGAGAAGAGAGGCTGTATCTTGCCCCATGACATGGTGTTAAATCATCGGAATAGAGCATCTCTGGCTGCTTCCCTTACCTCCTCACCAAGCTCCCCCTGCTCAGGTTGCAGCCCTGGGACACACTACATTTGTCCAAGTCTCACGTGCTTCTGCAGCTTCTACTAGCAAGCTGAAAAAAATCAGTTTGAAAAAACCCATCTCTAACTGTTGATGAACCTTTCCAGCAACAGCCCAATAAAAAGATCCTCTCTATTTGACACTTTTTCTTTTTAAATGTGTTTTTTTTTACCTGACTTCATTATAATAGAGATAACATTAGGCAAACAGCAACTGCATGTGCTCTGTAATAAACATACTTTTCATAAGGCATTTCAAGGAAACTGGATTAATAAAAACTTTTTATAAAAAAGTTAAACTTATCATCTATGCATACCAAGAATCATGTTGTTATGGTACGCCATATACAGTAAGGTGATATCTCTGAAATCAAAGAAATATTTCATATCACTTTAATATACCGACATTATTGACTGACCTATAAACACCACTAACATTTTCACTATCATCGGCACCTAATGTCTGCAATGCTTTCAAGCGCCCTTAAGTCCAATACCTGAAAACATGTAATTCAGTGCCACAGAGCAACTCCTAAAATCACATCAAGGAAGTTCTTTATTGGTTTCTCTCAATGACTTCCAGATTAAAACTGCTCATATAAACACAGGAGAGGTTTTCTGTAAGTGTCTAGTCTAAAAACACACGGTTGAAGTTAGTAGATCCTTTCAATCCAGGAACAAAGGACTGTGCAACTGGAACACAGTTAATAACTCTGCTGATGACACACATACCAGAACAAAAACCAGTGCCTCCCCCTCGGCATCGTTAAGAAGAACAAAACCATATTTAAGAACTAAAAAAAAAAGACAAAACTCACAAAAGGAAAAGGTAAAGGCTCAACCTTTTACCTACTCACCTTTCAGACATTTGGCTTCATTAATCACCCAAGCATCACTGCAAGAATGGGCATAAACGCCAGATGCCTAGGTAAGGAATAAGTAGATATTGTAAATCTGTTCTCAGCAGCGTTCCAGATTGGTGCCAAAAGAAGAGATATGACTTACATTCATTTCAATTAAATACAATACCTATATTCAGTTCTCTAGTCACCTTCCATTTGCAAAGAAAGGAAGAAATAGCAACTTCTGTAAAAAAAGTTTTCATTTTTTGTCATTTTTGTCAGTGACAGAAAGTGAAAGTGAACAAACTCTGTCCCTTTTCCAGTTCAAGTCAAGTTCCAGATTCAAGTCAAGGTCATTTATGTGTGCGAGCCCCTGAGACCAAGCCCTTGTCAGAGCAAATACAGCTGCACTTACCTGCACTGTAAGGGCCCAGGTCAAAAGCAGCTGCCTTGAGCTTCCAGAATAGGAAGGATTTCACAACAAAATGTCCTTCTAAACAGCAGTTGGTTGCACAAACTTACTACCTCTTCTTGTAACAAAAGCTTTTTTTTTTTCCGTAAAGTTTGCCAAAACACTTGATTTATACAAGTCACACGAGATGAGGAGCAGAAACTTGGAGTGACCTTTCAGCCCTGTGCATCTTGAATCACTTCTGTTATGAATGAGCAATTGTTGTCCAGGTCTCCCCAAGCCGGGGAAGGAGGATGAGCAGAAAATCCCTGGGGTCCTCCACAACCTTACCGGCGTAGAAACGTTTCCACTCTCTGTTCCTGATGCGAAATAAGCCCAAGGATACACTGAACAGCAACACAGCAGGAGCAGCTAATAAATTAAACCGAGCCAGACAACCTCACAGTATTGAACAGGATAGATCCTTCTCAGAAGCAGCAGTGGCAGTGGAGCAAAGCAGCAGACGCAGGGTGACAGAGCCCTTCAGCTGGGCAGGCGGATGGGGCAGGCCTTGACAGGCCTTGTGTAAACTCTGTGGTCCGGTCCGGGAGGTTGTGGCTTCGGTCCTGGGTCCCAATCCCTTACCACAAACCACCAGAGACTCCTCTGAGAAAATACAAGGCCAGCTCCTTCTTGCAGATGCTCCATCCAATTTAAATATCATCCACCTAAAGGGGCCTTGGGCTTAAACATCCTGTTACAGGCACGGTTATTCACCACAGCACCATCGAGGTAGCAAACAACGGAATGGGCTGGAGCATTAGACGGCTGGGACCTACTCAGCCCGAGAACCGGAGAAAATTCCCAGGGCAGCTCCCTCCACACAGGCCGTCTGCTTTTTAGGCCGCCCGTCAGGAATGCAGCTCGGTTGCCACCTCTGGATCAGCTGCAGATACGTAATGCACGAGGCCTAGCAGCACCCTTGGGAGCACCCGCGAGGCCAAGCACCCAACGCAGCCCGTTTGCAGTGGCACTGCAGCACATTCCCGAGCCGCCGGGTGCTCAGCAACCTGCCTCCCAACGTGTGCACGTGGCAAAGGAGGCAGCAGCAGCGGCTACGCAACCGTGACAAACTCTGCACGTCAAGAACGAGGCAAACCTGCAGCCAGGCCCAGGGTGAGACCCGGCTTTGCACTTCGGGACCCAGCTACATCCAGAGAAGAGAGGGCAGAGCTGAGGTAGTGTGCAGGCTGCAGAGCAGGAGGGTGTCTGTTACTTGAAATCCCTCTGAAGCGTGTTACAAATCTGTTAAATCATTGTGGGTTACCCTGTATTTCAGAGCAAATTAGTAACTTTCCAGAGGGAGTGAAGAAACCACCACTCCACTTTTAAATAATGAAAATGCTAAAAAACCTACACTTAACAGCTCTAAAACTGCAGCAAGTCACCCACCAACACCCACTGCTCTTGTCAGCAGGCTTTTTTCAGCTTTGCCTATTATTTGTGTCAAGTCAGAGATGTTTAATGTTAGCTGCACTTATCTGCTCAACTTTAAGGAGACCCAAATGTTACAGTGTGTACCTGTGCCACTGACCTCTTTCCACCCAGCTGTTTGATCTAAATAAGTAACAAATACAGTTTCCAAAATCATTTGGATTCACTGGCTCTGAGCACATAGCTGTAAAAAATCTGTTTTAAGATTAACATCCAATTTTATTCATGCCTGAGGCTTCACCACAGCATCTATTTTTGTAAGACTATCAGTAAGATCCCAGTTCTCCAAAAATGTAAGGAGCAACAGACAATTGCAAAAATGGAGATGACGTTTCCTAACCTGTCCTGCTCACATCCAGGACAGGACATTTCCTAGCCCGTTCAGGAGTGGCAGTAATTTGTACTTGCATTTTTGAACTCATAAAATGCAGCATGTGTGTTTGTGCTGATTCCCAATAGCTGAAATGCATTTCTGATGAAACCGAGTGTCAAAAAATACTGACACAAATCTCACATGCGCAAAGCGTCCCCCGAGAGACAGCTTTTACTCTGGAGGACTTAGGATAACAGCCATCTTCCTGTGCCTTGCATGAGAGCAATTTGAATCATCTAGCTCAAAAAGAGGAGTATATAAAATAAGCATTTGCTATTTGAACTATCTATTTGAAATGAATACACAGGAAAACACTTATTTTTGAGCACGGCAATCCAAGAACAAATTGAGGGCCATTTTTAACTTTAACAGGAGAAGAAGAAAAGTTGCTTTAAATAGTGCCTTTGGAATCTGTCAGTTAGAGCTATTGCATTGCTGTCAACTTGCACTCCTTTAGTTCCAGCCCTGCTCCATCCTACACAGATCCGTACAAATCAATTGCCTCTTCCAAACATGCACCAACCCCTGGAAAGAGAAACTAATAAAGTGCTAGAAGCGCTGATTCATAAAGCTGACACTCCTGTGCCCAGCAACGCGGGGTTTCGCCCCTCCAGCTAGCTGTTTGAGGACGCAGGCAAAGTGGCAAAAGATTATCAAATTGCAACTGTCACTCCTGACAAAATGCATCTCAATGCTGGAAGGAATTCTAGGTTTTCAACTCAAACACCACCCCAAAGGGTTCCTCAGCGCCTGTCAATATCTGTACGTTGGATGGAAAGCTACCACTGAGCGCAGTGTGTCCAACATATAGAACCTGCCACGAAATGAAGTTCTTCATAAGAAAGCTCATCTCAGTCTTGGTTGGTAACAATAACAAGGAGACAAGATGAGACCATCAGTCTCAATTGTGAAGACAATGTTTTCCTCCCATATTATTCTGTCTGTCATGTTCCCCTCAGGTTCCAAAGGAATCCCTGTCTCATACATCATGATTTCCCACAAAGCTTGAAAGCCTTCAGAGGGGGCTTCTTCCTGCCCGCCGCACCAGCCTTGATGGCTGAGTACCTTCAGAGCGGTGACAGAGGCCTCTGCCAGCAATAAAGGGGAACATCTGCATACCAATTCAACTGCTGAGCTCGGAAGAGTTAAAAAAAGGGGGGGAAAGCCTTGAAAGTAAATCTGAGCCAAGTTCTAATTAACGCCCTAGGCCCCGATTCACCACAGCACTTAGGCATGTAGTTAACTTTAAGCATGCATTTAGTTCCATTGAAGTCAAAAGACAGCAGCAAAGAGGCAAACTATATTAGCACAATTTAATACTCTTTGGGCTAATTAATCAGCCACAGAAATTAACTCCGAGAGCCGTATTCCTTATTTTCTCTGCTGCGACATTTCCAAACGCAAACGCTTGGGTGCGGCAGGAGTGTCCCCAAAGCTCCCCACTTTGGGGCTGGGGCCGGTACTCCGGCTGGCAGCGCAGGGCGGCCGGCAGGAGGGCGAGCGCTCGGCAGGGCTGCTGGAGGTGCCAGGGAGCCGCGGGCAGAGGCGCCATGCAGGGCCCGGCGGGCGGGCAGGCTGCAGCCTTGTCCAGAGCCAAACGGCAGCAAGCACCAAACTCACCCCAATCTCAGGCCTGAGCCCTGCAAAGGGGAAGCTCTGGGCGCGCGCTCTGCATAGCTGAACAGTCCCACATACATCCCGACTCCTCTCCATGGGAAGGGCAATGTGGTGAAGGTACAGGGCAGCACTAGCAACTTGCAGGACAGATTTGGCCTGAATGGGGGCTCCAGAAGCCCAATGCTACCAATTTATCCGTCCCTCCTGACTACACAAACGATGCATAGAGCTGACCTCTGAAAATCAGGATGCAAGGAGAAGAGCTGGCTTCTTGCTGGGATTTCTGCAAAAATTAAACTACAGAAAGTTTACAAAGCAATCATTAATACTGTACATGCACCAATAAAAGTTAGGAAATGGAGAGCAGGGGAAAAATTCTTGGCTGACTCTATCTCATTCAATATGAAAATAAAAGTACAACAAAAATAAAAAACAAAAACATCCCCCTCAAAATCAGAATGCCATGAGTGTAAGACACCATATCAGCCTGGCTTTTCACATTAACTTTGAATTTCCTTGCTTTCAGTGTTTTAAGAGCCCTGTTGTTACTCTCTTGTTTCTTTTTTAATTGTAGATACTAAAAATTCTTTTATCTTTCAAAGTCCTTAAAGTCTGTTATATAAATACGTAATTAAGGCCTCTTTCAACTGGGTATAATTTACTCTATAGTTTACAACAGCTGCACTAGAGCTATTACAGTTTATCATTTAAAAGCCTAATTAGGGGCTTCTTAATTAGTGGATCCTTCAGTCACTAGACTGTGACTGTAAAAGATGCTTGGCAGCTATCGCACGTTACAAATGGGCATGAAGCGTTTGCCCCAAAACAGGGTAGGTGCAAGTCCACCAACTCGCCCGTCGCTCCTATTTGTGTCCCAGGCTCGGGACTTGCCTCACGCCCCCACCTCATACACAGGCCGCTGGAAACCTCCCAAACGCACGGCCACAGGGCCAGACCAGACACAGCAGAGGCCTGAAGGAGGGACCAGCAAGGCAAGGCGTGATGGTGGCTCAGCGCCTCGCTCCACGCAACACCCGCCTTCCTGCGGTCCGCTCCGCCGCCCTGCATGCAGCCCCCGGCCCAAGCTGAGCACTTCAATTAAACGCAGCATTTGCCTGGGGAAGGGGCTCTGTCTTCTTCTTCCTCCTCTTTCCCTAGGCGGCACAGTGTGGGGAGGGCACTGAGGAGGCATCCCGCCTGGAAAGAGCCTTGGCTCAGCTCAGGGCTCCCGGAACCTGCAGCTCAGGGAGCACAGGGCTCGCCCAGGCCACAGGCTGGACTGCAGGTGGGTCTTGTCACACTGTCACCGAGGGTCAGACTGCGGCCTGCCACTGCTTGAGAGCTTTAGACAATACAGTGGGCAAATCACCAGTTCCTACTGACTGCAGAATAATATAAATCAGCTATTGAAAACCTGTATCATTAGCACTATTGCTTTCCACTGGTAGATAGGTGCAGTAATGGATTGGCCTCTCTATCTCATCCTCCCACTGGAAAACAACATACAGAGGACCAATCAATAATCTGATCTAAGTTACTTGTAAACATGTCAGGGGCAAATATGTCCCCTTCTCAAAGGTTCTAAAGATCAGATATTTTTGCAAAATTTAGGCCATGCAACACATTGCTTTGGATTAATTGTTGTTATGGTGGAAAACATCATAACCAGAGCCACCCACAGTGGATCTGGTTATGCTGTTTACACAGAATTTTTAAATAGACAGCCAATATCTTTATTATATGCATGTATTGCTTTGCAGGGCCAATAGCTCAAGATGTTCCTTTGCAACAGGAGAAAACTCCATCTGAGAAGCATACTTCTGTAATACTCCATGTTGCAGAGGAGCCTCTGTTTGACTCCCCCCCACACATACACAAAAAAGGGACTAAGTTACTTCATTGGGGTTTGTCACTCTAATTTCTACACCTGATGTCTTACAATACTTTCAAAATCAATGACAAAATCCCTCTGCCATTACTAGGGCCTGGATTTCATTGTACTGTGTCACAACATATTACTAACTAATTTAGTGTGGGCAAATCTGAAGTCACAGACTCCACAGGTCACACCTTGCCTTTCCCCCAGCTCAGTGCAGAACCTGGAGAGGTCCTCAGCCGAGTAAGTGTGATCACTTATTCCAGGGATCAAATTAAAGTGTATGTACACTTTTCCTCCCCTTATGCCTCTCTGTCACTTAAACACACATAGAGAAAACATAATTTAGAAGATTTTAAGGCAGATCAGAGGGGAGCTGAAGCACAGCAACACAAGACTCACAGCAACAAAGAAAGTGGCTATTTTCTGAGTCCTGTTGTAGCAGTCCAACATTAAGATAGTCTTTTTTTGGGGGGTGGGGGGTGGGAAATAGAAAAAGAGTAGCCAAAGGTTTTTGAAAACTCTTGTGGCAAGCAACCTACAGACTCAAGTGATAACTTTATAGGGATATCACATTTCTTTTCAGCGGGCTTCACAGAAGTCTTTGCACTCTGAATTCCTGGAAATCCTTGCCCCCTAAACGAAACACCCTTTTAAACACAGTTTTGTTTTACAATACTTACATTGTATAGCCCACATGTAAGTTTAGCAGTAACCAGAGCATTGCTATGGAAAAGATTTTATCTGAATCCAATTTGCTTTAACTTTTGTGACAGAAGCGCATGCAAGGCCTTTCAGAAAAGGAGGCCACAGTAAAGCAGTGGCTAGACTCCACGTAGCCACAACCCTCAAGTGGAGCTGAAAGCAGGAGGAGAATTGCTGCCATTGCAGGTTGGAAACAGGGAAGAAAATAAAAATAAGCCAATACATTTTACTTCCAATTACTACAATTCAGGCTTCCTGCAGGCCCCACATGAGCACCAGGAACCTGCCTGTCTTTGCAGCCGGGCAGATGCTCTGCAAGACCCATGGAAAAGCGCAGGGAGCAGAGCGCAGGGGCAGCCAGCACGTCCTGGAGCACAGCACCCTCCTCAGCGCCGCGGCCAGGACTCGGTGGTGTAGGAGTCCGCGCGCCTGCGCTCACACTACTGTCAGCCCAGCCTTGCAGGCTACCAGCTGCACCGCGATGGCCCTAGGGCTGCGTGGCCCGAATCCCCGACTGCTACAGCCCTCTGTGGCCCAAGAAGGGACATTTATGCCACTGCTCTATTCATTTTGCATGAAAGCAGCCCACACACATTTTGTAAGATCTTTGTGAATGTGAAAGATTCAGTGAGTGAGGGACAAATTTAGCCTGGTCCAGGTGTATTCAGGCTTAATACATTCAAATGTAAGGACCTCAAAAAGAAGAACCATGGATTATCTTATTGTGTTCTCTGCTCTTCTGCCTTTTTTTTTTTTTTTTTTTTTTTTTTTGTTAAATTGTAAAAAACCA
>JAWLRI010000460.1:2460438-2482354 GCA_034781795.1 Crypturellus tataupa | reverse complement strand
TTTTTTTTTTTTTTTTTTTTTTTTTTGATAAATGAGAACACACCAGAAGAGCTCAGCATCTTCTTTCAAAACTTCTCTTGTTCCAACCTCCATCACAGTTCTTCCCTTGTCAGCAACTGTACCACAGCGATATACCTCTGCCCACGCACAAGTGCATTGGTTGAAGGTATGAACTGGAATCTCTCTGTTAAAGGAACAAGCAGGCATCCCAGAGACTGACACAGCTGCTATTTGCATGTAAAAGAAGGAAAAAAAGGTGCATGACTGAGCCCAAATTAGCATAAGCAAAGCCTCCCACCACATTTGCAAACTACGTTACCAGAGCGGTGCTGATGGAGGTGCGCCCTTTCCCCCAGCAAAAGATACTACTCCAGCTACAAGGGAACTTGGCTAGGGCCGGCTCACAGAGCTGAACATCACATCAACTTTTAAATTTCCTTATTCCTAAAATCTGCAGAATGCTAGAAAAGGGGAGATACAGTAGAGAGGGTAAGCTGGATGTGCCCTAGGTTTAATTTAGTCTCCACTTCCAGCTCAGCTCCTGGAGCTGGCTAGCTCAGGGAGAGCCTCTTGTATTTTCATATCCCTCCAATTCTGAATGTCCAATAATATTCACAGTATTATCTGCATCTAAAAACAAAAGCATTAAAATGAGCAGGGCAAATATAGATCTTAGTCCTCATGTCTAATTTCTGTCATATGGGAAATAAGGACCATTAACCTCTTTCACCATCCGCTCTTTCACAAGGATGCTATAGGGATTCATCTGTGAGCAAAACCTTGCTGAAGACTTACAGCATTACAAACTATCAGATTTTGCATGGTCTCTGTTTCTTTTTATGACTGTGTACAAATATACATAAGTATCCTATGCTTGTGCACACAACTGCTGAGTCATAAACTAAGAGCATTAGATGTTGCAGTAGACTATTTGAGTAGTGAAATTTTACTGATATGTATCCCCCAAAATAAAGTGCATTTTGAGCTCTTCTTACAGAAGTAATAAACTCTTTTTACTTTATCATCATACTTTTATGGAAACTGTTGGAGCAATTCAATGCCTCTGCTATTTCCATAGGAGCTTTAGTTCATCTGAGAGACTAGAGGGAACAACAAATACAGACATTAATGGTAATAAAAATCAAAGCTAAACCCTACATGAGGAGAAACAAATTCCAAAATGAAAAATTTGATTACACAGTACCTGTCTCCTGTCTTGACTTCTTCATTATATGTAGAAATTAACCCTGTCATTAAGCACTTTGATCAGGCTGTACATAAACAGCTTATAATAGCATGAAATCTACCACAGCAAACAAGCAAATGAACCAGGGGAGAAATACTCACACTTGGGCTGCTGTCAAACATCGACTGTGCCTGCTCCCTCGGGGCCAAACTACTGAGTAAATGGAGTTACTCCAATGATTAATTGCTCCCTCATGGTTTGCACTACTCCCAGAAAGTTTAAGTGGTAGTATCTGAAGAGGCTCTTGTTTGGAGATCAGTGGTATCTTATTTAGATCTTTTAGAATTCAGGCTCCTGTAAGTGCTTTTAGGCTAAAATCCGATATCGAAATTTCCAGCCCAAGATGGAGCACTGAAGCAGCATGTTGTCACACTAGTCCAGGTTTGCAGAGTTCAGAAATGAGAAATAACATCATTTCACATACTGCAGCTCCAAACATTTGTCACTTTAACTCGGAGTATTTCTGGACTGTAATACATGCCACAAGCACCACAAGCAAGAGGCTCTTGAGGGCTTTTTTTCTTTTCTTTTTTTTTTCTTTTGTTCTGGTTTGTCTCTTCACATTTTGGAGCAGAGGTTTGTTTCCTTTGGGATGAATTTAACTCAGTGTAACTTGGGTCGCTCTCTAAATTTCTTGCACACAGAGCAATGGTCAGAGCCATCAGTGTCTCCTCCCAGGTCTGCCATGAATCCTTCCTTGACACTTGGAGCAGCTGTGTCTCCTGGTGGCTCTTTTTCCTGCCTTGTCCAGGAGAGCCGTGGTGTGGGGATGGGCTGAGCGTGGCCAGGGGGGCCGTCTGCCTCTGAGCAGGGCTGGGGGGCACCTCGCTTTCTTTAGGAAGAGCTGCTCCCGTGTCCACCCTCTGCTCTCCTGGCTTAGCCGGAACGCAATTTCTGGTGATGGGCCAAGCACAGCAGACTCAGACATAACAGAGAAAACCTGACCCAAGAGAGGCAAAGGCAGAGTTCCCACAGACTTCAAGATGGCCAAGATTTTACCTTCAACATCTCAATAAAAGAAACTGGCTTGGAAAAACACTAACCAAAACACAGACTATTTGTTTCTTCATACCTTGCTAAACATACTTTAGAAGAGGTATTTTATTATTTCTAAAAGCACTGAAAACCAGCTTCTTCCCCCACTCTTCACAATTCATTTTTTTATCCTATTGTTACAATCAGTTCCAGGACTACAGCAAGATATTGCTACCACCACAACACAGACAAACTCAACCCAAGACCAAAACGGCTCAGATGATAGATAAAATATCAAAGGCACCATGGAGCTCCCCAGCACACCGCTCCCGCTCTATACAACTGCATATCTACTCTTACTCACGCCCCATGTACCAGTACCAGCCACGTGCATATAAAAATGGTCCTTTACAAATTCACAGATACTCAGGCACTCCTTTCCTCATGCACAGAATGTAACAACACTACAACAATATGAACACATACCAGACAAGTAATGCTACAGCTGTAGATGCCTCAACTCTGGTCTCAACTACCGAGCGGGTGGGCATTTTGAGGTGAAAATCCATAATGATGGAAAGAGGTGCAGCCACCCAGCAGCCACGGAGAGGCAGGAGGCCATCCAGGAGAGAGGAGGCTCCAGGAGGAGCCGGGCTCACAGAAGGCAGTTTACAGGGGATGGAGGCAGTTTTTACATTTGGCTCTAATGAACTGGACCAATCTCTTTCAGCACATGCGTGAGCCCCGCTAATAAAGCAAATCAGACATTTCTTTTGAATTTAGAGCTCCTGTTCAAATTCAGGTGTTTAAGTTGCTGTGGGTATTTTGCCTGCACTAAAGGTTGCAATGTGTACCTGAAATTTTAGCAAAACTAGAACCGTGTAACAATCCAGGCTGCAAATGCATGTTACATAGACCAACTACCATATCATTAGCATTTGACACTTTTTCAATATGTCACTTACCTTCTAAGAATAATTCACTATTAATAGCAATTTTATGTAACTAGCAGCACGCCAGGGATCTCTTACAGATCCTGTCCCAGAACAATGCCTTACACTTCCCCAGATTCAGCAAAACGATCAAACCTCATCTGCAGAATCTTCCCAGGATTTCTCTCTTCCATTCACCTCTTCGGTGGTCTGAAGCTTGGTCTTGCTCCTGCTGAACTCGGTGACCAAATCCAGCCTTCACAAGCGAATGGTAACCTGCAGAATTAAGGGCTTCAGTCCTGACTGAGAAAGGCATTTTTAAAGCATGACTTACTCATATGTGTATATGTTCAGCAATGAAGCAGGTTGCTAAACACCGCTCTGAACAGCCAGTACTATAATCTAGGAAATCTCTCCAGCACAGCTTTGAAGCAGCCCTCAAACAAATCTCAGGCTAGCACAGAAACAGATTGGCCAGGGACTTGTGGGAAGCACAAGCGAGAGGAGCAGAAGCAGCTATGGTGGGACTGCTTTTCAAAACACACCTCACGGCTGTCGGGAGGCAAGGCCAGAACCTTGTTTAAAGTTAAGGGCTGAGCTCAGGAGGGCAGGCAGCAGTTCAGGGACCCAGGATAAGTCGCAGACACACACTCAGGACACGTGAAGGGGCTGGCTTACCTAAGTGATTTTCCGATGATGGTAAAAATCATAGTTAAGGCAAACTAAATTTTACTGAAGCTTTGTTTTTACTACATCTTCGTTCCTGCTGTTAAATTGGGTTTAAAGCACTGCAGTAACTTTATTCCAGCAGTAACAAATTCCAGCCGAGGAGAACAGTATGTATCCAAAGGCAGCTGGATACTGGTAGAAGCGGCAGGCTCCAGAGCGGGGAATGGCAGCACCCCGCTCCTTTCCAGAGGTAGGGCCTGTGCCCAGAGTTTCCCAGATACAGCCGGGACGCACAGCACCGGTGGCTGCTGCTGGGAATTGCCAGCACTCAGCTCCACTGAGGCTCTGTATCTAAGAGAAGAATCTGTGTGTCTTTATCATGAACTCCTTGATTATACCATAAGGTACCTACAACCAAGACATACTCTGGAAAGGCACTTGTTTTCAGTACCACTTTGGAGCAGGGTACATGCATACGCTCCTATATATTAGATGATAAAGGGATTCCAGCCACACTGCAGTTCTCCCTGGGGAAAACTCCTCCAAAACAATAGCGCATGTCCAGAAAATTTCGCTTTGACAGGCCCATTCCTTGTAGATGGCAGGCTGGGGTTTGTGGCTAGAAGAATGCATGTCTACAGAAAAGGATGCTAAATGCATCCTCAGGAGGCAGTAAATGTCAGGAGTGTATGAAGCATTTCCATACCCAAGTCAGATAGAGAACGAAAGCTTGAAGCTCCCTATAACAAAGTCTAATTTCCTTTCATATATGCAGGCCTCAGAGGTGCTGTCAAGTAAAGACTGTGAGTCATGGGTACCTACAACATCCTTTCTCAGCAGTCTTTCTCCTACAGGTCTGCCACTGCTCCTCCACTGAAGCACCAGGAAGTCTCATTGCCAAATCTAAGACTGTGACAAGGAAAAATACATATTTCCCATTTAACATGCACACGCTCTCCAGAGACTGAATAGCAAAGAAGGCAAAAAGGAAAAACAGTCACTACTTTCAGAGGCCTGTTCTCATTACAGAAGATGTCCTCACTTCTTCATGGAAAGCAATGTGGTGCCTCTGTGCTTGGTTCTCAACAAAGATTCTGAAGACACTGATGAGGATGAAAGGCAAATCTGATATTCCTTACTGAAGACTGGGATAAGGAAGAGCTGCACTTCTAGAAAGGACTCGCTTGATAACACTTTTCCTACATTTCCAGTGGCTGTAATGAGCTGAACCCTCCTAAAAGAAAAGACTCTCAAAATCTTCTTGGATTACTTGGAAAGCACATGTTAATAAATTGTATTAAATGATTATGATTTTCATCTTTTCTACTAAGTGCATTTGTTTCCCAGAATCACAAACGCCTGTGAGTGGAATAACAGCAGTAACACAATGATGTGTTGCAAACAGCACTGGAAAAATCACTGCTGGTTGCCAACAGCCTCGACGGAGCCAGGGGAGCCCACAGCCCATGAGCCTCTCCTATCCTGCCGCTGCCACATCAGCGCATCGTGCGAGGTGGTAGACAACTCTCCCCACATCTACCACTTAAATCTGACCAAAGCCCAAATGAATTGTGTAGAAAGAATACCTGCACATGCTGTGACTGGTAGCGGTCACTCTGATGCCATTTCCTGTGGTAGGGCTTCCTATGACCAGAACATCCCATCACTAAATCTGTGCAGGTTGTTTCGCAGCAGGGACGAAGGCTCCTCTTCTCCTGGGTGGTAGGCATCAGTAGAAGGAACAATCATGTGGATAACATCATGGTAATCCACCTGGAAAACTACTGCACAGGAGAGTAACCCTCCAAACACCACCCTTCCCTGCTTTATCATCATCACCAATCAAAAACACATCTGGACAATTTTTGTCATTAGTTCTAAGAGAAACAGAAGGTTTTCCGGGGCCAAAATTGTCAATACTTGGCTTTTTAGAAGCTCTTTAGAAGGTTCCTGACTAACAAATTTGGAGGAATTTGTCTGTCTGTCTGATTTGGAGGTAATCTGCCAGATTTGGAGGAGGCTGGTCGGGAGCTCTACAATATGCCGAAGGAAGGGCGCTGACGGCCACATTTCAGCACATGCTCAAAGCTCTCCCAGTTCTGGGCACCTGCTTTGCTGAGAACCTCGAGCCCAGGAGCTCCACTGGGGCAGCACCTCTGCCCCACGTGGGAGCCCACGGAAAGGAGCGCATTCCTGGCAAACCCCATCCTTGCAGCGAGGTGCCTGCTGCTCCACACCACCCCCTGAGCAGTGGTGAAGGAGCAGCTGTCTTCCGCACAGAGGCGCAAACAGCAACGGGGCAAAGCAAACACAGCGCACGGACCAAGGCTGGGATGGCGTTTCCAATATTCAGAACGCAGCTATCAGACCCTACCTGAGAGCCCACCTATTTCTCTCTGACACTGCACGGCTCGCACATTAAACAAGATTTTGCTATGGGCAAACAGAAGGCTAGAAGCAAGTCTAGAAGTAAGCAGTTTTATTTCTTACTAGCCAGCTTGATAGCACAAGTGCCATGGTCATTCTTTCTAATTTCAGGGACCTTTTAAACAAAGTTCCACTTCAGAAGCCAAGCATGAAAGGAGAGGAATGAAAACTCTTTGATAGATAAGATATTACAAGAGACTGTCAGAATCTTGGTAGGAGAATGAAATAACACTCTGGATACTGTCATTGAAAACAATAATGAAAGAGTACACCATTTTCTTAACTGAAGTACTATCAAATCTATGTTACTGCCACACAACACATTTTTCCTCCAAAGGTGCCAATTTCAAGCTATGACTATTGATCTCTATCTAACACTCAAAATTAACTGCACTACAAAGGAAAAGTGGCACCAAATCGTTTGAGAACATCAAACAGTAAAAAGCCAATGGGGTCAAATCAAGGTCAGAATTTGATGAGTAGGGTGTCAGAAATTTAATCCATTTTGTCTAAGATAATGTATAGAGCCAGTATTTTTTTTCCTTCTTTTCTGTAATTTTTTAAACCAGCTTCTCTCAAAAATATCACAAAACCAGACCTCTACTTTTTCATGAACTTTTTTCCATGACTGGAGAAAGAAAAGATTAGACGGACTGAAACACAGATGGCAATTATGCCTCTGTTTATTTCCTAATGAGTCACAAGATTATTTTCTGCCTTCTGCCACATCATTTCAGAATACAAGAAAACTTTATCTTGAAAGATACTCGAGGAGACAAAATAACACTCTTAAAAATCCCAGTCCAGCAACATACTTAAATACATTCAGAAAAGAAAACCCCCATGACTGAAATCCCATTCACTTAAATGCAAATTCAGCAGTGATGGGTAAATCTGTACCACTCACTGGCAAGCATGGTAGCTATCAAACTGACAAGAAGTCTCATGACAAAACACTCAAAAGGGGTGACAGCGGGTGACACGTCATACTCACAGCCAGCCTTTGGAGGAGATGCAGGCCAGAGCGCGGGTTCGGAAGGGCTTCCCCGCAGAGCCGGCTACGCGCGTGCCCTCTTGCCCTGGGCTGCGCCGGGACTCGGCCTGGCTCGGGGGGCCGCTGCCCGGGCGAGCAGCGGTGCGGGCAGGGGCCCTCGGCCACGGCTCTCCATGTCGGTAGCGCTCCCCTGCCTTTCAAACCCAGAGCGAGTGCGTGATCTGACAGTGGGAGCACTGCCTGCTTCTCACGTCGCAGTCTAGTGAATAGGATGCTCACGGTGCAGAGGACAGGTACTCACCAGGTGTGTCACACCTCCCTGGGGCTGTGCATGGCGGATTCCCCTCTTATCCCACTGAAATTGGGCAGCACAGCTTCAGGCTCTGCGCTGAAAAGGGCTGAGCCCTCAACCCCGTGATTAGGGCACACATCTGGAAGACGTAAACACTTCATCTGAGGACTTCTCATATATCTTTCCTTGGTGGAAAATACAGATGTAGACCTTGTCAGGAGGAGTCCAGGCGTGGAGCTCGCCCTTCCTCCCACGCAGAAGAGGGCACGCTTTGAAGGGAGCGCACAGCACGTGCGTGTCCCTGCAAGGCACTTGCCTTCTGCTGGGCATTCCCAAGAGATAGCCATTACTTGGAATGCTCTAAACAGAACAGATTTGGGAAGGGGATGCTGAAGAGAACTGATCTTAGTGAAAAATTGGATTTTCACCAAAATGACCTTTTTCACTCCAAGTGCCTGTTTTGTATATAAAATTGTACTGAAATTCTTAGTTCCGTTTAAACATTTTGCAATCATAGCACAGATCTACTTGGCATATCGGCATGTCTCTGAGGTTAGAGAGTAAACAGTGAAGAAAAAAATACAAAAGAAAACAAGCAAAATAAAAAAGGAAAGAAAAAAGAAAGTTGCAACAGCCCTATCAGTAGGTGCTCTCTCGCATCTGAAACTTTCGGTTTCACTCCTTACCTACATGACGCATATACGAAGCAGAAAGGGATCTTACTAAAACCTTCCAGGATGAAAATCTTCATACTAGCCAGTCTGGAAATTTTCTTGTATGTACAAAAAGTGGTTTGGACAGTGTTGCTATTTTGACCTAAATGAAATGACAAATTAATTAAAATAAAAGCAACTTCATCAACCAAAGCAGCTAAACGTGAGCTAAATACAAGCACATTTTGAGACAGCAAACAGTGAACTATATAGCTTATTCAGACAAATTCATTAAAATTCTCAGCAATTTTTAAAGCATATTTAAAGTAGGTATTAAAGTATATATTTGTTTGTGGTGATCATGGAGATTTTTTTTTTTGTTTAGAAGAACTGAAGTCAGCTCTCTAAATTAGAATGCAAGACAGTCTCACAGACTTCTCCCAGAGGCTCCACTTTCTGCATATCTAGCTATTAAGTTAAGAGCTTACTGATTTTTAGCATCTATTTAACCAAATTCACTTAGCTCACTTTAGACTTTTCTAAAAAAGCTTACCTTAAATAAGATGAAAATCACTGATTAACCTGAGACTTTACTGTATAGACAAGAAAATGGATCACAGGGTATGCAGAACAGGTTTAGGGAGATATCTGAGTTCAATTTTAACATCTGCCTGCCCAAGAAAAGGATTTCTACTTGTTTTAGAATTAGTTTTTTTTTTTTTTTTTAATAAAATTTCTTTCTCCCCAATTCCTGGTAATTCCCATGTCTTAGTTTCTACATACATACTCCACAGAAGAAATAAAGGTTACCAGTGGATTAATATTTTTTTCTGTACAATGCTGTATGTTTTCAATTAGGTTCACTCCCACAATCATTTCCATATCTCACCACTTGCTCTTCTTATTTCTTGATAAGCAATGGCCCCCATCAGGAAGCTGGGGGCGAGTCTGTTACTGCTTTGAGTAAACAGCCTAAAGGTCATTTTAGATGTTGGCTTTGACACTCTTGGTTCAATAGCCACCCACCACAGTTGTCACCATTAAGATGAGGTTAACTTCATGGAAAAATATCCTCTCTCAGTAGGTCCTGATGTCTCTTCAACAGAACAACCTACTAGTGGGCACTTAATGAGGGAATGAGGACAAACCTCTAAAGTTCCCCTCATAGATTCCTGCCTGCAGCATTTGGTCTGGAGTCAGGACCTGAGTCCTCAGCAGAGGTTATGGGAAAGTCTTTGAATTAATGGAGTCTTTGAGTCCCAGTGACTTCACACGGATATCCCAGCTCCCCCAGCCTATGTCCCAGCACCTCTTCATAAGGATTTTCCACAGCAGAAAGGGAAGGAGCAGGTGGGAGCGCAGCTACACATGCACAGCAGCCAGCTGATGTATACTAGAGTGCCAAGGGCTAAGATCTGTGGCTAATACTGCACTCCCACTTTGGGTATCCACCAACACAGATACTGCAACTACAGCAAAACCCAACCTATACCTCTGCTTTTGCTCCTGCTAGACTGATCAGTGGAAAGTCCAGCTTTACCCAGCTAGAGGCATGCACTGCGGGAGCATGTTGCCACAGCACCCCTAAGCCTGTAGCAGGAAAAGGTCACCTCACCAGAGCAGACACACGCCTGGCCACCGTCTCCCACACACCTCTGCAGCAGGGAAGCAGGAAGCGCCCCGCAGACAGCCCTGATGATAGCATCATCCTGCAAAAGGAGACCAGCTGCATGACTGTATTTGAGATCCAGAGCAAAGGTTGAAGCGCCCACAGGGCTGCTATAGCAAATGTGCCTTGCAAGGACCTCTCTACAGACTGAATGGATGCATCTTCTAGGAGGGACATCCCCAACCATGGTAGAATTCAAAGGTTAACCAGCAAGATCTAGGACACTTTTTGATATACATAGGCCATTTTCTTTTAAAAATTAGTTACCTTAAGCTCCTAAGCACTCATGTTAGGCTTCAAAGGTGAAGAACAGAGGACCTGCTGAAGTGGCATGCAAAAAGCTAGTGGATTTAGGTTCCTAAAGGCTATTCCAATCCTGCCTGGTGCTTCACCCCTCTCCTCATCACCAGTTAGCAAAAAGTTATCAGCAAAGCCTCTCCAGACACTCTTCACCTTCCCCAGCCTGGGAACTGCATCTCCAGTAACTGAGGCACTGCTGGATCTTCCAACATCAAACAGCACCTGCTATAGGAAGACTTGGCCTGTATCCACTGTACAAAACGGGAGAGGAGCACAGCACTGCGGACATTCGTAGCAAGACAAAATACTTGCAGTTTTTGCGTAGGGACACGACAATGCCTGTATCAACCCTCCTCAGTCGGCTAGAGAGTCAGGTCTGAGTCTCTCCCATGTGACAGTGTTGACTGTTAGTAGAAATTTATGCAACTCAGAGGACAGGCTGTACTGGTAAAATATCTCCATTTGTCTGTAAAGGAAGGTAGAAGCTGGTACATATGTTTATGACTTTTCACATGAAGTATACCTTGTATCCTCTTTTTGTCACCTCAAAACACCAGAACCTTGAACTGCTGAGGGAAGAAAGCAAAAAAAGGCATTCCCATCAAAGATGCCGCCCTCTTTTCAGAGCCAGGCACCCAGGACGTGGTATGCTCCAGCCACTGTTGCTTCAAGACATACAGAGCACAACAGTTACCTACCTGAGCATCCTGTTCTCCTTCTTCCTGGGCTTTGTGCAGTTCAGATTTAGGCCTTGTGACCTACTGCACCATCCTGACATTCAGCGTAGACTCTTCTGCTGGAGATGAATTTTCTGGCTTTTAAAAGCCATTCCTAGCACAATTCACTCAGGGTAGCATTATCACTTAGATGCTAATTGGTTTAAAAAAAAAAAAAAAAGGCAGCTGAATACATCATCCCTTTGCTGTTGCTCTCTTTTCTTTCCTCCCTCCACTACATAGCAAAGAAAGGCAAGCTCAAGGCTTCAGAGTCCTCCAGGAAAGCAGTCAAGCCCAACTTCCACAGCACCCTACCTGAAAAGATAAAAACAGTCACACCTGTTTTCTCTAGACACAGACCTCCAGCTTCCAGTCTGTAATTTTCACTTTGCACTAAAGAGACAACGTAATGTGAAAATTCTCCTTTTTTGGCTTTGACATTATCATACGTTCAACAAAACCATCTGCAATTTTTAGTTTAAGCATTTGCTCCAAGTTGGGGTCTTTCAGCCATTTTCCGCAATATAATTTCTAGTCCAGACCCTAATTCAATCTAGTGCAACTTTTAGCCATTCTCCCACTCTGTGAACAAGGTCCGTTTTCCGGCAGGACACAGGGGCCATTAAACAGCAGATAAGCAGAGTGCTTACAAGCCCACCACGCCCTGGCAGAAGGCTGCTGCATCCCAAAGCAGGCTCCTCAAGTCCAGTACTTACCCAAACAGGGTGAGGGACGAGAGCTGCGCAGCCCCAGCACTGCTTACTCGTGAAGGGCACGATGGCACAGCTGGGACTTCCCTGGAGCCCACTATCACAGCCTGTCACATCCTCCTAGGCAAGGGAACCTGGGGGAATAAAATGTCGTCTGTCCTTAAGCAACCATGCCCTATGGGAATGCCTAACAACGACAAGCGTTCTGAGAAATGAGTTGTGCCCTGGCCCCTACCCCAGCTAGTCAACAACTCCTAAATTGACTGGAGTTAAAATAGTTGACTTAAAAGTCATAATTGCTATTCTCAGCAGTAAAATACAAAAATGGCTTTTTTAAATGTACCTTTTAACATGCTGCAAAGTTAAACATGGCTTGCATGTTACCATGGATATAATTTTTTGTTTATAAGACTGGTCTTTCTTGGCAGTTAAATGCCTGCATGAGAACAAATAGCAGAGCAGGATTTTGTTTGGCATTTTGCTTGGTTTATGATAACAGCTAACCATTTTTTCTATTAACAAGCTTTTGATTTTACTGGAATTTCTGCAGGAACAGAGTTCATCTCATTGGCACTAAACACATTACGACTGATGCTCCAGCTTGTGCAAGCAGAGCACTGAACTCAGTGGCACTATTCATGAGGATCAAGGCCATAGGATCAAGTCCAAGCATGTTTACGTATTTGCCATGGCTGATACCAGACAGTACATGAAAAACATGCTTCCTCCTTGTCTGATGAGAGTCCAGACCAAATACAGAGTGCAGAGGTGGAACTAAGCCTTATTCAAAGTAAAAAGATGAAAAATTCTTTCTAAACTCAGGCATAGTGAAACTAGGTTTTTCATTTGAGGAAAGAGGCAGTTTTGTTCTGCAAGGTCTCAGTATTTACCCAGGGAAATCTCCTAAAGGAATTGCTAAGTTCATTCATATCAACTTTGAAATCAGCTGCATTCAAGAAGAAAGGCTAATTGAGTAAGAACAAAATCCAGATTGATAAAAGGATAACTGCTGCTAGTTTGGAATACCAAGTCTAAAAGCCTCTTTGACATTCAGATCCAAACTTGATTACACATGCCCTCCTCTGTTTCAAAAACTGTGTGTATATTCCTAGTGCTATTGAACAAATTCTGTGGTGAGAGTTGCCTTCTCTTCAGTGGGCCAAAATTTTATCCTTCAGTGAATAAGGCCAGGAATAGCTTTTGGCTGTTGCTTTGTAATGTGTAGGATTATAACAACTTACCGAGTTGCTATTACTAGAAGATCTGAAAATAAGATTCAACTACACAGAGAAATCTGGGGATTACACTGCATTATGTCCCTCCAAATCACACAGACAGAGTGTTTACCTGTGCCTATACACTGCTGTCATAAAAAGTTCAGTACTTATTTAAGTAGCAGATGCCTATCAGTACCACTTGACTTCAGCTTTTGAAGTGGGTGGAGGGCAACACCACCGGTTTCCTGTACTGAAGTCTGCAACAAAACTGCATTTTACTCACAAACATATCTGTAGTTCTGTTGTGTTCTGACTTTTAAAAATAATAATCTCATTGGACAGACACCACCAGCAAGTTTCTCCACTCTGTGGAGTGTCTTCACCATCCTCCCACACAGCGAAAATGACTCAGACAAACTACTAAATTTAGGGCATTGGTATTCTATGTGTTACGCTGGTGTTCATACAAGTAAAGCCCTTAAACAGTAAATTTCTGAATTAAGCATTCAGGCAATATTTTCTGTGCTGCATCTGCCACTGAAACAGAATGGTAATGAAGGTGGGCTGAGGAGGAGATTATTTGGATCATGATTTGGGTTGTGTTTTGGCTAGAGCTAAATGTGAATTTGAATGAGGTTTGTGTGTACTTTTAGAAACATTTATTGACCTGATATCATGATGTTTGATCTCTGTAAGTGATAGAGACTGTGCAAGATTAGCTGCCTTTGGGAGATTCCCTTCATATCAGGCAAGACATTGCACGCTTTGACTCACAAATGGGGACAATTTATCTTGGGATGACTAGACTGACTCCCATTTCTCAGCACTCACCTCACCAGTCTTGGAGGTTCCCCTCCTGCATGGACAGCTGGCAAAGAAGCTGCTAAACTGCTGCTTGCAAGTGCACGAAATCAGTTAAGTCGATGTTTCTATAATTCAGCATTAACAAACAGAATTATTGCAATTTTATAATTTACAAATCACCTCCTGCTTCACAAGCAGCTGAGCCATCCCTGTAATGGGGGCAAGGCCGCCTGGGAGAAAGGAGAGGTGGGCAAATAGAGGTAAGAGGTTTTACAGACAGCCCTACTGAGCCAGGGCTTTCCAGGGCCAGGAGGACCCTGGCCGTTGGGAAGCAGGAGAGCACAGGGAGAGGGAAAGGATGGGAGAAAGGAGGAGGAGGAAGAGGAGGAGTGTTCAGGCACATCTCCTTTAACGCCACCTTTCCTCTCTGCTTGCCCAGAACCTCCAAAGAAGGCACGTGGGACTGAAGTAAGGCCTGAGCAAAGAGACCAAGAGACCTCCCTCTTCTTGAGGCCAAGCGCAGCAGCTCCTGCTAAAGCCAGCAAGGTTTTTATACGGATCTCTCAGAGAAGGATATAGAAGCAATGACTCATTTATTTGATGAACTTGGCTTTTTTCCTCTTTGCCAGTTGTCTCCAGAAGGGCACAATATTCTTAAATATTTTTGTTATTTGAAACTGCTGAATAATCTTCACAAATACATTTCATGATCTGTTACCCAATTAAAAGTATGCAATTGCTAGCAGCAATCTGAGCAGTTTGGAGTGCACACTTCCATCACACGCCCTTCCTTCATTCCTCAGCACGGCAGCATAACTCTTTAATAAAATTAGGTTAGTACAAAAACATTTGCAGATAATCTGCTGCAGCCACCAAAACCACTTGTGATGGTCTGATGCTCAGTATTTTAATCAGGAAAACAGGGTATCCCTGTCTGAAGTTCTGCAGAGTTGATAAAGAATATACCTTTACCTCGGGTAGAGCCCAGGGCCTGTGCATGTATGTATACCCCACCCCTGCCCCGAGGGAAATTTCCATAGTTCAGTGTTTATCCTTGTCCTGATTCCATTTGAGAAGCAGGAATCTTAAATGTCCTCCAAAGTGCCTATTTAATAGAGTTTTAGAAATCCGTGCCTGGAGGGGATCCGGGAGGATTATTTAGTCTCTTCCCGTGCTTTAAGGCAAAATAAATAATTTAGACCATCATTATCAGGCTTGTTCTCACTAAACTTCAGTCAAGAAGATTCCACTTCCTCCCTAACTAACTGCTATTATCATTTTACTACCTGTTCAAGATTTTTTCTAATGCTTAAGCTTTCTCTGCTTACTTGATTACCTAACAAGGATACTTGTCCAATTAGACAATATTGCCTTAGTAATCTAGTCAGATTTTGATGGGTAATCTAGTCAGAGAGTATAACGAAGAACAATGTCCTGTGAAACAGTGAAAGCCAAGATCAAAAGATATGCTGAGATCCAAAGAATATCTAGATGCTCTCTCCTGGTTGGTCATTTTTCCCTAGCTACCTGCCTTATGAAATCGGGAAATTATGTTAATTTAACTCCCGCTACTTTCGACAAATATATGCCACCAATTCTATACAGATTGATTGGTTTGATAGTCTGTTCCACTATCTGTCCAGCGAATCCAAAACTCTTTCTAAAAAGTGTAGACTCATATTTTCAGCTTCACTAACATCTTTTTAAGATGTTCAGACACTCCTTCCATTTAATAAGGCACAAGACTAAAACAACTCCCTAATAATGTCTCTTACCTTGTGAAACAGCTGTGCCAGCAGCTTCGAAGACTGTGATACACCAACCGTTTTGCCATGTTCCCTTTCCAGGCACTCTCCAGAGACAGCACCCATTACCACTGAGGGTTAACTATCAGGCGCTTCCAAGATCTGATCAAAATCAGCTTCTCACTCCTCTCAGTGAGGTGGCTGAAACTATACCTGCCTGCTGTACAAGGTCTGTTCTCTCCCTCTTTCTCACTTCACCCAGACAAGTCTGTCTCTCATTTATTCCAGAACTTCAGAATAAGCATAGATAATCTTGAGTTACAGTGGCAACATCTCTTGCCTTCTCCCAGTCTGTCCTTCAAAAACAAATTGTGTTAATACTCTGGTACTGCAATTTATCCCAGCAAGTTTCTAACATAAAATGACAAACATTTCATGACAATTAAGTATTAATTTTGATCCTATGACCTCAGGTTTTTCATGCTTGCATTCAGATTGTCCTCTTAACTTGCCAGTGGCACTGCTACAAGTTTCTGTCTCTTTCTAATAACCTTTCAATGTTTCTCTTCCCTGTTTCCTTCTTTTTGCTTACATAGGTAACTATAGCATTGGCCTCTTTTATACTGAGCATAAAGCCCTCATCTCACCTTGGCTGAGTGAAGGGCTCAGTAGGATGGACTCTTACTAGTTAGTGCATCAAACTGACTCAAGACAGAATATTTCAATTTTCCCTCTCTGGTAAGTCTCATATCACAGCTACATAGAAATTTTGCACAAAAGTCATATAAACAAGCAACTTTTTTTTTTTTTTTTTTTAACATAATTAGCAATTGTAGAAACAATCCGTCATCATGTCTTGCTTCATAGGAAGATCACAATACCGATTCATGTCTACTTCACACAGAGTGAATTGCTGCAAGAACTCTGTACGTTTCTATCTCCTTCACAGACCACGACAGGCCAATGCGATCGCAGATGAGAAGGTCTTTGCTCTCCGATGGCTTGCACATGATGGGAAGTGATGCTGATCACGAGAACAACTGGAAAACTCTTTTAAGCCAATTGGATGGCAGCAGTCACACTGGCATTAGTCATCCACGTCTCAATCTGAAGAGAAGGAACCAAAATGATCATTCATCTACTCTCGAGGCTGCAAGAGGTATAAGGGAAACATACTATTTCCCATTCTTTTTACAATCACCATCACACAAAGTGACACAAGCTGCTATTTTCTCCTCCTGCTTTAAAAGAACAGTGGCTTCTCTCTGTACACATTTCAAAAGACAGACTTTAATCTCATTTAACTGCTTCATTCTCTTTCTCCTGTCCTCATCAGATTAATATATGAGTAAGAAAAAAAAACAGCACCAGAAAAAAAATATAGTCAAAATATTAAGATTTTGATTCCGTTAGTCCCTGCAGCAGTTACAAGGAAGGTGACTGAGGTGTGACTGGTAGGTAACAGAGTCAAACAAGAGTCTTGTGATGCACATGTTATCATGTTATGTTATGGATGTTATGTACATCCAGTGGGAAGGAGAAGAAGTAAGAGCATGAGAAGAGATAACTGCTGTAAGAAGAGTTTGCACACAAGGAAAAGCTTCCTAAAGTTGATAGTGAGGCTTTAGAAGTTAACTAGAAAAAGTGGAAAGTCACCATCAGTGAAGGTCTTTAAGAACAGATTAGACGACGTCTGCTAAAAAATGACACTGAGGCAGAGACACAGACCAGCCTGGAGTGGCCAGCCTACAAACCACACCAAATGTGTTTACACTGCAGAGAGCCGCAAGACATGTACAACATAGCTCAGAGAGCTGAAGGGGTGGGGGAAACCCAGGAGGACTTGCTAGGCAGGAGGTGACAGATGGTTTGGGCATTCCAGAGGTGCTGCTGTAGCTGCCCTGCTAGCTCACTCCCACCTGCAGCCAGGAGACCTGACCACCTAGCAGCCCTGCTGACAAAGGCCTTTGCACACGTAGTTGTCCCAGTGTGAGAGTCACCCTTGAAGTGCTTAACAGCTGCATCCAACTCCATGGCATGGATTTGGCAGTTATGGGTACCTGAGCTCTCAAAATCCCTTCTAACATTTTGTTTTTACAGATGTAGTAAAAAAAGAGGGAGCAAAATCAAACGTCAACTCTTCTGACAGAGGGGTAACCACAGAAGCCAAGGAAAGAGCTGTGGTTCATGAAGCCCTGAGACACAAAACCCACCTGGTGAAGCTCTGCCAAGGGTTTTTACAGCTCCACACTTCTGGGGTGACATTTTAGTTCCCTACTCATTGAACTTCCCCTTGAAGGTCTCTCTGGAGTTGATCCTCAGCTAGCGCTGTCAATGTTGCTGCTTTCTGGCAGCTTGGTAATTTTGAGCAGAAGGGGATTGTGCCCAAGATCTCCCCAGATCTCTGCTATCAGGGAGGTTTTCTCAAGGAAGTTGGATCTGACAGCTTCACAGTGAAGGGAGCTGTTATTCATAGCAAGAAAACCCAATTCAACAAACAAATTTGAAACTGACTTTAGAAAAAAAAACATGTTAACAGATGGTACCAAATCCATGTGGCAAAGATCGCCATTAGTTCTTTACATTTTCCATTTTGTCTTTTTGTTGTGCTTTGGTCTAGAGAAACAGATTAGGAGTCAAGATGTGGAGCTAATTAAATTATAATACACTGAAGGGAGATGTGGCTATGCTGATAAATCTGAAGTATGCTACAGCAAGCCACTCATGCACACTGATGTTTCCCCAGCATTTCTAATAGTTATGAAACACTGCAGATCATCACTAGACAAAGTCTTAGATTTGAATGACAAAACTACAAATAATGAACTGAGTCTAAATAAATCAGATAATCCAACAATTTTTAAACATACAAAAAGATGAGGAATAAGGACAAATGGAATAATAGCTGCGTACTGCAGTTGTCGATAAAAATTACCTTTCTGTAGAAAGATGCACTGAATCCAGTTTCATTCTCTTCAAAAGATTAATATCTAAAATTTGCTGATTTATCTTTCATGTTATACACTAGAAATAACTTGGCCAAGATGGAACACGACTCACAATAGCTCTCTTTTTTCCTAAAGACAAGCGACCTTCCCTGAACTGTAGAAATACATTTGTATCTCTAGGACTCTATGAGTATTTACACAGAAGCCTGTTCACACCATGCTGGCAACATAAAAGACCTCTTTAAATGTGATGTGACTCCAGCTTTGCCTACTAAGGACAAAGCAACACTGATCTAAAAGGTGCTGATGCCTCCCACAGGAAAGGGAACAAGTTATTTCAGCGTAGGACATCTTCATGCCAGTACACTTGAATCTTCCCAAGGGGGAAAGTGCTTCAGGAAAGAAAACACCAGCCTCTAACCTAGACACACTGCTGCCATGCGGAAACAAGTGAGGCTTCTGACAGGGGAACTCCGTTCATCCTGGAGGTTAAAGTTGCCCTAGAGTGGTAGCAGAAGGTAATTTCTATCTGTTTCTCAATCATGCCATGCAAGCAATGCGCACTGAACACGTGGTGAAGAGGATCTCAGGGCACACACACATGCTCAACACCTACAGCACACTGATCTCTGTCTGTGGGCAACAGTTGCTTTTACAGACACGCAGCACTTCAAACTCAGTTTGATCGTTTATATCTAACCATGGCCAGTTGCAAATCAACTCACAATTCTCCATCTCTGAACAAGGAAAGTGTGTCCCTTTTAACCTGATGCTCATGCCTAGTCATCCCAGCTCTCTTCATCACCAGCAGAGAGATAGGATCACTAGAAGGTGAGTCACTGTCTTACCTGATGAATCACTCCCCAGTTACCTTCAGTAACAAGACAGAGAGATTAGGAGAAAGCTAGAGCCCATATGCTTGGCTTTGACTAGATCCCCAGTCTTCAGGCAACTCAAATAGGCTGAGCTATATCCTGAGTGGTCCTTTTCTTTTGGCTGCATCTGAAGGTCAAGACAAAAGATTTAAGAACTCAGTCTATGGCTTCTTGACACCATAACCATATACAGCTATCATGAAAGCAGTGATCAGAGAGTAACAATACTAATAACAAATACAAAAAAGCTAACTCTTGTAGAAGCTGACGGAGATTTCACACAAAATTCAACTGTGCCACAGCTTACCTGTGAGTAAAGGTTTGTATCACACATATGCCTAATATGAAGGCTATTGCCAAAAAAAAGTGCAGTTTTTTTTTTCCAGACAGTAAGGAAAAAAAGCAATTACTGGTCCTTGGGCCTAGAAACCAAATCTTAAGATTTCTTCTGCGTGAGCTTTGTATTCTGCATAGAGCTTACTGTCCTGAAAAACACCTGCAATCCTGCCTTTTCAACACAGTTGGTATTTATTTTCTTGACTTAGCTTCTGCAGTACTTCTTCCCTTGGAGAGAGAAGAGTTGTGCAGAGTTTGCTTGGGCTCAAGGTGCATAAATGGGAAAGTGGCAGGAGAGAAAAGGCTCTGCCAGCATGAAGCAGCTGGATTCCAGGCAACTGGTTTCAAAGCTCTTTCAGGCACACGTCAGGCAGCGCAGGCTGCTGGGGTGCTCTCAGCCATAGCAGCATTGCCAGGAAGCAGAACCAACCCAGGGGAGCTGCAACACCACGGAGAGGAACAACAAGATTTGTGTGCAATGACCTTGTGCTCTGAAGGGTTTCAGCCATGACTGGGATGGGGCAGTTCAAGCTCCAGTGGAAGAGTCCCAGGAACTGAATCAAGCTTAATTGTCCCTGAAATATCCAGCTGTACAGTATGAAATGGCATTTTATCTCTCCCGGGCAAATGGGATTTTATGCATTTCAATTCTAAACATATAAGGCAGGTAGCTAGATGAAACAAGGACCAACAGCCTCTAGAAAGGCTTCTTGTTGCAGATGTGAAGAGTACAAGAGACATGTATCATTCTTCATTTACCACCATTATTAATGACAATTATTCCCCCTCTGAAAAAATTCTAGCTATTCTCTTTAAAGTAAGTTTTGACTAGTAATCAGGATATCTTTAAATATAAATTTGGCACAGACACTGCAATTGCAGTGAGATACAGATCTGGCTGGGCCTGCACCTACCCTGTGGCTGATGCAGAACAACAAATGCCTATGTCATCTACAGTTGGAAAGAAAGGGTTTCAGTTTCGGTCAGCACAGTGTGTCAGACAGGCAGGAACTGACTCGGTGAAAGCCCTGCTCTAGTCAGCTCCCCAAACTCTAGAGCATCTCCCTTGCCAAGCAGCTTTTAAAAGAGAATCAGGCACATTCAAGCATACGCCACCAACTGAAATGTGCTTATTCTGCATTATAAAGTGAACTTACAGTGTGTCTGTCCACTGTTTCCTATGAGATCCTATTTCCGAGACTTATAATTTAGCCACGCTATCTAGACTAAGTTCTAGATGTACTGCAGATAGACACATCATAAAGTAAAAGTAGTAGGAGGACTGTCTCTTTCCTGCAAATATTACATAAACAATAAAAAGCAGTATATGAAAGGTATAAGAAAAGTATCAAGTACATGTAATACTTACGATTGACCCCCAGCACAGGTGTGCACACACAAACAGCCACGGACCTTCCTTTCACTTGTTCCACATTCAACCTTGTGATGCTCAATAAAGCAAGAGAATAGTTTCAACCACAAAGGCATTTTTTAAATCCAACCTTCAATTGCTAATATGCTCACACACTTAAATTAACCAAGCCTTTAAATACCCTTTAACCTAACTTTTTCATATCCAAAGCTATATAGTTATAATGCCAGAAAGACAGGAAAATGGAAATATTATATATTTAATATAAACTTGTACTTCAGTAACTATCAGCACATGGCAGCATATCAATGCCCAGAGCATGGGCATTGAAACATACTGTGTTTTTATTCCATGTTATTGGTTTCTTCATTTAGCAATAGGGATTTGTTTTTTACTGCATTTAAAAAGAAAATCAGCAAATAATCACCACATTATCTACAGAATAGAGAAGCATAAGATTACTCAAGTTACCACAGAAACAAATTTAAGCAAACTGGTGCAACAAATCATGCAACAGGACAGAAAGATGTAAATCAAAATTCAAAAACTATTGGTGTGTGATCTTATGTCAAGTTTGAGATATAAATATTCATCATTTTGCAGTTCCTATTCTTTTAACATGTAATTTTCTTCATGCCCTTCTAATAAAGGGGAACCCAGCGAAGCCCAAGCAGTAAACAGTAAAACAAAACCCCACTTGTGTCTCCTCTGAGAAGTAGGGAGTGCGTTTTGTATGTCAAATTATTCCTTCACACACAGGGAACACCGCAATAGGGGATACATAGCATTTCACCACATATTACAGGTTTACAGCCCCGTGTAAACTAAAACTAACTTCTAAGCAAGTAGGCAGGGGGAATGTTTTTGCTAAAGTGCAACAAGGAAATTTTGCTTAATGTGTAGAGATGAACAGTTACATTTTAGCTCTTTTTAACTAGATAGTAAATCACATTTTGTGTCCTCGTGGCCAAGAAGGCCAATGGCATCCTGGGGTGCATTAAGAGGAGCATCTCCAGCAGGTCGAGGGAGGTGATCC
>JAWLRI010000460.1:2434983-2460338 GCA_034781795.1 Crypturellus tataupa | reverse complement strand
AGTCTCCTTCTCTGGAGATCTTCAAGACCCGTTTGGATGCAGCCCTGTGCCATGTGCCCTAGGTGGCCCTGCGTGTGCAGGGGGGTTGGACTGGATGACCTCTAGAGGTCCCTGCCAACCTTAGGCATTCTAGGATTCTATGATTTTCTATGCAGGTGGCATCAGGCATGCAGATAACTGAACACAACTCAAAAAAAACAGCACTACTGCTAACCTTCATTATCTGCTAATTAGACAGAGCCTTTCAAATTATCCAAATGACTAGCATATACAAGATATGATGGATGCTTAACTGACCCCACAAAGAACAGCCTCATACCAAATAACACCCGTCACCTTAGAGCCCAATTCATGAAACACGAGACAGACATTAGCACTGCCTTGGTGCTTTCAGGAGCGAACATAACTTTACATATGTTTTAGTTACAGAAATTGTTCTCTACAGAAATTATTACTTCAGTGAGCAAAGAGAAATATTGTGTCATTCAAAAGAAATGTAATAGATGTTGTTAATCCACAGACTCAATGTTATTGTAGGTATTAGATTTTTACAGAAGGCCAAATTCTATTTTTGGAAATAGATTTGCAGTACTTGCTGAACTTTAAAAGATGTGAAAGTGAATGAATCTCAACAGAGAAACAGCACGGTACTAACTCAACATCACATTTTTACTGAAGTCATGAATCCAGCTGACTAGTGAAAAGGGTTTTCAGTAAACATGCACTCAAATAAAAAGTTAAGTAAAATCACACACATCGAATGCTCTCCCAGTGTAAAGAGACACTGCCAGTTACGCTGCTGCCCTGCACAACAGGGCTGAACTTCCCTAGCAGGTACCAGGCTATAGGGCAGCCATCTGCCAGGAGGATCCCACTGCTCAGGGTTCCTTCTGCAGCAAAACCTGGCAACCACACATGCTTCTGCAAACATTAAAAATGATGAGCAGAAAAGGAACGAAAGTTTCCTATCAGTTCCTTGTGTCTCACCTCACCATCTCCAGACCAGTTACTCCATGCACCTTCCAGATCTACAGCAGTAACAAAAGTGCCGAGAAGAAAAGGCTAAGGGATGGGAGGTGTCATGTTTGGCACTTCAAGCTTTGCTTGGAGTTTTGGAAAAACACAGCAGGGATATTAGCGCTCTTGCTGTCCCGCCACAGAGAGGGATTTGTCTCTGCACTACGTTCATACACTGCACTACACATTTGCCTTATCACTGTGTTCTTCCCACCAACAAGCACACTTTCCTAGTACCAGAAACAGATAACTTTGAGGGTTTCATTCCTCAAGCTCTTTTAGCTAGACCTCAGCAATGACCAGTTCTTCAGTAACTCGCAATGCAAAGGATTTGTGTTTTCACTGCATGACTATCATCTGATAAAGAACCAAGTCCTTCACTTCCGCAAAAAGAGAATGAAGAAATAGAACGCCTTCCTTGCCCCTTTGCCCCAACACAGGCTACTACCAAACTGGCCTTTAGTCCTTTGGGGTTGAAAAGGAAACTTTCTGTGAGTTTACTGTAATGGAGTGTTTGTCTGTATCGGCGGCAGCCTGACCTCTCCAGCCACAAGATGAAATACCAGCAGCCCACTCTGTCACTAGTTCACTATTAGGAAATTACATGGGAGGAAAGACACAACACAAAATTCACAGGAAAAAAAAAAGAAAAGAAAAAAAGACATCAGTAGTGGTGGGAGTGAGTGAACGGGCTAAATAATGGAGACAGGAAAGAAGAAAATACCCTCAGACCAATTGATAAATAAAAGGTTACTTGAGGCAACAGGTCAGATCCTGAGCTGCATAAACTGGCCCAGCTTCTCCAACCCAGCACAACGAGAGCAATTTACAGTGGCTGTAAAAAAACCCCAAGAGACAAAAAAACCCAACTGCATAAATGGAATTGGAGGCCCACATTTTGAGAAGCTTCCACTCACTTTTAGCACCAGACTGTGGTACAGAGGTGACTCCGAGGGTTTGTTTCTGCGGGGGAGTTCCTGAGAAGTAAACTCAAGTGTGAATTTATGCTGTATTTACTGCCGAGTCTTTAAGTAGGTTGTGAAATCATACTCTAGCATATTTCGCAGGGATTTCCCCAGGTAGACAAGTCTTAATTGGCCCCATGGAGGCAGACAAAATAAATAGATGTTTTCACCACTGCAGATTGACATACAAATTTTTTTATTGCTTGAAGATGGCATATACTGTAGTCCTACAGGTACATGGTGTCCTCCTTTCCTCCATTCACTCCCAAAGCCCCCTCCCACCATCTCTCTTAACATCCTTCCATTTCAAGGGCCATGTCCAAACCTTCTTGTCCCCCACCTCATCTCAGCTGTGTGCCAGATTTCCATAACTGGCTCTTCCTTTCCCCCTTCCAGTTTCAAGTCTAGCAGGTCTATGTCCTCCTATCCATTTTTCCTCAGCCTTGAGGGGGAAAGAGTAAAACTATTCTGCTGCAGAAGTGCATCCTCATTACCAGTTCCTTGCCTCCAAAACAACATAGTTGTGTCCTAGGGCCTTGGCTATTGGATCACCTCTGGATCATCTTTGAGAAGCACAAGCTCAGTTCTATGCAGCTAAATGCCACAAAGCTGGGCACGATTATTCAGCCTCCCGTGGCTGAAAGATGCTCCCAAGTGCAGCTGAATGGGAGGCCAAAGACCTTCTGCAGAACATGCACCTGGTATGGCCACAGCTTCAGCAGGGCCCTCAGGCTGTGTTGCCCAGCACCTACATACGAGCCAAGGTGAGCAGCCTGCACCACAAAACCTTTGGCTGGCGAGGCTGTCAACTGGCAAAGTGCTTACACACTAGGTAACCCGTGACGCTGTACTGTTGTTCTGTACTCGCTGTACGTGTACTCGCTGCTCCGCGTCGACTGAGCCCCCGCGCCTGCCCCACTCCAGCACATGACAGCACCGTGTCCAGAAGGAGCCTTCTCAAGAAGCTACTCTAGCTACATCTTCTGCCAAGTGATGCAAACAAGCCTCTCAAAAGCAGCACAGAACACTCTCCTTGAATGAAACCCCTGATTTTGCAAGGCACAGAGAAGAAATCCAGTTAACACTTGAGCTCTAAAATCAATGAGGGATGCAAAAAAAGCATAAAAATGAGCAGAGAGGAGTTACCACATATTCCACAGTACTCCACACCATCCTTATATACTCCAGTAGACAACGGCACTTAGAAGAGCAGGAATCACTTGCTAACAGAAAAGTTCAGGCTGAAAAAGCTATCCAAGAGATGCAGATCACAGGCCAGCGACCCTTTCAGCACTTAACAAAGGGTAAGTTTCGTCTTTGATGTAAATCAAAATTCTGCACAACAGGCACCTCTGAGCCCAGAAAGAGCTTTGTCCACTTGAAAAGCTAAAGTCTGTGTTGCAGTTTTCTGTATTCCATTGCCTTAAGCAGTCTCTGTAGCCCTTTTTGTTTGTAACAACCACTAACACGTGGGACTGAGTTGTATCAGCAAAATGTAAGGAAAGCAGATGTCTGAGCTTCACTGAAGAGCATTCAGGGAAAGTGAAGTTTCCTTTAGCTTAGGAGGATTTATTTGGGAAGCATTTGTGCTTTCATACAAACAGAAAATGCCAGCAATACCCTAACAGCACACAAAACCCATCAAGCCAACAGTATTACTAGCCATGACTCTCAAAACTGTTTCACATCAAACCACAGAGCAAAAAGATAATAGATCTTGAATAGTACCCAAACACCAGAGAACAGCAATCCCATCATCAAAATGATGCACGTAGAGAAGAAAGTTAGATACTCTAGAAAAATTCTTTAGTGCAAATTATTCACTTGGCTCAAATAATTTCTCTTCCCTTTTCTTCTCATCCTGTTGAGGAAGGAGATCAGGCTTATCTAGAAGTCTTGAATTTCAGGCAAAGAAATATGCTAAAGGCTCAAGTTTGATGAAAATAAGTGAACTGTTTGTGTAGCCTGAATGAAATAACTGAAAAGTCTTCAGGAATCAAATAGATCCCATACAGGATGTCATAGTTTTGAAAACAAAATTCTGCTGCTAAACATTTTTCTTTGGAAAAGACAGATGATACTTTATAGGCTGCAAATTACAAAAGGTGAAAAAAAAATATGCATTTTTTATACAGAATAAACTGATTCTCACTTTGCAACAAGGCACTTTACAGCCTTTGAGAGTATTAAGATCCCTCAAAAGAGCCATCAATGACATTTCTTCCAGAAAAAAAAAAATGCTGCCTACATATGCAGAATGCTGTAGGTTGTAAAGAATAGGACTAAGGAGAATGCAGGTAACAGAAAGCTTAAGGAATTTTCTCACCAAAAAAATGGGGTACCACAAAATTGGTGGAAAAGTAGAAATTAAAGAGTTTCATGCACATATGAACACATTTTGTATGGGAGATACAACACTTGTCCCCCACTCCAGAATAAGACATTCGAGCTGGGGCAGCCATTCAAGAAAACGGAGTACAAAAAAGTGGTCATCACTGACATTGTGAAATTGTGAAGCTGCGAGTTTTCACAGATGATTACGGATGAGACGTTGATCTTGTATCACTGACTTGGGCAGTTCAATGTATCTTCAGTGGCCACAGCGTGTGCTCCGCGGCGAGGTTCATCCCCATGAGGCTGGCGGGACACCATCCGTGCTGCGCCGAGGTGGATGGAGAGCTGCACTGCAAGAAACGCTGCTAGCAGCAATAGCTGCGCCAGCTCCCCACCAATTTCTTTACACAAAGGCTGCAAGGAAAAAATGACCCTTTTATGAAAGCCTGCCTCACTGCACATACGCAAATCAAGCCTAAACTTCCGCTGCAAAATGACCTCAGTTCAGGCGCTTTGCAACTTCTGAGCACTTGGTGACCTGGATATTTGATAATCAACTACAGTGTTATTAGCATATCAATGTATTTATGCCCCACATTTTGAATGACCTGTACCATTTTAAACGTACTGATATTTTGGAAAAAAAAAAAGCCTCATACAACTAGTTTGCTCAGCCCACAGCCTCATGCAACTCATGAAAAATCAGAGACAAGGAAATAATGGAGTACAGGGAACAAATCAGGGAGATCTGGGGGAGTACTGTGAAAAAGAACGTATTCAGTGGAGGTCACTGCATGAAGGGGACTCTGATATAAACCTGCATATACCTAAGTTCCTCTCTGCTGGAAAACAGAGCAACACTATGCTTTCAGAGACATTAACTGTAATACATTTCCATCTTAGATCTCAAACCTATTACAGCAATATTTTGCTTACTCACATACTGTACCATTTGGGACAATGTATCTATGTGAATACATGAACTTTTGAAGGAATATTTTATGTTTGTCATTTTCAGGGTGTAATTTCTTTTGTAATTTTATCAGGCGATAGATTTGCTGTCTGGAATCTCTCTCCCTAAGAGCACAGAGCCAAGCTACTTAAACCCTTACCAGCCCTACAGCTTATACAAAGATAACAGGGATAACCACTAGCATGTGCTCTAGAAGGGGCATCCTAGGTAACTCAATCATCAAAAAAATCTAGCCATGCAAATGAACAAGGCCCTTCATATTAGTTTAATAACCTGTTAATCTATGAAATTATTCCCAATACTAATCTATTTATTTAGCAACTAAACACATCTATATGACTTTCTTACGCAATAACACACTGGTTAAACCTTAGGACATTTCTCAAATGGAAATCAGACCCCTAAATAAACCTCAAAGGTAATTCCACGTAAACACATGGCATCAAAAAGCTGAGAGCACATATCCATTTTGTGTTCATTTTGGTCAAAATACAGTGATTCCTTTTTCTTCCTTCAGCAGCAATACTTTCAGAAGCATGGAGAACTGCCCTTGGGGAAGCTGATCATTAAAAAGAGCATAACTCTTCTCAGACCATCCCATCCTAGGGAGGCCCTGATGCACTGCTAAATTAAATATTTCAGAAAAACAAACCCAGGAAACAAATTGGGATTTGGTCAACAGACTTCGTGCTGGATGAATCACTGTGGTGTGGAAACCACCAGCTCTAAAGATAGAAAGTCTGAAGCCATTCACTTGCATTCAAAAAAGGCACTAAAGAATCATTTGGTTTGGAGTTTTGCTGCGAAGCTTCCCCAACATTTGGAGCATGGGAAGGACTACCAATGGATTTGTCGCCTTAACCTTTTTTCTCCCCTACTCTCTCTGTGAGCATGGCTAGTAACGTGGCCTCCGCTGCGGCTTCTCCTGAAGGGTGCAGCAAGAAGTGCTTAAATGTCACTCCATGACTCAACATGCAGAAACTCAGCAGGGTCATGGCACTGGTTGTTCCCTCCACATCCTGCACCTATTGCCCTCCTCTGCCTTTCTTCAAGAAAAAATAAAATCTACATAATTTAGAGACTGAACGTGGCCAGTTTCTAAGCAGAGCTTCCTTCAGACTCCTCTTGTTACCTAGCAGCTTCTAAGGAGATACTGCTCAGAAGCAATTAAGGGCAGCTGTTCTTGAACAAAGATGTACAACAACCAGCACTTATAGTGAGACAATATGGTCATTTTGAAGGAGGTTCAGAAATTCCTAACATTGTTGAAATTTATCATCACAACTGCTGATGAGATCTAGCAAAATGTTTGTGTTCTGCTTGTGCATATTATCATCTTTCATAAGTCAAAGTCTTATTAGCAAACAATTTCAGCAAAGTTCAAAAGCTGAAATGTTGTGTGTGCACATTGCTCGCAGCAAAGATAATAGCTCTTATTGAAAAGAACCTGCTGTCTGTTATTTTTTTGCCTTCCCTGTTTTCAAAGCACTGGCAGACATAAAGAAGGTATCCTTGGATATGTAACACATTTGACTCAACTAGTCATCATGTATCTATCAATTACTTGACATAATCCTGCCTGCTGTCACTGTTTGGTTTTCTGATAACTGTCAAACTCACCTGGTTTTTGGATCTGTAGCAGCCTTCTTGGCAGTGCTTGATTAGAGGATCAGGAGCCACAATGAGAGAGGACACAGCTGCAGGACAAAAGGAGGGCTACAGCGGTGGCGAAGTACCTGGAGCTGAAGAAACCCCAAATCAGACCCATGTCCTTACACAGCACTATGTACAACATTCATTCTCTCTGCTCCTCAGCTCTCTATTGGTAAAACAGCACTTCTGTATGACAGGCTCTATAAACACAGTATGAAGTGGCACATTGACAGGGAACACAGAAATACCTCTGAATCTATTATAACTCCCCACTACAAATCAGTCATTTTTAACACTCAAAATGAATGATTCCAGAGAGTGCAACAGTGGAAATGACTTACAAAAGACTGAAGAAACACTCTTTCCTGAACTGAATGCAGTTTGTAAGTTTAAACTTAAGGGGATTCTGTACCGCAGTGGTAATATTCGGAAAGCAGTCCTTCAAAATTATAAACAGTTTTCCATGCAGCAGACTTTCAGCTAGCAGCAATGTTGCATTGTAGCACTGATCATAAGGGGCCAATGGAGCCTTTCAGCATCCCAAGCACACTTCAGCAAATCTTGAGTGAAATATCTATCAAAAATCTGGGAATCTTGTGAATTCATTTTGCACACTTCTTAATATCAAAAGAAAAGGTTACCGAAAGCTACTAGCCCCATCAAAATTTTACAAGTTATATGTCAGGACAGAATCCAGCCTTAAATACTGAATTACAGTAATCTTAAATTAGGCACCAACTTCCTGTGGATTTCTGATCCCAAGAAGAAGGCAGGCACCGCACAACTCTAGCTAAAATCTCTGGAAACTTGCCTATACCAGAAAACGCAATTCCACCCCTTCTGGGGCAAGCTTAGTCACTGCTAGCACGGTTCCACTTACAAAATCATACTCTCATCTTTCTTTGCAGACGCTTCACCTAAAGCACAAGTAAAACCAATCCCTTCTGCTTATGTCTGTTTTACATCCTTTGCTCAGGCCACAAAAGCTCCAACACTGATTCCTGACCTTTTCAAAACAGCCAGATAAACAAACTGACTTATTTTCAGCTCAGCTACTTTTAACTAACTACACTGCACGTAAATCTTCTTTTCACTGTCTTGTGGCCAGTAACCTCCACTCAGATGTATTGCCTGATCTCTTCTCAAAATCTTATCACAAACCCACCTTCCAGGGGAAGAGGATGCAAAAGGCAGGCAAACCAAAGCACAGCATGTGCAGAAGCTGCTCCTGTATTCTCACATTAGCTCCAACTTGAGGTTCACTCTGGTTTGCCCTAAAACCCAGTGTGAGTGCAACTGTCTGAATCTGCTTGGGCATCAGAGCCCCAGTTCAAAAACAGCTACCAAAAACAGTCAAAAGCCAGGAAGTCACAAGTGCTTTAGGTCATTCATACAGTACGGGGACAGCATCTTTTTATGTAGTTTTTAGACACCCAAATAGTCTTGCATCAACTATTCTCTCCTTCTCTTTCCCTGAGTGACTACCCTGCGCTAAAGCTCATGGTGACGTTCTCAGGTGCTGTACTCATTAGGGCTGCTCTCAGCTCCCCACACTGCCAGCACCCGTAATGTGGGCTGCTGCACTCTGCATACCTTGCCCAGTCCCATGTCACCACCTCAAGCTTCCAGGGTACCTCCACGTCAGTGCCCAAGCTTGAGGTAGGAGCATTTTCTGAAGCCAGCCTCTCAATCGCCCCTACTTACTGCACTTTACTTGTGCCACGGAGCAGCCCCCAGGCACGTGGGCTGGATTGCCGTCCAGGAGCAGCGGTAGCGCACGGGCAGCTCTCCGGCTGCACAGCCCGTGGGACCCGGCTGCAGCTGCCCAGCTCCAGCTCCACTCCGAGCGGCTCCTGCACTTGCTGGTGTAGAAATTGCCTTAGAGTAGGAGACATTTGTTCCAATTCAGAGAAATTCAACAACCCCCTTTTACTCTATACAACCCACCTAAACCCCACACTTTCTCTGGAATAAGAATCAAATTCATCTGGAGTAACTCCTTTGTATTCTCAATTTGTCTTTCTGTGACTTAATTCTAAGCCACTTCTGCAGCGCTACCCGTAACTTTAAGCCAACTATAAAAATTATTTCCTCTTATTTCTGATTCAGTTGCACCCTACTCTTTGCCTTTGTGAGCCCACCCAGGATGCAAGGACTTAAATGGGAATATTTCAGATTGTAACAGGCAATCCCTAAATCAACTTAAGTCACTGAAACAACCGATACCATGTTTTATCATAACATGTATATTTACGTTAAATTTCATGACTCTATGGCATTCACAGTTAACCATGTATGCTCTGTGTCTTTTGTAAACGCATTTTGTCCTATTATATTATCTAAAAAAAAATGGTTTTGTTCTAATGTAATTTTAAGAATGAAATTTACAGACAAGACCTTTAGAAAACAGAGACCCACCTTTAAATGCAAAGAACAAACATTTGCATTACCTATTTATATTAAAATATGCAGAAATTTCCAAAGTATTCAGTCAACTTATAAATTTTTATAACTTCTTCAAATTGTTAACATTTTTTTAAACACACAGCATTATTTCAGCTTTGTGAAGAGCTCAATAACAATCTTTCTGGTCTGGAAAAAAGGAAAGAACATTATAATAAAGAATGCAGAATAAATAAAAACAAAACAGTACAAGCCGTACATCTACACATACAAAGACAACTTTCATGGTGAGTTATAAGCAATTATAATAACACAATGTGCTGCATGTTGATTTCACCAGTGAAAAGAATTTCTCTAGTTATTGAAGACTTTCCTGGCAGAATTTCAGAAAAAAATTCTGACATTCTCCCAATCTGACTTCTGTGCAATGCAAGTCATGCGCATTTTAAACACCAATGAATAATACTGCCTTTCTTCTATGAACTGTTAACAGCTGTAGAAACTATTATAGCCTGCTTAAAATCATGTCTCTGTAGTCAATATTCTCCAGACACTTAGCAATACTAAAGCTATTCCTGGGGCTAGACTAGAATTGCTGTGTGAATACAAAGTTTGATTTATGTTGAAGTGAAACAACAAACATCTGATCTTTCCTTTTTTTAAATAGCCATTCACATAAACACGAGCATCAGCTGCATAACTAGAAAGTGATGTACCGAATTTACAGAAATTAGACAAAAGAAGACCACCCACAGTTACCTTCAAGAAGAAAAGTGAGTGAAAGACTGCTGGTGAAGCTACTTTGTACAGTCGCGGATGCCTAATGTCCTCATGGTGAAGCTGTGGTTCATCCAAGGGATATTTCACTAATCTAACTTTTCAAGTCTTCTCAAAGGCAGAAAATTGATCGGCAGCCCACTACAGTATCTTGGCACTGTTCATCATCAGCGGCTGGCAGACCAGTCCCAGGCTCAGTGAATTGCCTAATAAACTGCTCCAGATGCATCCAAGAGGAAGTGGTCTCTGCATGTTAGTTTTATTCTTTCTCATTCTAAAGCACAGGTGGGAGCAGGAGAAATGCTTGGCATCGGTTCCTTTGACGTTTTTGAAGGGGTGCCTGGGAAGAGACAGGAAGAGATGCGCATGGAACAAGAGCAAATTTTAAAATATATATGAAATTTCAGATATGTTCTGCAGGTTCATGTTCATCGCTAAACTTTTACAAAAACCTGATGTGCTGAAAATCCAGGTTTGATTCCTCACTCTGACAAACTGCTACAGTTCCTTTCTTTACACTGTTATATACCATCACCTTTCAGAAATTAAAGCAAGTAAATAAAACCAGATTTGCAAGAGACGACACATATGATCTCAGACAGAAAAATCAATTAATTTGACCAACAACAATAATGAAATTAAGGCCGAGTTAACTTGAAGTAGGGCATTCTTAACTCCGTATGAATACCGTAAATCATCAGAAAGTGTTAAATTTTACTCAAATAAATAGTGTAACCTATGATAGGTTTAGATACGTTTTAGAGGAATCTTTAGTTGTTACAGTATCTAGAAAGAAGAAGTAACTGCTAAAATTTCAGTTCATTGATGGTTTTTTTTTTTTTTATGAATTTTTTAAATCATTGCACTTAATGTCTTCCATTGAGTGGTCTTTCTTATGGAAGTTTCAGCACACACCAGAGGTTTGGAAAATGATACGCCTGTTTGGAGGAGGCCTGAATAGCTGTTAGAAACATCAATTACACTTCGCTCTGGAGACTGCCTTACTGAAACTCCAATAGCCAGTGCAGCTGCCTGGGGACAGCAGCTCTCACTAAAATGCTATATTGCCCACGACCAACAACTGAGCACTGCAGGGACAAAACGAATCTGAAATTCGAACATAGACCTAACTCACAGTAGAGTTGCTAAAATTCTCTTTACTTTCATGTCTAATTAAAGCTTTTGGTCTTGGTTAGGCCACAAAACCACAGATATCTGTGGAAAAATTCTCCTTCACTATGCTCAGGACCCCCATGCACGTTTACAAGGTCATATCCTACATGCCATATCCGACAGTACTCCCATGAACAACTCTGCTCTTCTTCCTCCCTACTCACCCTCTCGCTCCTGCTTCTCTGTGCCTTCTGTGTGCCATTCTTGGGTGTCCCCAGTCCATCTCCAAGCTCAGTCCTAGCCCAGGCTGCCCTCTGGGCTACAACGTCTCTCCACGACGGCTTTCACAGGGATGTCACATCTCATTCAATCTGGGGTAATGCTCAAATTCAATGGGAAGAAAGCTGACCCAATATCATTGGGTCTTTCTTGCCAAGTCTTTTCCCTCCTCTGTTCCAAATCCTGCCTCCTGCCTCTTGGAACAATCTCATCCATCCGGCCTGTGTTTAGCATCTGTAACTTTGCTCTCTTTTCCTCCTTAGCTGTTGTCCTACATTTTGCATTTGATAATTTTGCCATATCTAGAATGAAAGCTCCTAAAGAAGCATACAAGCCTGCTGGGTTCTTTTTTCCCTTGTCTATAAAATGGTGCATTATTTAAACAGCTTCTCATAACAAGGGAAAGAGATCATCAATTCACAACACTAAACATATAGAAGGAAAGGGCATGCACATAAGGGAGAGTGCACTGTTTTATTCAATTTCAATAGCTAACTATGAAATAGAATAATTCTTTTTCAGAAACACTTACAGCACACAATGCAAAAAGATTCGGTTATGGTTAAAAAAAAAATGCAAGAAAAAATACCAAGGTTACAGTAGCCATGATATCCTTTGGCCTGGTAATTTCAGCTCAGCTCTGTTTCTTAATTCAGCACAGTCACAAGGCAACATTGCAATTAGAATCCTCTGGGGACTGCAAAAGAAAAAGAGTAACATTCAAATCAACCGATTTCCAAGGTCATGTATTTGTAACCACGTATTTGTAAGGTATTTGAGGGAACCAAGTAGCCTTGCAAAACTTACAAAATAACTACAAATCATGAAGCATCGCGAATTCTCACAATAGTACCTGAACACCAGCTTTATTTGCTAATCTCAATGGTGGGTAGCTCCATTGAACACAGTAAGAGAAATCAGGCTGTGGGTTGCAAGGGCAGATAATTTAGACTGGAAAGCTGACACTGGACCACATGGAAAATCAAGCAGCTTGGACTGCAGACAAGCTTGGGACGGGGGGTGAAGGAACAGCTATTTCAAGAATCGCTATTGGGCACAAAACAACATTCTGCAAAGGAGTGGTAATAACGCACGTGAAACGCATTGATGGTCTCAACACGGTCAGAAAAAACCTAAAAGCCTTCCTCTATAAAAAAAATAAAACAAAATAAAAACAGGTTTAAAGTGATTTTATCCATCACAAATGAAAAATGAAACAGAAAAACCTCCAGCATGTGGGCGCATATCACAAATGTGAGAACAGAGCCTCCTAGCAATGCATTTAGAGAGATCTGGTCCTTGGCAAAAATTCTAGAATGAAAAACATTTTAGACAGGTTACCTCCTTGCCTGTCTATGTGTTGCAAAGTCACTGATAATTGCAAAACTTTTAAGCAATCTTTTCTGCTGCTTTTATGTTACCATAATTACATGTAGGTTGCTAACAACTGAATGGTATCTGATATCATTATCCTAACATATGCAACTATCCGTCCAGACATTTATACTATGCCTATCATAGTGGGGAGGGATTATGAATATGAACACACATGGCAAACAATACTGTTAACGCTTCCCATTTTGGCTGGTAACACTGTGTTACTGCAGTCCACAGGCAGGTGCTGTCATTTCTGACAAGCCTGTTGGGTACCAGTGACAGGAATCTGTCAGATCCTGCCCACACACGGGCCGTGTCCCACACGGCATGCTGACCTCCTCTGAAGAATTTTAATTTTAAAATTCTACCGTCAAATGTTACAAATATCAACTGACAACATGTAACGTATTACGGAAAAACTGTAAGACATAATGGTCAAGACACAGGACAAGAGGAAAATCCCCCCCAAATGAAGCAGTAGCATTGCTGGGGCACACGCTGTGCTTGATCTGGAGACGGGCTGGATGCCTGTCTGTGCCCAAGATGTGCTTGATCCATCGAGCAAGGCAACAGGCAACAGCACCTTGGGGTTTCCTTTCTAATTCCCTCACCTTGTGGGTGCTTATAGTGGTGTCACAAGGACTACTTCAAGGCTTCAAGCTTTGCCAAGACTAAACCATGATGCATTTACCTCACAGATTGTATTTACATCACGGACCACTCCGTTTTCCCCACAAAAAAGTCCCGTGCCAAGAACTACTTATTCCAACCTTCCTGCCTACTTTATTAGAGGCACAAAGTTATGGAGAAGATGCGCAACCACTTACGCCTCCTTGGTGGATAATAAAATGGAAAAGGGTCCTTGCACACCTAGTCTTGGCAGTCCAGGCTGCTTCTCCTCCTTTGCAAGAGGTGAGCAGGCCCACAGCAGAGCAAAAAAAATGAGCAAGTACCTAGTATTGAGGCACCTCAGTGAAGACTCCAGCAGTTCCAACTGGCAGGGAAGGTGCCTATACACTAAGCAACCAGACTTCCACACTGGAGTGCTCAAGACAAACACCTTGCCGCGAACCAGCAGGAAAAGAATGGACTAAATAGATAGAAACAACTTCAACTATACAAATACACTTGAGGAACCCCTTCTGCAGCACTCTAGGTGCTGGGGTTCAGTAAGTTATGTAATGAGATAATTCTACCATTGCCTCTTTAACAAAAAATTAAAAGCTCTCCAAGATTATGCTTTTTGCTTTTGGAAATTGTATTAAGATCAGTGCAGAAACTGTGTTAGCAAAGAAGTGATTCATGAACACCAACAAAATGATTCACCAGTCCCTCGCTAGGAAGTGATATCATCACAAATCATCTCCATGAGAATGGCAGAGGAGAAGCTTTGTTTCACAAGACAGGGAAGTGCTGTATTTTCCAAACTAAAAGTAATAAATTTGCAGATGTGTGTGAAAAATGAGAGGGGGGCAAATTATTGATGCCCTGGGTAGTGAGTCAGATGCCCCATGTGGTGAGTGAGAGCATGAATGCACAAACTCTGATGCTTATAAGCACTACTGAAGAACACCAAAACATTCCCAATTTGGTTCAGGATAAATTGCAAACTCTGGATGCATCTTACAGCTATCCCATTCCAAACAGATTCTTCTCTACCTTTCCAAGCTGATCCATCACTCTTCACTTTATCCTTCCAGCCACAGTAAAAACAATAAAATCCTTTCTTGCTCTCCACTTAGAGACTCTTAGGAGCCAAGTATTGTAGTGACTTTCACACTGTAGATCACATCAAGGCGAAGTTGAGCGCATGTATGTGGCGGCTGTGGAGGGAGGCAGAAAGGGAGTATCAAGTTTCAGAACGCAGGCTGCATGTCAGCTTCAGGGGTGACGCACTGGATAACTCTTCAGTTCTTAAAACTGTGTATGGTATGGGGCACCACCATTCTCTCTGCAGCTATTCCAGGCAGCATCAGTTTGCCAGCACCTCTAAAAACTCAGGATGCTGCACTCTGCCATGTCGTGTTATTAACGACTGGGACCTTGCAATGCAGGCAGCAGTAGGCTTGCAGCTAGATAGCTGTTGAACTGCTGATGACAAGCTAACACTGCTCGGACTGACTGCATTTTTCTTTCTGCGTCTCTTATTCCTTCCCCTCAGCTTGTCCCGTGTGGCAGGATGTCAAAGCACTATGCCCTTAGCTCTCCTGGTAGGGCTGCTTCTCCCTCGCCCATACCCTTCCTCTCGGAAACCTTCTGCTTAAAGCAGCTCATATTAACCGCCCCAAGCATTTGAAATCCAACAGAAACAACCTTGCTTTCCTCTCAAACCTTCTGCTCAGCCATCCCAGGGACAGCTTGGTTCTAAGCAACTTCCACAGAAAAGAAGAGCAAATTTTGGTTTCTCTCATTTTCTGCACTCCCTTAATTCTCTGCACAAAAGCTGATGGTCTTGCTGCTATGCAGTCCCGCTGGCATACAAAGCACCAGAGGCCACTGGCTTTAAAAACAGCCACAGAGCAACAGGGACCTCTAAGCAGCCCTGTAAAAGTTGCTCTAAGAACATGTCCAGTTCCATGGAAAATGAAATCAGCTTGTATTTACTCTGCTATTGCTCCTAAACTCCTCCAGAGCCTGGACATTTAATGCAACTCCCATCTTTTGACTTTCGCAACCTCTGGCCCCTGGGGACTTCTGCTGTAGCTGCCCAAAGACTGGGCTCAGAACTGAGCAGCTCGGGGATTTCAGGCACAGTGGGTGCCAGACAGAGTGAAGCAGAACTTCTCATGCAATCCACCCGCTTTAGAGGTTTCACCTGGCAAAGCAAGCAGGCCACCCACCTGCCTTCCAACTCAACTCTCAAAGTCGCATCCAGACAGAAGACTGAAATGAGAGCTGCCTTCCTGCATTACAGCAGAGCAGAGAGGCTCCGGCACAGTGACAGGCAGCTCCCGCTCCAAGGAGCCTAAGCTAAAAGGACAGAGGGGTCAAAGGGAGGAGACAGGAAACATGTTTCTCCTCACACACGCAGATGGGGAACTTGATTACGTGATTTTTCTGTGTGGTAGGGCACAAGGAAGAATAGCTTCTTAGTATGACTTTAGTGTTCTGGTATATTAGACGAGCTCACAGAGGAATTCTATTAGCAGTCGCAAACAGAAAAGCTACTTCCAAAACACTGGACCTAAATTTCCATGGATAACACTTATTTAACATAAATGTAGTCCCATCAATTTTCACTGTTATTTCAGACATATTTAAATAAGAATAAAATGCAATTTTCAGCTGGCTTAGAGAGAGGCATCTGGAGTTAACAAGTAACATTCTAGGAAATATTTTAGGGAATATTTCACTCTGCTGAGCATATTCCCTCAACCGAGTTATTTCTACGATCTAATACTATCACCTATATTTCTGTGTTCTGGATGAGCAGCAACTGTTGGATTCATCTCTTTAAAAATTATCAAGCATCACCCATTAACTCACACCCATATTACAGTGTTTCTATCCAAACAGTTTCCTTGCTGTGCATACGCAGCACTTCCTTAAAGCCTGTCTCAGACTCAGCAGACAGGAGTATACCACAGGTACCAATTTTATCTCAATTACTCAGAAAAGTGAATGGTTAATTTCTTCTATTTGGTATAAAACCTCATGTACCACAGGAACAGAAGTAAAGGCCACATAGTACTTTCACTTTATGTGTGCATCTTCCAGTGATGTCAACTGGATTTCTGATTCTCAATCAGTACAATTTCTGCCAGGAAGTATTTTCAGACGTACCCCATCAGCGCACATCTATGTCCTGACAAGATTCCAAATTTCTACATCCCTCTGCATCATCCATATTTGTACTGCATGCCAGTAGAGAGGGAGAGGAAAAAAAAAAAAAAAGAGGAGATAGTATAAGTAAAAATTTACTTGTACTTCTTGGACTTTACTTCCAGTTTCTGGAAACTCTCTGAAAGGCGAAAGCATTTTCAAATATTGGCCTCAAGAAATATATTTTCTGCTGTCAGGAGTTTGAATATGATGGCCTCATTTCTAAGCATAAGGACAGCTGATAATTTGTGGTCAGGCTACCACAGCCTGAGACCTTTAGGACATGAAATTGGCAAGAGAGGAGAGTTCCTAGAGCTAGTCCTGAAACTCAGTGGAGGAGTGACAGCATCCATCTACAGCAACCATACTGGCTGCAATAGTCTCCTTATACCCTAGCAGCTAAATTGGGTTTGTTCCAAGACGTGGATCAAAACATTGCAAGAAAAACAGTGCACCGAGTAGAACAGAAGAAAAGTCATTTCCAACTTGTGCTTCTCATGAAGTTTTCAGATTCTGCATAAATGCTAAACAATTTTATTACTTTAGTTAAAGTATCTTTATATATAAAGAACCAATGTCTTTTCATCCACTCCTTTTTACCATTCTCTTGAAGTAAAATAGCTTAGAGATTCACAGGTAAAGACTGAGATGAGATAATGAAAATTAAAGACAGTGCTTCAACTGTTTTTGTACACAAAATAAAAACCTAATTACAAAGCAGATAATGGGTTGACACTGCCTCGAGTTACCTTAGGGACTGGCCCTCTGGATTCTAGGGCTTAACATAGATTTGCTCGCTCGCTCTGTGACAAATCAGCTCAGTCAAATCAGTTGAGCTAGGCTAAATAGTCTGACAACTAAATATTGAGTTTGTCTTTATAAACCACTTACAGACCAAAAGCCCACAATCTGCACACAGAGCTACCTTATTTCAAGCCCCAATACAAGGAGTTGTTACCACTCGGCCAGTTTCTGCTCTCATTTGTACTAGTGCAAAACCACATCATTTTCTCTAGCATCAGTGGAGTTGCTGGGTCATACATGGAAGCAGAACATGGTGACGTCACTTTTCACTTCAGTAAGTGACATCATTCTGCCTGTTACACAGGTGGATTGGAGGGTTTTCTCTCTGCTGCACAGGCTGCCTACTCCGCTTGCTCTCCTTGTAACTCCCACGGACAGGGGAGTTCTACCGTATCCCTCCAAGGCCTTTATTTTAAATGGATCTTGTTTCACAGAGAGACCAGAGCACGTTACTTATCCGCCTTAACTCATTTGATTTACAAGAAGTTCTCCAGCTGGGTAATGCTGAAGAAAAGACAAAATTGTTTCTACAGTATATTTACACACAATAAAACGAACCAATCAAGCAAGCAAAGCGTACAAAATGTGCCCTAGTATTAACTAAGATCAGAAAAAAAAACTTTCTCTCCAGTACTTTCAGTGCTTTTAAGTGTATGCTTATGTCCTAAGTAACCTAGAGCTTCCAGCAATTACTTAGTTCTCAAAGCTTCGAGCCAAGTTTTCTCCAAGATATTTACTCACTGGGGCTCACAGGAGGTAACAGAAAACTGGTCTTCCACCCTGTTTCCTCAGAGCCCTCAGCATGAAAGCAAAGTTTCCTCAGTCACTCTGAATGTCCAGGTCACCAAGCTGAACTTTGCCTCGACTCCCTTTATTTACTGTGCACTTGAGTCACTGCCACACGGCCGGGCATGGTGGCACTCTGCCCAACACCTGGTCAGCAGAGGGCATGCAGTTAGGCACTGAGGGACTCCAGCAATTGTCTGCCGAGGACATGAGCACTCTGCTGCCAGTAAGAAAGCGATTAAAACATGGGCAAGAGCACACAGAACACAAACCTCAATATTTCTGTCACATGTGCCCATAACAGCTGTGTTAGGAGTCACTGTTGGGCTAAAACTGTTCAGATAACTGTGTTTGGGCATTCAGATACACTACTTAATATCTTTATTTCCTTCTGGTACCATAATAACGTTGCTCCCAGTTACAAAAAACAGGGTTGTTCATGACCATGATGAGGTATGTCAAGAGGCAGAGCCTGCAGAGCTCAATGCGCAGCTCACGGACCGTGCTGGCCAAACAAGCTCACGTTCCTCCCATGGTTCGACCTCGGATGGGACTCACCTCCCAGCCCACGCAGCAGCGCTCAGCAGGACTATTTGTCCCTCTGCAGATGCAGTTCTCTGCCCCTTTGCACCGGAAGATCAATGTCCAGCCAGAGAAACAAACTTTCCCCAAACTTCCCCTTGCATAAAAGGGAATAGTATTTTATCATACAGATAAAAGACAAAGTAAATCACCCAAACTTGACTACTGATCATGTCAAAAAGGGCTCTCTTCTACCACCCTTCCACTGAAGGATGGTGATCATTGGGGAGAAAAACTCAACAGTACTCTCTGTTGCAAATTCATATGTGCCTTTTATTCCCCTATGATCATGCACTCAAGCAGAAGATTGTCACTTTCCTCTCTTTTTTTTTTTCTCTCCTCCTAGTGGAAGATACTAAAAACTAAGTTTTAACTATCTGGTAAAGCTGGAAAACAAGCTGGGGGGCAGGTTCCTGAATTTCATGTGATTAAAGGGAAGTGACTCTAGATAAGATGTGAAGTGAGAAGGGCTTTGAATAATCATGTTCCAGTGCATATAACCCAGTCACCAACAAAGGAACCAGTCACTGTTTTCACAGCAGAGTATTATCATCTAAGCAAAACAGCACAACTCTGTGTATCCAAAATTGCAAATCTCAGACCAACGCTAAGGTAAAAATGCACCAGACTTCCAAAAGAACCTTTAAATGTTTGGAAACAACAGCTATAGGGCTGTTTGGGCTATCTTCCTTATAAAAGGAACCAGTGTGACAGAATACTATTACATCCTGTTTCCCTACTATGCAGTATCCCATGAAAGTTTTCCACTTGGCCTCAAGGAATCACATGCAGACATGATGAAAATACAATCTATATGTATGTTTATATTCAGCATATGTATGTTTATATTCAGCATAAAACAGCACTCATTTTGCATTCAGTTTTAACATTGTATATACAAATACACAACTTTGGAAAATTAGGCACACTTGTAAAAGGAGATTCTTAGTAAAGCCCTAAGTATTTCCACAATTCTGGGGCTCCTCTTCTCAGAGGGCCTTTTTTCCCCTTACACACGGGAGCAGCAGGCTACGGGAGATTACCCGACTCCTCCCAAAAGAACATTAATACAAATCAAGACCGAAAGGTCACATGAATGCTGTCCTCTCCCTGCACACCTGGAAGAAATCATCCTAATACTCCATAAAAGGCTAAAACTTCTAGCTGCAACTCACAAGTCTCCAGAACTACACTGCACACAAAGAGACGACAAAAGAGATCAAGGGCATCCCCAGAGAATTTGCTAGATGAAAAAGGTAGCATGCACAAAGTTACGCAGACATTTTCTAGGCTAAAAGGCCTGTCTGCATCCTCTTCCAATGTCATAAGTATTAGTGTAAATATAAAAATACAAATACAGTCACAGTGCTGCCATTAGTTGCATATGAACAGTTCTGCATAACCAATGTCAGCTCCTGGCATGTACAACGCCCTTGCCCATGCAGGCCTCTTTGCAGGATTAGGACTGTAAACTATGATACATAAATGTAAAATGTGTTTACATCATATGTAAATAGATAGAGAAAAGTACATTCACACCAACTACTGGGAAAAGAAAACAAATCATTTTTCTACTGCTAAAAGTACTGAATCACTTACCATCTGTTTTGGGAGAAAAAAGATACAATCCAATTCAGCTAAGAAGAAAATCCTGTCTAAAAAAAGTAATCACATGCTAAATCCCCCTAAGTTCAATTTCTACTCATTTTAAGATGGAGACATGATGTTTTTTTCTAAGGAAAAAAAAAAGAAAGGAAAGAAAGATGTGAAGGTTGTTCAGCCCTGATCCTGCAAGCTCTAAATACTTAGCTATGGGGGTAGTGAAAGCTATTTCTCAGGGAAAAGTTGAGTCTATGCATCAGGTTCTGCTGGAACACGTCCTAATCTTCGAGGAAAAATCTGACACGTGTTTGCTACCATGCTGTGAAATGTAAAAGTAAAATCTAGATACTGAACTTGTGAACTAATTCCTCTTTCCTGGCAACATTTACTTTTAACTCTAACACAAGAAATTACTGCGTATATGTACTATAGCATAGTACAGAAGTAGCACGTTTTTGAGAGTATATTACTACAACTGAAAAAGGGCATTTGGTGAGGTAAACACGGTACCTCAGCACACACAATGAAGTTCACGCTTAGAGCTGTTGCAAGCATTTGTTGTTTCCATTTCCTCAAATTATTGTGACTTTTCACTTTGTCCTCAGATAACACACCATTAAAATGTTCTTCTTCATTTTAAAAGCAACTTAAATTTTTGTATCATTTCAACGCACGCTTTAAAACCCAGTCTATATATAGAATTGATTTTCCACATGGCTTTGTTCTGCTTCACAGTTGTTCTCTCCAAAAATGCACGCTATGGATCTGAACTGCTCTGTTCCCTCTTTGGGTCATTCCCTGCACATTCAGTTATCACTTCACATTACAGGCTTTTTCTCTTGAGCATCTCTCTAGCTTCATTCATCCTCATATTTCTTGCTTCCTTTTTTCCTCTTCATTTCCATCTACTAACTAAATTCTTACACTTTCTAATTGATGCTTTTGAATTTTAATAATTTTTGTCTTAGAATTAGTCAAATCCTAGTTGCTAACCACAAACTGAAAGAGAGATCAGCATCACTGAGTGGGTGGCTGCAATGGTCCTGTGGGTCCCAGTCCTCCTCCTTTGCCTCCCACAGTCCATCTCTCCCTTGCCCTAGCACTTCCTTCTATTTCCCTCCTCCTCCCCAGGCTTTAAGGAGTTTGACATGGGAAGGGGAAGCTTAGTGGAAAACTGGTCAATTGACCTAAATACTCAAAATATCAAAAGAAGCTTGACCAAATACCTCATTCACTAAATTTTACAACTGATTTGCTCTTCTCCTAAACACTCAGCCTTTCCACAGGAAAAAAAAAAAAAAAAAAAAAAATTAAGGGGAAAAATGTTCCTCAGCTATTCCTCAGAAGTGACTTACTCTTACTCTTTCCTTCTTAAACTTTTCACTGTTGGGTGAACCCAGTACAGATCTTTCCTGGGATAAATTTGATCCCAAATTATAACAAATGAAATAAGTTCTTTATCTTGCTGAAAATTGTTTTTAAAATAATACATTAAGTGTTCACACATCCAACAAAAAGGCAATCAAATTCCTGTGGCTTCACAAGTTCATGCTTATCATCTAAGTGACAACCGTACCAGTCCTTGCTCATGACTGCAAAACGGAAGGGCTTAGCTTAAAGACAGCCTGTACCAAAGCACACTTTGTAGCAAGAGAAGGCTGTGGGGAGCACCAAGCCAGTAACAGGAACTCCAACAGCAGCGCAGTAACCTTTTAAGCCACAGAAACAGGGTTACTTCAGACTTTGCTAGTAATTTTGTCCAAAAATTGCCACACAACCACTATTTTGTGTGGCAAAAGCAGCGGTAGCCACACACGGAGCACTCTCCATGACCCAAGAGTTAATATGTTACCTACCCACATTCTCTCACTGACTTTAACGGGAGCAGACTCACACCCTACATTAAGACAAAAGTGCTTATATGCTTCACATATCTTAACGGAGGCAAAAGTAAATATTATACTGAGGTAAGTGATAATGTGAGCAACAGACATGCACTGAGAGAGAAACACAACACTTTCCTTGCGCAGGGAAAGCTTTCCTCATCACTGCCAGATGACGACGGCTCTGCAAAAAGAGCCTCGGTGCATTCAGTGGGCCTTTCCCCTTGGCCATATGAGCAAAACCTTCTCTTGCCATTTGAAAGTCAGCTGTTGAGGGGAGGGCTGAAGGCCAAGAGAGCTGCTCCCTGGCACAAATGACCTTGCAAGCTGTCCTCCATCCTCCACTCCCTCGCTGAGTGGCCAAACAGGACCCTCAGGATTCTCCAAAACAGTAACAGCACGAGAGAAAAAGTGAAGTGGAAGCAAGCCCTGATGTGACAGGGGCCAGCGCGGCTTACAGACGTGGCCCGTGGCAGCAGCAAAGGAACTGGGTGGGCCCGCAGGGGCTTTGCAGAGGGCAGGGAGCCCTGCTCAGAGCCACGCCGCTGCGCTCGCCTCGCCAGCAGTGACAGACACTGAGCAGCCCCTAGCAGAGCACCCAGGGCAGCTCCCACCTGGAGCCCGTGCTCCCGCGGCAACAGGACCGAGATGGGATGCTCCACCAACGCCTCACGGCTGAAGCACCAAAATCTTCCAAAGAGGAGAGGAGAAAGACTCCTCATTTTAACAAAATATTGAGGCGAGACTCAAGTATGACTCTTATTTTGTGCCAGTTAACCCAGGACACAGATTCAAACTTTCTCAATACCTGTTGGGAAAGTATCAGCATTAAATTAACAATAACCGGTGGCAATAAAAGTCTGCTTATAGTAAATGGCTCCTATGCATTTTGCTGCTCCTTAATGCATTTTTGTAAACTAAGTATCAGATGATTTTAATACATTTGAAGATAGGCAAAGAAGAAATCACAAGTAAACATGTCACTTATTTAAAACATGTCTTTACTGCTAGCAATTAAAATACTAAAAACGGTATTTCAAAATATGGTGTTCAGTAAATTATAAGCTTAACTAAATTAATTGGTTCTTCCCATTTGTTTCTAATTAAATACTTCACAAAATAGTATCCACATGCATTCTTGATGATCTTGATCTTTTCTTTTGAAAATTATGCCAGTAACAAAAAAAAAAGGGATAACAGAAAGGATGAAATCCCTTCCATGGATCATATAGTTCTCCGAACACTCAGAATACTTATTACACTTTCAATTGAGCTGTGGGTTTCTCTAACTTCAGTAAAAAAAAAATTGCTTTCTGTCTGAACCGGAGCACTTATATTGTGGTCAATTAACAATACTCTTGAGGGTTTTTTTATGCTTTGAGATTTAAATGTCATGAGTAGGTTAATTGGGTACAAAAGATGCATGAAAATCTTGAAAATGTCAAGTAACAACTCTTTCCACAACTACTAGGGAGTTTCTCTCTAACTAGTCACTATTGTGGAAGCCTAACACTGGAGAAAGTATCGAACAGCGGGTTTTGCAGCTCCACAGCTGCTGCAAGTGAGGGACACCACAAACATGTCTGACCAGAGATTTCTCTCTGCAGACTAAATGCTGACGAGGTAGCACACGAAGGAAGGTCAGTTTCTAACCACACTGGTAAATTACTCCTTCCTCGGGATCAACAGTGGTCCTACACAGTCGGAGAGTTCAGGAGGGATAAGGTTGTGACTAACTCACAGCACCCATCACTAGTCTATCTAACCGGGATGGAATCAGAGACATCAGCAGCGATGTGATTTGCACCAGTGGAAACCATGAAACTGACGGAGCCAAACCCTGAAGATCAGAATGGGCTTCGTTATCTCTGCAAATTCATGCACGGGAGCATGCTGCACAGCTTTCCCTGCTCTGAGTCACTCCAGCTCCTGCTCTAGGCTGTTCAGCAGCAAACTGTCAATAAAATTCATTAATGATGTGCTTTATATAGAAATAGTGCATTTACCTGAGAGGCTACAACAAATGAAGAGTGCAACAAGGGGTGAATTACGTGGTTAATGGAATACAGGATGTGTATCAGTAAAGAAGTGGTAAAGGTGGGTGGGAGTCTTAATGCTACATAGATTTGTTTGAAGTTTGGCATATGAACCTAATTCCCCTTTTGAATTCGGTAGTTATATCTAGCACTTCTCTGTGTCTCTACTGATATATAAATTCTCTGATGAATAATTGACAACCAACTTTCTTTTACGTAAGTCATTACTGGAGAGACAGCAAATATTACAGACATGTTGTTTGTCTTCTCTCTTTTTAGTCCTCATCTCATCTGAATCATGTTTGGCTAGTATTCGCATCTATCTCCTTGATTGGTGGTAGCTATAAAAAAAATCAGATACACTCGCAGAACTGGTGGCAGAAACAGTGAAAAAAAGAAGGTCGTTCTTTTGACACAGATTCGTATTTTTTCAACCTATGTAAACACACATCTGCAGTTTTTGACATTTATATTGGAGGATGATTTCTGTATTGCTTGTCCAAGTTCTACACTGAAATATTCCGGCATCATGACACAACATTTAATTACAGCTAAGAGCTCACCTTGTAAGTAGGCGGTTGTCATTTTCCCACATTCAAGACAGCTGCTTTGCCTGATAGTTGCTGGTAATTCTAACTTCTTAAACCACCAGTAGTTAAATTAAGAGGATCTTGAAAGGAATTCCTAGAAGAAAGTAAAAATCAGCAAGTGATATTTCACAAACTTGGGGGTAGTTTATAACACAAAACAGTGCCAGAGAAACAAGAGGCTGAAGGACAGAAAAACTGGCAATCCTACAGCAGAGTTCAAACAGAAAGAAGTGTAGAAAAAATGGATGGGAGGGAAGAAAAAAAAAAAAAAAAAAGAAACAGAAAACAGCTGTAACACATTTGCTGTTTTTTTTTTTTGGGGGGGGGGGGGGGGGGGGAAAAAAAAAAGGGGACCCAAA
>JAWLRI010000460.1:2391329-2424005 GCA_034781795.1 Crypturellus tataupa | reverse complement strand
CCTCGGCCCGGCCCGGCCCGGCCCGCGGTGCTCCCAGGCGGGCGCACAGCGCGCTGCGCTGAAATCCCAGCCTTCCCAACGCGCTAAAAATAGCCTCCCCTCCCGGGAGAAGCCGATCCTCCATACACTTCCATACACCGTTCCCAAGCGCGGAGCTCGCCGCCCCTACGTCTTCTCGCTGATGGGGGTGTCAGATGTAATTATTTTTGAAAACTGCATCCCGTGCTCAGCTCCTGTCACTAATCCCATTACTTCAGAATATTTCATCTCATGACTGTTTATTTCTGCTTTTAGGAAAGCAATTCTCACATATGAGCACACAAGGGCCATTTTTGGTGGTTCAGAGGAAAAAAAGAAAAAAAACCCCATTGACAACCAAGCGGCAGCTTGGTGAGACATGGTGAGATATGAGAGGTGCTGCAGAGCAACCTCCTACTCCAAAGCCACGAGCCAGCGGCTCCTGCATCTCCACCTTCCCCTCTAACGGCAGCTGCCCATATCTACAGGTTGGGGCACACTGCCCCTGGGCCACCAACCGCTCCGGCGTCCCGGCCGCACGCGCTTACCTCCGTCTCCGTCCCCAAGGCCGGCGGGGCATCTCCCTACGAGAGCCGCCTCTGTCCGCGGAGCACGGCGCACCCCAGCCGAGCGCCGCTCTCAGTGGCTCAGGTTTTGTTTCGCCGATGACACGTTTCGCTAGTTTGCTCCCCAGTCATCGCAGAACCTCGGCCAGACAAGAATGCGACTTAAAAAGTAAAAGTTTCAGTCACAAGTCTTTTGTCATACTTTCTAAGGAGGGAATCTAGATATAAAGCCAAATATTTTCCCTTACGGATGATCTGGTAGGTGGACTCAGCAGTCACTAAATATCTAATACTTAGTGGGCTTGTATATGGATACTAACATCCTGGTAGCGGCGCTTTCTAGTACTTACTATGCAGCCAATACAGTTGGGCATATGAGACATAGCTAAAAGAAAGCTCATGTTCAATTTCAGAAGGATTCTAGATATTTGGTTTGTGTTTTTTTTTTTTTTTTAATCTCCATTTTTAAGTTAAATTGTGACAGTTATTAGAGAGAGACAGACAGATTCTGAGAAATTTGACAGAGAAGTAGGAGCAATTGCTTTGTACCTTTTCCATTGCAGGTGCACTATAATTAGTCTGATCGCTGTAAGGAAAGCACCAGCTCCTGCGATCTGTTGTCTGGTGAGGCAAGGTGGCTTACAGGAATTTTAGGAACTGGAGCTCCACATGTGGTATCCTCCTTACTATAAAATATCGTGGATGTGTCAGGCACAGACTAGAGATACTTTACAATACATTCCTATATTATTATTATGTGGCCATTTATATCACTAAATCATAATGTATACAAGAAAAAGGCAAACTAAGGTCTTACCTTCCCTGTTTCTCAATTCTGTCATTGACCAAACTTAGCCAATTTAATATTCTATTATTTCTACGAAAGACCAACATGAAGAAAATTTCACATAGCTCCTGGCTAACTTAGCTTAAAGAATACGATTATTAGACAACTTTGCTGGGTAATTTCAAATGTCTTCTTAAGGATGCAGTAAATTTGGTCTTAGTTACCAGCCCCTACATGGAAATCAAGGCCCTCTTCTTCCGCAACGGGAGTTCTGTCTCAAGAGCTGGGATCTAGTCCAAGGAGAGATGGAAACGTAGTCAGCACTTGGTTCCAGGAAGATATTGACAGATGAAACTCAAAAGTTGCTGGTCCCTTTTCAGATATTCTTGCTAAGGTGCTCTGCATGTGTTCTGTGCCTTTGATCCCTGCTGGGCTGATGGTGTTAGACACCGAGGGCTACACTGTCCAACTTGCACTGGTGCCAAGGAGTCTTGCGCACAAAAAATCCCACTGATTCCTGTGGTTCCCGTAAACCCCATGGTTCCGTATGAGGGTCAGGTTGCTGGTGCAAACTGCGAAAACCCCGCTCGGACCAAGGCAAGGCTGCCCTTCGGTGGCCAGGGCCACCAGGGCTTGGGAGCAGCCTGGTTTCTCCTCTGGACGCCGCTGCTTTCAGAAGTAAAAGGCCCTCATTTATGTGTAATCCCTCTGAAGCCATCGAGTTGTTTTCATGGACTGATTTTAGATCAGGATTGGAGACAGCAATGAATACTACCTGTGCATCAGGCACCTTGCCACTTCCAGCTTCTCAAAATCACTGGAAATGTGGCCATTAGATGGAGCGGTCCTGCTTTCTCCCCTTAACTTGTATGACAAAACTAACTGGATGCAGCACTGAGTAAGGTGCAGAGCTGAAGGGATGAACTGCTCTTTTATTCTCCATTCATTTGGGACCACACCCATCGAATTCATTTTATTTGCTCTTTTCAAAAGTGTAACTGATGTTATAGTGAGTATATTTTTTTTTCCTGCAGTCATTCACTAGCACAGGTACCTGAGACCCAAACTGTAGAAATAAAATTATTCTCGTCTCCGTACCTGTGCCTGAGAGCGGCTGAAGAAGAAAAGGCAGCTTATCATCTTCAGGAGCTGGCAGCACCATTTAACCAGCCGAACATCACATACTTGAGTTATCCCTGCGGGGAGTTACTATGCTTTTGTAGCAAAGCTAGCCCGACGCCGCACGAACAGCCGCGATGCTCGCGGGCCTGCTTGGGCACTGCTCTCTTCCCGCGCAGGCACCAGAGGGGCCGCAGCTCCCCGGGTGCCCCCCCGGGCAGGGCACCAGCTGGGAGGAGCTGAGTGACCCTGTCTGCAGGTGACAGCAAGGAAGTCGGTCTGGGCTGCAGTTTGTTTATTTTTATTTTTATTTTTACCTAGGAGTCCTTGTTTTCTGAAGCTGGGTTTCAGAGTTTCATAAACTTACCCCTTCTCACTGAGGATAGACATGTCCTTACAGGAAGAAATATTTGTTTACTAATACCTTTTGTTTTGCCAGTGGGGTCTGTTGGATTCCCTGGCTGCAGTTAAAAGTCACTTCCCTTAGGCAGCTAACCTGCCTTTCCCCTTTCCAGTTCTAATACAGCCTCGCAACCCTTGGTGGCTGTCGCTGAAACCCAGTGCCCATCCAGGTAAACCTCATGTAAACATGAAGCTAAAGAGAAAAAGCTGCCCGACTGTTCACGGGCTGAGGGAAGTGAGATGGTTAAAGAGGGAAGGAAAAGATAGCCCAGGCTGTGCTTAAGTACCGTACCTTAAACCGCACTCTGTGGTTTTCAATCAGGGCTGTGTGTTGTCTTAGGATGAGTGCCTGTGAATCTGAAATAAATAAATGACTTTATTGTGAGGATTTGGCTCAGGAGAGTCTTAATAGCATCCCAAAGGATTATTTAAGTGTCAATAACCTTTTCTAGCTCAGGCTATTGAAATTAAGCAAACCTGTGTGGAACAAGCAAGTTCCTAGTTTAAAATTGTGTAGCTGTAAATAAATACATGAACAGAGAAAACTTCCACTCAAATAAAAGTGATGATAAACTCATTTGCCTTAAATCTATTTTTTTTTAAAGGTAACTCATTATTAAATGCACAGAACGTTTCCTGGATATTCCAGGACACAGTTTCCCCATATTTATTAAATTTATACTCTGCTTACCCTTTTCTTTGCTCACGTAAGACATGAGGAAAATTATCTTTTCACTCAGTCGGCAGGACGGCACATCGGTGGAGTGCGCGTGTGGGCACCACTGCCCTCTCCTGGAAGATGACATTTTGCCACAGCAGTGTCTCAGCGAGGACGCGAGGAGCAGATCCGAGTGGCAGGTCCTCGTGTTTCGCTGCACACCGATATCCACAATGCTTTCGACCAGAGCATGATGTATAGAGAGACTCGCACACAGCCCCGGTGCGTTGCAGACCGCAGGCATGGGTGAGGGCTGCCCGGTCACTGTGATTTCCTCGCCCGCGAGGGTCTCTGGGTGGACAGTCTCAGTGAGCAGAGGCCCTGGCAGCGCGACAGGAAGGCGGCAGTGCCCGCCAAGGGCAGCTCCTTCTCCTTCTCGCGGGATGGGGAGAGCCGGGCCCCGCACCCTGGGCACCCTGTCCGCTCCCTCCTGCCCACGGGATTTCCCCAGTGCAGCCTCCCGGCCGGCCAGGCCACCCTCTCGCAGCCCAGCCGGTACCGTGCGGTGTCTGCAAAACCCACGTGGCCCCGGCACCAAAGCCACCCCTCCACGAGTATCTGACTGCTAAAATATCAGCTCTGCATGATACCTGCTGTAAAAATAATGTTACTTCCCATAACAAGAAAAATAGCTTAAGACACACATATCATCCATATGACAAGATTCTGAAAATAATGACGACTTTGTTCCTGAATAGTGATAGTCTGACTGCTAAGCTCTGCCTCCCAATCCTTTCTTCTGAAAATAGTTTCACTTACCCTGTGTTTCTTGCTTTACTGTGTCTTCCCTGCTTTGTGTAAATACCTTTTTGTTTGATAGCTGCGCTTGGGCCTTTGGTCCAGAGTGAGATTAGTCAGGAACATCCTTTAATGATGCAAGTGCCTTTTTCCTTGAAGGACTGAAATAAAAGAAGTTAAACAAGTGTCAATTCAGTTCTCCTGCTGGTCTCCTTACTAGTGTCTGAGTACTTGGGAAGCTTGTCAGAAGGGTTTCCAGGCTCAGTTTATAGGAAACAAAGCCATCGGAACGGGGCAAGACTTTCTCCTCAGCTGAAGGGTAAGGTCAGATATTGCATCTCTTTTCAAGATCGAAAATACCTTCTTCCAACTAATCTTCTAAGAGAAGCTGAAGAGCTCTGGGTGGTGTCTCTTAGAAACTTCCACCCCTCCAGGACAGCTGGAATCATTCATAGCACTTTGGGATTTTCAAGGACTCATTTGTATTTGCCCTGTCTACGTGCCATTTTCTCAGAACCTATTTGTATTTATATCTTATTTCACTGTGCTTTGGTCTTTAACCAGTCTGCCTTGAGCCTTGGAAAACCTCAGCTCTTTGCTCAGGATAAGTCAGTCTGAGGGCGGTTCTGACTTTTCCTTAGTTTTTATCATCATTTATTTTCTCTTCCCGAGGCCATGCCCAGGAGCTCGAGTCTCAGTAGAAGACCATCCTGACTGCAAACTGCTGACGAGAAGAGTGCTCAGTTTCAGTGCCAGAAATTTTATTCAGTGGGTAACGTCCTGTCTGAAACTGCCAACAAAGTTTATCAGAGTAGATTTTTTTTTTTATATAATCCCACAAAAGATTAAAATGCTTTGCTTTAAAATGGCTATGGCCAGATCTTCATGTGGTGTAAATTAGCATAAGTTTTCTGATGCACTAACCCCTAATATTTAATTGAATGCAAGTCAAGATTGGACATGGTTTTATTTAAGGTTTGGTTATTTTTTTCCTAGTCTAAAATTCAAGCAGTTTCTGAGAGTCGGCATGGTCCTTTTCATCCTGTATTTAGGCTGCTTCCACCCTCTTCTCTTGCAGGAGTCTATTTCTATCTTTATTTTCTCTGCTACTATTTATTGTCCTTATTCCTTCACCTTCCCTCCCATTCACATCTCTCTCCTTACTTTCTATTGTCCAACCTTTTCAGCAATCTTTCCTCTCTTCCCTCTCCTGTCGTTCCTCTTCCTTGGTAGTTCCTTTTCCTTCCCCCTTATCTCAGCAATTGCTGCCAAACAGCTATATTTGGAATAGAGTGGGAACAAGCTATTCTTGTGACTTTTCTTTGAAATAACTGAGAGGAGCAGATGATTTGCTTTGAACGAATAGAAGATGCATCAAGGAGAAGGCAGGCTAGTGAAATCAAAATGACACCGGTAGGGAATACCTGCCCAACAGGTTAGTCTTTCCCCACTCTCAGGATAAATTAATTAGCTATTGGTTTTTGTTTGCTCTGTTTTAATTGTAAATCTTCCTTTTGTGCAGAATTCCTCTCTACAGGTTAATAACCTGTGCATCTGAGATTCTGATATGGACAAGATATTCATCGCAATGTCTGCACGCTCACACATCAAGGGAATAACTACTACCTAAAATCTCACATGACAGGATTCGCTGAAACAGGCTGTATACCTGTCTAGCATTTGAACTCAGTGCCGTGGCATTTTCCGGCCTGTTGCATCTTCACAACACACTGTTGTACGGGCTAACACAGATACACACCAGGAGCTACTACTTCCTGTTTAGCAGAATGATTTCTCTCTGTCATCTCATATCAACTCCTCCTGATCACTACCCCTTCCTCACCACCAAAGCCATTCAAAACTGTTATAAGCAACATACTAACAAAGCCAGCTAGAACTAGAGCTACGTGAGCAGCACAGCTCAGAAGGCTTTCTCCCCTATACCCCGTGTTTCTGTGTTTATGTGATTAACTCCCACATTGGCAAACCAAACAAGAAATGAGGCCAAATGAAAAATTCAGCATCATGGTTTAGCTTTTTGTGCCAGCAAAGGACCCAAGTCTATTTGTCTGCTCTCATGTAAAGCTGGTTCTCTTAAAACCATACTTGTGTTCACATGAGCATGCAGGAAACTTCTCAGTACAAAGGAAGATACATAAAACTACATGCATAAAGATGCAGGGACAAGATCTTTACAATGCCAAACTAAAATTTCAAAAGGGAAGATGTCAAAAGCTGGAAGAAAATGACTCTATCATTCATGCCTAGGACTTCACAACTAGCTACCACAAGTGGTCATGCTGCCATGAAGCTTCTGTAGTTCTCCCTGTAGTTACTACTGATATAGATACATAAAACACACCAGTGCCTCACTGGGAAAGAATAGCTCTCAAGGAATGTGTGTGTGAAATGCTGGGTTGGGCCCTCTTCCTGCCTGAAGAGATCTCAGTATTTTTTTTCCACTTCCTGGGATGGAGTGAAAACCACATTCCGGACTCATTTGGAGGATGCCTGGGTTTCTGGCTGCAGACTTTGAGCTTTGCATCAAGTGAGCCAGAAGGACTGGCTCCACAGCAAAGGTCAGGGTACTTGCCTGGAATAGAGTGGAGGTCCAATAGGATCATACAGTTAGTGTCCCAATTTCAGCACCATATCTTCAAATAAAGCCACGATGAATTGACATACTCTGCATTTGGAGGAGGCCTAATGAAAAAAAAAAAGCGCGGTGTTAAAAGAATTCATCTACAGCCACATACAGGTTACTGAGACTTTTAGGCCTCCACAGAGGGACAATCAGACCTCTAAGAAGGGACAAGCAAGACTTGGAAAGAAAAGGTGTGAAAAAAAGAAGTGACCAGATGATGGTTTTCATTTTTATCTACAGGAGATATCAAGGAAGAGTAAGTATCTACCTTGTGATATACAAGGGACCTTCTTTAAAGCTAGTCTGAATAATCACTGTATCACGAAATCTCTCCTGTGATTCAGAACAATCAAGCAGTGGAGCATCAGTCTGAATGCCAGGTCTGCAGTGTGACCAGCAGGGCTGACCAGTGCGGTCCTTGACTTTGCAGGCTTTCTTATCTGCACACTTACAACACAACGGAAAGTTGATGTGTTTAAAAACATACACAATGTCAGAGAAGGAAAGAAATGTTGCTTCCTTCTCTCCCCCTCCACCTCATTACAGGATAAGAAAAAATAATGTATGGAGAATAATACTTCACCATCTAAAGAATTTTTCCGGCTTCTAAATCTGGTGAAGAGTCATTGTATATTTTGACAGAAAAATGAATCAAAATAATAAAGTGAATACAAAATTATATTGCTGTCAATAATTTAATTTACACAAAATAGCACTGTGACATGGTAATTGTTATATATGATGCAGCAGTCAGTATAATATTTGGAGAATGCATTATAGAAAGTCAACATTTAACTACTAAAATCAACTTACATAATCAAAACTGTCAAGGAATCTTTACAGTTTTATATTAATTTGAATGTAATTTACTATAGAGGTGTCATTCTTAGAGGTGCTTACAATAGTTAATGATCTCTGCATTTCCATTATAAAATCCGATTTTCAAAGGTTTATAACTTGGTCTTAAGAACTCTCAGCCCTCCAGCACATTTTTTTCCTCAAGCATGTTAGACGTTTCCAACTTTTCTCTTAGTGCAGAAAGTGTGGTTCCTTTCAAAACTCATTTTGAGGATCTGCTAATTTCGCTGCTTCCTACCCAGGGACCCAGTAAAAACCAAAAGAAACCAAAAATCATCCCCAAACCCCCAAAAGTTAATCACAGTAACAGAAGACAGCACTGGCAGTTATGTTCTTTTCTTCCACTTTCCTTTATCCTTCAGAACACTCAGTTCTTACTGAAGTGTCTAGGTGTCTTCCAGTACCCCATTCTTACTTCCCCCAAGCCTCCTTCCTTCTCTCCTCCCCACTGGCACTGCTGCCATTAAGCCTTCTTCCAGGTTCTTTTCATCACCTCAGACTCAAAACTCATGGCTCTGCTCTTGGTCCTCTTTCAGAAGTCCGTATTTACCTTGGCAATAGCAACTTTCTTTGCATCTGTTTGCTAACAGATTCTCTCAGCTGCACATTTCATCAGCCTCACTCCTTTTTTAATAAACAGCCCTAGTTCACTTTTCCAACAATTTCCCCACTAAGACCAGCAATTAGTTTTGCCGTAACCCATTTCTCTCCCTGATCTAACAGGTTTGATCTATACCTGGCATTAACCACCACCTAGACCTGCTCTGTTGGTTGTTTAGTGATTTCCAGCTCATCAGCCATAGGAACTACACAGCCCTGAGGCATTAAGTCCCCACTCCTGCTCAATGCTCCATCTAATCGACACATACACTGGCCATCTATGTGATGACTACTCGTAGACCTCTGCTTCTCTGCTAGCTTGTCCTCTTCTCTCCTAACAAAGGCTTGGGAGCTCATCTCCAGTGTCTTCTCATTGGTATTAAAAGTGACAGAAGTCTCTGAGCCCAGACTTGGAGCTATCTGAATATAGCTCTGTCCTCAGCCGGGTGCTTTGCAATAGCACATCATATTGCACTGCTGATTGTGTCTAGCTCCGGTATCATTTCTGAACAGAGCAGGCCACAGGGGTGCACCGAAAGCTGCAAGTCGTGACCTACCTCTGGCGGAACATGTAAAGGCCTCGCAGCTCCATGAGGGCTGGGTGTCCCTTCTGTGTGCACTGGTCATATCCGAATGTCAGGAGGGAGCAGCAGGCATCTCCCAGCTCTTCCTGAGTGGAGCCAAGTCATCTCAACCCATTTATCTTCCCCCTTACTTCGAGCAATTGCTGTGACTTGTTAAGAATCAGCAGATACAATGGAGAGACAGAGATCTGTATGTTATTCACGCTGTTGCTGCCAGCTTCAGCAAACAACCAAAATGAACAAGAAAGTCCCCAAGGAATCTTACATTTCACCTCATATTTCTTAGACAGCAGGTTATCCTTTCAACTAGTCAACAGCAAAATTGAGTAACATCATTTCCTACTTCACCAGCTCTTCAGGGTTCTCTGACAGCTTCTTCCCAAAGTAACTTTTATCTTTCAGGTCTATAAGTTTCACATCTGGGGCAAATTCCTCTAAGCCCTTCCATTCAGATCCAGGCCATTAAGGTCTTGTTGATCCTGTCTCAAGATCAAGGTTCTCACTGAACCTTTCGTACCTCACCACAGAGCTGAATCTCATGTCTATGTTCCCATCACCTGTGTTGCAATCACTACAGCACGCTCTTCCCTAGCCCAGAGAATTAAGCATTGCCACTGCTTTGTCTGAGTCTCCCTGCTGCTGACATCCTCAGTTACGTGTAGGGTTGAGGGTGTGCTGGGACCACTGCTCTTCACACAGACGGACACTGCCTCACTGTGCCCCACTGCTTGAGCGGCCTCTCGCACCCCTGCGCCTTGGGGCTGGGGCTCACGGGGGATTCCTGGCACCAGGCGTTACCAGAGGGGCGTTCTCCGAGGCTCCTGGTTTCCACGTTGCTTGGAACACAGGAGAGGGTGCTGAGGCAAGGGGCTGGCAGCACCTAGCTGCTTCAGTGCTTCCTACCCTAGAGGTAGGACACTGCAAACCAACTGCCCACGAACACTTTGTATTATCAGGGGCGCGCTGTTACGGGTCATTTCCAACGCCTGAATTTGAAAGGCAAATCATCAACACAAAGGTATTATCAGTAATAAAAGCAAAGCCAATTATTACCTTGTCTGCTTTTGTAGGTCTCCTGCTCCAGTTTAGAGTTCCAGTCTTCCCAAATCCTGTCCAGATGGACTTCCTTCATTCATGTCAAATGTTCTTCATTTGCAGTCATTTTGGATTCCTTATGCTCTAGTTTTCTCTAACCTGAGGGTTATTAAAGTGAATATGTTTGAGCCAGCGTGCATAACTGTATCCAAAAGCTAAGCCCTCATTATCATTTAACGATTTAGATTTACATAAAATTACCTTTGTCACTTCGGTGCGGAATCCCTTTATTTCCACTGCTAGGAGAAGAGCTTTATAAAGCATTTGTGATGCTCTGTTCTGGCCAGTTTGTCTTTTTATGGCCCCATCCTTTGTTCAATGCCAGCATCTAGCCAAAATGCTTGCCTGTAGCATCGTTGCCCATTTTCCCTGTTTGACAGAATGTATGAATCACTTTCTAATAATTCCGTTATGTCACAAATAAGATGGGAATCTCCTTTCCCTTATGCATATTGAGAACAGATCTGTACTTCTGCACCAAAAATCTGCTGCTTACATATCACATTACTGGAGCTGGAAAGAAAAACTATTTCACTGGCATGATGTTCTGATGACGGACTTCATTCAAGAAAAATGCGATTGTATTCACACTGGCTAGAACTGGTGACTGACTCAGCAGCATCTCTGCTGGGGAACGGCTTGTCTCTGGAAGTGGGGCAGGCAACAACGAGGAAGATAACACTCAGGATGCTTGTTTGATCCTCTGGATTCACAGTTCAGTGGCAGAGGAACTCTGGATTTTTCTTTTTCCTCCAATGGATATTGAATTGGACAAAACTAGTATTAAGTTCTGGTGAAATTATATTCAGTATAAACATTCAACACACTTCAGATTTTTATTTTGTTTTTGGCAAAAATATTGCCCTACTGGCTGTAGGGGGGACTACAGACTGAAAGTTTCAGGTTGTTTTTTCACAGTCCTGTGTTGAGAAAATAGAACTAGAAGATGAAACTTTAAAATGTCAGACTAGTCAGCGACTGTATAAATCCTTCCTCCTGCAGAATGAATGGGATGTGGCATGAAGGGGATCTTAGAAGATGCTCTTTAGACTGAAAGACAATTTTTGCACTTTTACTGTCCCTTGCAGGAAAACCCACCCGACCGGTTTATCTCCATTCAGTACTTTTACTCCTTGAATCTCAATGAAGAGGCTTTCCTCTGATGTAGGTAGTGCTGCCTGCTCTCCCGAGGTTGCCGCCCACTTCATTCAAGTATTCCTAGTGCAGCAGGGATGTTAGTGGCTACTGGCTTGCAGCCAACATCCCACACATTTCCTCCGCAGCAAAAATGCCTTAATTCTGACCCTCTGCCTTTCAAGTAGATAGTGAAAAAAAATCAGTCACAAAAGCTTTGCTTTTATCTGTATTTCTCCGTCAGAAAGATCTGAAACAAACATCAGACATTGTCCTTTTCTTTTGCGAGGTCCCTGACCGGCAGCACGAGGCTTGGTACCGGGGCCGGTGCGGGAGCACAGAGAGCAGCCGCTCGGGGCTGCTGCTCGCGGATCTGCGCAGTTTGCACGAGCGGGGCCTGCACTACGAGTGGGCAGAGCAGTATGGTCTGTCCTCACACCAACAGCTGCAGCCAGCACCTCGCCAGCAGCCCTGCTGCAATCATTTCTTTTGAGTTACTTCAGTTGTCACCTACTGTAAGAGCCAGTGTTTTTCAGGCAGGACACTGAATAAAGATCAGAAGGGGCAGTAACTGTTGGTTTTCCCTCTTCAGCACAGTCACAAGGAACACTGCTGATGTTACCTGATAACTCCGGGGCGGCGTGTTCCAATGCCGGCATTTGAATGGACAAGAAGTAAGAGTACATGCTTAGGAACAGGGCATATTACAGGCCTGGCTCTGCCACCGCTAATGACTTTGAGTTGCGACAAATTATGCACCACAGCTGCATTCCTACATCCACAAAAGCCAAGCACATCTATGCTATTAAGACCTGTGGATGCAAAGAAAAGGACTCGTCCATTTCATAACTCCACTGCACAGAACCCTAAGGAAAAAATAGCCCCAGTAAGTGTGTTTTATGGTTATTAATCTAGCAGAGCACATGTGAGGAGATGTACAGCGGTTGTTCATGGGGGAACATGGAGTCTTGGACTAGAATTTGGTTTAACAGGAACATTGGGATCAGAAGCCAGGCAGAAGAAAAGGGATGGCAAACCACGTGGGTGATTCCCAACAGTGTACGGTGCTGGCCAGAAGGAAGTAAATTACTCTTCAAGTTAGCAATTTACACAGCCATAAATTCCAATGGAACAAGTTAAGAGAATAAATGAAACTCAAAATGAATAGAGAAAGAAATCCCTAAGGACAATGACAACCTGGAAGTACATGTGACAAAACACCAAGGTCAAGGTGGATGGCGCAGTTGTTGGGATACAGGTAGAAGGATAATCCACTTCATTCAGAAAAATGGTACCTTAAGAATAAAAGAGCATGGATGATGACCAATAAGAATGATAACTAAAATGGGAAGAAAGGAATTAGTTAAAGAAATCATTACTGTGACCTTACATAAACGAAGTTTCAATGATAGCACACTTGCAAACCTGAGAAGCAGTACGGCTACAGTTTGAGAGATAATTAAAAAAAATCTCAAGTTCTTGATAACAAGCGTAAAGGTGGGATTTTAATGGAGATTAGATGGACTTGGTAATATTCAAGCTTATTATGATCTTGAAAAAAATACATGGAAGTCAATTCTACATATATTGAATTGAAGAAGAATTATAAAATGTACAGATGAATTTGAAAAATAAAGACTAAAATAATAAAGAGAATATAGGTTAAAATATAAGTGGCAGAAAATTGACAGCAGGAACGATTTCAGAAGAAGAGGATGGATAAATTGGAGGAAAAACAGGGGAAAAGGCTGGGGCCCATCAATGCAGTGACACTTGCATTACATCTCACTTCCAAGTGCAGAGTCCAAATTGGGAGAAGGCAAGCAGCAGAATATTCTCTTTATGGAGAAAAAAGGCTTCTTTCTTTAGCAAGTTCCTGTGTCAGTAGCCATTTTATGGGGCTGCCAATCATGGCAAATCAGCTGAAAAGCCAGATCATTTTCTAAAGCATCTACCTTCCTTAGAGAAAGATTTTAAAGTTGACTGTGTACAATCCAGCTGCTGCTTTTAATCTTTCACTGACAACAGTAGTTGTTTTATTACTTCGACAGTCATATTTTTGCCCATGAATAGTACCATAGTCCTTGTAAGATAGGAAAATTCTTTTGATCTACAATTTCATAAGGTTTAGCAATGGACAAAGGATTTTTCTGGTATATGTGATCACACACTTGCTGCAGTTTAGGTTTAGAGCCAATAAAAAAGCACTGAGCTACCCTTTTGGAGCAACACAAAAATTTCTTTTTTTTTGATGAATAATGACTGCCCGAAAGAAAATAATTAATTATAAAAATACTTCCTATAAATAGATTAAGGACAAAGTTATTCCTGAAATAACTTTGATACATTGCCAAATCACTTTTAACTTTGACAGTGTTTTAATTGTGTACTACGTACAGAGTAGAAAATATGGGTGCAAGATACATATTGTATATAGGCACAAAAAAAGAAAGGTATTTGGGGTTGATTGTAATACTCAGGCAGACGCAGAATAGTTTTCCAATATAGCAGGTTATTATATTTGCTTTACAAATAAGAATTATATGTTTTGTGCTGTCTCAAATACCTTATATGAGGTAAAATAAAATATATTTCCAAAGAAGAATGTAAAGCCATTGATCAACTGCTTTTAGTTAAAAAAAGGAAAAAAAAAAGATCAAATCTTTTTTTTTTTTTTTTTTAATACTAGCTGTAGTAGCTTAAGCTTTTACATATACGAACCATACACCTGCATCCCATTTTCTTGTCCCATTCTACTTTTTTCATTATGTATAAGGAACTAATCCAGAAACTCCTTGTGATATTAAAGTATAAGGACAACTTTCCTAGAGGTGAGCACCAATTTTGCAGTTTGTCAGTTAAGTACATACTGCCTACAGGAAATATTTAGATATGTTGCTGATCTGAAGTCTAACTGCTAAAATAAAAAGTTCTCCTTTCTAATAGAGCAGCAGACAGGGCATACATATGTGAAACTCATAATCTCTATATAATCTTTTAGTATCAGAACTGATGAAGCCTAATTTCAGTTTCCTTTGAAAAATGTATCTTAAATGTACATTAGCATTGCCATTTTACACAAAGACATAATTTCTTTATAATCTGCATAAAGAGGAAAAAAAATAATTCTGTCTGTGGCTGGGTATGGTCAGAAACCATTCTTGATTCTTTAATGAGCCTAGTCAGAATGAGAGTAAAGGAGGACCACAAGTTTCTCCTCTACCCTCTGCATTTCTCTCATATCTGCAGTATTTCTAACACTCAAATAAGTCCATTTTAGAAGACAAATATCTTTAAATTAATATCTTTTGCTGGTTATCTTTTGTTTATAATCGCCTGAAATTCCCACAGAGTCCCCCCAAAGTCACCTTCTCTAGCAAAATACCAGCCTGATCCCTACAGTATAACTTTCATGACACGTTTTGTCCCTGTGTTTTCAGACAAACCACTCACCTTCATTCTCACTATATTCTTTTAACAAAATACTAAGAAATTTCTATGCAATTAAAAGACTCCTGTCCACAACCGGTCAAAACTGACCCCAGTATCACTGACTTAGAGAAAGCAGAGCTTGAGGTAAGCACAGATCTTCACCTCTGTTCCTCCCATTTTCCAGCTCTCTAAATTAAAGAATTTTTAAAGATCCATCCCCTGTCCTAAACACCTGAAGTTATATTATCAGCTCCATTCTTTGGGATAATGCACATCTCTGAGCTCCACATTCGCAAGATTTTTATTTCCAGTCTTTCTTCCAGATTAAAAATACTTGGAGGAAAGAATTTGGCCTCTTCTGTTTGCTAACTGTGTTCAGAAGCTCCAGCCGAATACTCCAGACTGCCTGGGCTTAGGATCTGCCCAGCGTTTGCCAGCTCAGCCCTATTAACTGAGTTATTCCCTAATCCCGAATTATTCAGTGCTGGAGTTTCACTTTGAGACCTCAGCCCTCAGAGAGGAAGAAGGAAAGTTGCCCTTGTGCAGAGCACAGCCCTGTGTTTCTGCACCCCTCCTGGCAGCATCTTGCCGCGTGGCTGCGAGGCCAAGCAGCAGTCACTGCGGCCGTGCGAGCGGGCGCTCCGCGGGGCCGCACAGCTCCAGGAACGGGAGCCGCGCGAAGCCGAGCTCTCTCACGGCTACAAGGTGAGTCCCGGGACTGGCCCCAGCGCCGTTCCACAGCCCCCAGGTCCCCCGGTCCCCACTGTCTGCAAGGATGTTTATTTAAGAAGGGACTTGCGTGTGCAAAAGCATCAACTTCTCAACAAATTATTCAACAGCAGGTCAGCTCCATCCTTTCACTGATTCACAACATTGACTTTCAGGATATTTAATCTAATGAATCTGAAGTAGGAAAGAATAAACAAACCCGACATTGTACTAAGTCTGTAAATTATGTACTAAGTTACACAGTGCTGGAAATACACACAACCCTGGGAACTTGCAAAGATGAGCCTGCAAAAGTGAAAGGATATTTTCCTTATGATCAGAGACCTCACTTCACTCTTGCCTTCACCTGTAGTGAACCATTTGGCTAAAAACATATTATTAATTTGAAAGTTATGATTAATGCTTTACCATTTGATCTTTGAAGCTCTACATATTAAAGATGAAAGTCTGTCTAGGCCAGCATGGTCACAGATGACTTTCTACAGGGAAGCCTACAAACCTGCATGTGTTTTAGGGACATCCTTTTCTTCGTATAATATTTGACTACCCAACAATCTGCAGCTCAAGAACTTCTTGGTTCGGAACTTGCATCTATGTTGTATTCAATAGCTACCATCTGAACTCCAGTCTGCTCTGGTCACATTAGCTCATGTTTTCTGATAGCACTTCTCATGCTTCAAAGACTTTGAGTGCATACAAATATAGTATGTTGCAATATGTTAAAACAGCCATTTATTCAGGTTGCAGAGTTTCAGCTGTAAGCTATTCCTCCATCCTTCTCTTTGATAAAGAGTTTTTCCCCTCAGAAGGAAAGGAGTTACACTGGTGTACAGAAAAAAAAAAAAAAAAAAAAGCTAAACAACCACAAGACTCCCATGGCCAATAAAACCCTTGGCACCTTGTTTCTCCATCCTTCTCCTTGTCATGTCATCAGCGCTCGCAGGGTATTACAGCTGATAAGAGCACCTTCAAATCCTCTTGTCCGCAATTCCTTTCCCTCTCACTCAAACTCAAAAACCTCTCCTTACTGCTACTGGAGATGTGGAGCCATCCTCCCTCCGTAACAGATGCACTATATGTAAGTGTATATATAAGGACAAGAATGCAATATTAAAACTAGATCTGTAGAATTTGTATGTAATATCCATATTATATTTATATAGACCTACATACTATCCAAAATTTCTTACATGTAACTAAGAGCAACTTTGGTTTGGGGGCTTGCATTCTGGGGAGGTGGTTTCTGATACAACTTTCTATTCTTTTGTGCACATAAAACTACAACAATACCAAAATATCCATGCAAACCTTCTGTAGGTGATGTTTTTAAGCCTTGCATTTGCATACTGGTATTGTTAAACCCAGCATGCTAAAGCAGTAATAACTCCATTAGAGCTCTCTCATCAGCTTTCTATGAATAGTTCTAAAAGTGGATGCCTGATCAACTCAGTATCAATATGAAATAAAAACAAGTGTTCAGCAAAATTTCAATAAATGTAGTATTATTACACATACTAAAACCTCTTAGAAAGGAGAACGTTTATTGCTAACAAGCTTCCAAAGCAAGCGGGATATGTAGGGCTGCCAAATTCTTTTCACCAATAAACTGGAGAAAATCGCAGAATATTAATCTTGCTCTTTAACACTTTTTGCTGCAAGATTTCCTCACAGTCTATTCAAATTTAATTTCAAAAAATTCTCATGGACATACGGGTTTTACAAAAATGAAACAAACCAAATCCTCTGTACAGAAAAATACCTGTATTTAGAAACACTTTTGCTGAAAGGAAACTGTTCAGCACGGCCAAAAGAGGGTTTTATGTCTGCTAACACAACCTACATTTTTTGCATTAATAGTACAAGTCAGAATAAATATTATCTTCATTCATGTGACAGCCCTTTGACAAAGCAGAATTGGCCTGCTTGATTAGGAATACGTGTCAAACACAGATAATGGGGGAATCCCTTTCAGCAGTGTCACACAACCTGAACAGCCATAATGAGACCAATTTAACAAGCCTCCTGTTTTACAAGAGATATTAATTGCCATCCTGTCACATAAGGTACAATTCAAGATAAAATACATATAATGGAAGCAAATTGGATTTCATTGCCTTTTTTTTTCCTTTTTTTTTATCCTGCTTGCAGAATCATGAATCTCCCCACTGCTGATCTATCTACTCCAGGTGGCTCAGACAGAGCCTCGGAACAACGTGCATTGTTATGAAGGCCACTGAGAACTAGCAGAATATCAGGCTTTTTGTTGCAACTTTCAGCCATTATGATTTTCACTCTATTATAACCTTTTTTTCCTTCTTGTAAAAACACAATGAGAAGCTGCCCCATAAAGAGAGATAATTCCTGCGTATCTATCTGTAAGGCTGCTTCATGATCTCTTACCAGTGTGGACATAATCTTAAAAATGCTCCTGTAAGTGCTCCAAATCTATACTCTTCTTCCACAAGATTCACAAACTTACTGCTGGATACGCCTAAGTGGTACATACATCTAAGTGTGATGCTAGATCAGAGTGTGAATTACCTTGATCCAAGTAAATCTAAACTCCCAGTTCTGTGTTTTGATGTACCCTCATCCAATTACCCTTTACAACAGAACACATGTTCTCCCGCAGCGTATCATACACATATGCTACCACAGGTGGCATTTTAGAAGGCAAGCCCAAATCTGATTACTTTTCTTGTGACTGCCAGTTGTGAATATTTCTTTTGTCACTGCGCAGCGTGTGCTGGGTCGCAGGGCTGGGAAGGGGCTGGAGCGCGTGCCCGCGGGCAGGAGAGGCGGCCCGTGCGCTGGCTGCTCCCCGGCATGGCCCTGAGGACGCTGCCCACGCTGCACCCTCCCCAGCACTGGCTGCGGCCTCGTCGCCTGCACGGAGCTGCTGGGGAGCCGGGGTGCTGCCCGCGTGAGCCTCGCAGTGCCCACGGAGTCTTGGGCACAGAGCTGCGCATCTGCTCGGGTTGGACGTTTACCAACACATCAGTTCTAGCACAGACAGATTCAGACTGTCTTTTAGCAACGACGATGTTGCTCAACATCTGCACCTTAAAGCTATCAATAACCTTAATTCTTACATCCTTGCGATGCCAAGAACTCCAAGAGTGGAATATGTGCAAGCATGAATGTACACCCAGAACCTTGGTCATAAAAAAGTTGGTGGCTTTTTTTCTCCTAAGAAGAAAATCTATGGGGAAAAGCAAAGATGGATTATATTTCTATTAAATATGATAATGATATCCTTTTTTATTATTATTATTATTTTCAGCAAGGAACAAGGACACCTACAAGGACAAAGCAACATTTTAGGAATATTTAGTATTTATATAGGGCTTTAAATGCTACCCTGAGATACTATCTCAGAAAGTTTAGGACATAACAACAGGGAATTTAAAGCTGCTTGTTTTTAGAGTCCAAGCTGACCATCACAGTGGTTGCTTTAAAGGATTTGGGTTGCATGTCACGAAGCTTCAGAGAAAACCTTCCTTTAACAAAACTTGCATGTTCAGGAGCTGTGCTACTGAAATTCAGACAGCCACAAACATACTGCAGATTTCAGAGCATGGTTTAAGTCTCTGCCAGCCAAATGAAACAAAACATTGAAATACTTCTTAAAGTCTAGCCTAATTCAGCAAAATATCTTCATTCTTTCGGACAAATTTCTCACTGTCACAGTCAAATGAAGTGGCTCCTAAATCCCATCTTCAAGTAGTAATTCAGGGCCAGATTTGGACTGAAAATGGCAATATGTACTAATCTGCATTTTTAGGAGCATCTTGGCCCCCTAACTCTTACTTTAAAAATCCCAGATAGTATTTTTCCACTTTTGGAGTAACTCAGTAAGTTCACAAATCCTATTCAAAGAGTTTAATTTGCTTCTGAGAAGAGATGCTTTAAATAGTATAAATACATAATGCACAGTAATGAGACTTGAGCACGCACTTGCCTACCTGCTGGACGAGAAAGCAAGGCTGGCCCTGGAAGGAATAGCTCTTTCCTGCTTGTATGGGAATGCTGGGGCCATTCCAGGTGACCCTGTGCAGAAATAAAAGAACCAACAAAGATTTTGTGGGCAGTATTTTCTAACCGTAGTTTTCTAACTATAAAAAGAAAAAAACAAAATGCATAAATGTGAGAACATTCTCTGGTGAAATTATTTAATAATCAGTTCTTGAGTATTTTACAAGGCCCTTCAAGATTTTCATTAATAGAAAGTAATGATGAGGTAAGACAGTGCAATATATTATTTCATAGTTTGCATCCTGGTAATATCTTTTCTGAGATTACTGGTTTTATTTTTCTGCAAAGTATCATGTACATATAAGCTACTTAATTAAATACAGAAAGTTATCTTCTAGCAATCCCCTTCCACATTTTGAACATGAAAAAGTATATCAGAATATTGATAGCCCATTGCAATATTTTAATGTTGCAAAATATATTAATTTTCAGTAATTACAATGACTCATGAGGGGTAAAAAAAAAAAGACAAGAATGAATATATTAACTAATTTTGTCTGTCTTTTGAGTTATCACATCTTAAGCAAATAAGAGCATCAGTTATGCAAAAGCAGCATTTTCTCATTCCAGAAGGGTGATCATTGACCACCAAGCTGGGAAAGACCCTTTCCTATGATTTTTGTAAATGCGGTCTCTGCTCCCCCATAGTTGACATATTCTAGATCACTCTTTGTCTTGATGGCTTTGATGACACGCAGCAAAGGATTCTGCTGCACTAAAATTAATCAGTCAACCCACTTCAAGCTTTAACCATTTATATAGCAGCCAGTGTACTGAACAGCATCTCGTGAGTCCCATGGTCATAAAAATTCAGGGAGGAAAGAACAAGTGTGACATCTTGCCTTCTGTCTGATCTATATGTCAACTAAGACTTTTACCTTGTTACATGATAGCTGCATCCTAAAGCAAACACTTACATAGCAAGAGCAGACTGGCCCTCTCATTCTGAAACTCAGCCACCATGATATAATCCAGAAGCATCCTGGAAACAATCCTTTCCTTCTACAGGAAAACTAAATTTCAGTTGGGAAGGTGTAGGATGCATTCTAGCATTTTGTAGTGTTGTCTGACATGCCCCAGGAGAGCCTTGGTGTGACCTTGGCTGGGGCCTCCAGCGTGCTGATCCTGCAACGCGCCTGCTCTTCAGCTCTCCAGCAAGCTAGAAGCAGCAAAAGCACCAAGGAGCAAGCTGATATGCATGAAGAAACCTGGTTTATAAACTCCTGTCTTCCTGCAAACACCCAAACCCACAGTTCAGGCCCAAACCTTCTTCACCCCCTGAAGTTAAAGGTAATGGCTAATGTCAGATCAGCTGCGCAGAACTGGCTTGTTACCCCGGGGTACAAGATTTCACAGCAAGGAGGGTGTGTGAGAGCACATTTAGTTAGCTCCCTCTCGGCTACCACCAGGGAAAAGTGGTTGCTATTCCAGAGGAAGCCGGAATACTTTATGCTCCTGAAGTATTTAAAATGCAACTACTTCAAAAAGATGGGCTACAACCGAAGCTTTCAGTAGCGGCTTTCAGAACCCCACCCTCACCAAAGCAGACAGAAACAGGAGCCCAGCACTTCTAACAAAATAGGTCTGTGTAAAACCCCTAGGCCAAAAATACGCTTCAGAGGTCCTTGGAGAGCATAGAAGATCAAAACTTTAGCCTGTGTATCTGAATTGCTAATAGATGCTCAGCACTGTCTCCATCTGCAGCGTCACACAACGAGGATTAGAGGTAATCGTGTTCTTAAGGAAAGGGAGTGTTTCACGTTGCCAGAAGCATCTTCAAGACTCAGACTCAAAACCATGATTTAGCATTTTGTGGGCTGCCCTGCACAAGGTTTTCCAATCACCAGTTCATGAACAGCTGCACCGTTTCCGCGCTGCTCTTATGTGCTAAATAACAATGGAACATCACAAAACTACAAAGACGCGGCCTGCCCATTTAGCCAGCATGTCACAGGGAGACAAAGCATAATGCAGCCCTGGGAAAAGTCCACCCACAACTTCATTTCACACTATAGAATGAGGCACTTGAGTTCCCTGCCTTCCTGTTCCCAAACAAGTTCACACGAAAACAACCTAAATATTTTGGGGACTACAATTTAAAATTTCCCCAAAAGCTGCTTGATTAAAAAATAATGCTATCAATCCACCTTCATTTTTCTTTCTTTTTTAGAACAGTTGTGTTCAGTTCATTTTAAAATGTTAATCAGTACTAGACAACAAAGCAGAGCAGTTGCCAGTGAAAAGCCATGTCATCTTATACAAAGCCTAACATTATAGAATATGAATCCACAGCACATTAAGCTGAATATAAAACAATTACTAGAAACGCTTGTTTTGCTACTGAAATGAACTGCCTTCAATTTCAAGATAAAATTTAAAAAACATTGTGGTATTTGTTATCAAACGGCAGCTATTGATTTTACCAATTTAACTCACAACAAAACATGTGTTATATTGGCACAGTGACACCGAAGAGCTGGAATGCCCCCTATACACACATACAGATACACACACAAACACACACACCTCTTCCTGAAAGCTGGCAAGAGATCCATACAGTTCCAGAAGTAGGGGCTAAAAGAACAATAAAATAAACAAGTAATAAAACCACCATCACCAAAAATAATAATAAATATAATAAATAATAAAAATATTGAAATATTAATTTTCAGAACAAGACATCTACAGCAAACCAGTACTTAGAAAACAGCATTATAATGTTATTGTGGTGTGTGATGTGACTAAACAACAAATGTAGTGTCAGAGTAAAAAGAAATAGAAGTAGGGGATGTTGAGGAAGACTTAAAACTCCTGCTTTAGCCGTCTGTTTTCCCCAGAGTGCAAAAAGAACTGAGAAATATAATTGAGCAAAAAACTGTTTCTGAAACAAGTCCCTTTCATAAATAATTGAATCTTTCCTATTTGATTTTATTCAGATTCTACATGACCCAAAATAACTGCTATAAGCATTTAATTTTATAATTAAACTCACTGGAAACTACAACAAAATTAGAACAAGTCTCTTTAATGAAAAGGAGATAGGTAGCAGCTCAGCTTTCCCAAAACTACTCATCTTGAGCCTTTTTGAGAATTTGTAGGCAAATTACCCCCCAACATCCCTGTGCAACAGTCGCAGCATTCTAAAATGCGAGCATTTACATTTCTTTTTACAGTTTTGATAAAATAGAAATACCCTTCTGCAAAGCAAAGGGAAGTAAATGGCTTTATGTTAAAATGACATGCAAACAACAGGTTGCATCCTGCAACATGCTGAATATTTTCATCCGCCATAAACTCAAGGTGCCGTCAGGGAGGATCCAGGGGAAGAGCTTAGGGGAATTTTGTCCGAATACATTTTTTTTTCTGATTGTTAGTGTAACAACAGTTATACTCAGAAACATTTTTAGTTAAGCACAAGCACAACTAGTACAAACTTTGGTATTTTCAGTACAGCCTGCAAAAAACTAACACCAGTTGGTCACTTGTATCAGTGCTAAGGGCCCTGTTTTGGTCACTTCATCTGATATAGGCACTGCTCCCACGGCTTTCCAAGTGCTATCTGCCAGATTAAGGGCTGCAGGAGCTGCCATAATTCACAATCAGCAGAAAGGACCCATTTAAATGTCCTCAGAGCTAAACAAGAGTCCTTAAAACCAACACTCTGACATCCACGCGAGTACAGTGAAATCATGGTAACAAACCTTGCGCAGATGCTGCTGGAGGCAGGATATGGACCTCAGAGCCAGGTGGAAGCCACAGAGCGTGCCAGCCAAGGAATCCTCCAGGCAGCATAGTTGCACTCACCTGTCGAGAAAAGGAAAATAAAGAAAATTGTGAAGTGCCCGGCAAGTGCCAGTCTTTCTCAGTTCAAATAATTGAACAAGACTGAAGAAATGGAAATGAGCTTACTCAAACTTCTGAAAAATGAAGCTAAAGCATCGTAATGGGAGCTGGATAAATATTTCTATTGCCGCCTTAGAAATTCTTTTGAAAAAACAGCCGCAAAGTAAACCACTGACACATTAATCACCACAGGCTTATTTTCTTCATGATTGTAGGACCCACACAGTTCCAGAGGGAAAAGCACTCCTCTGCAACCCTGCCGTTATGAAACTACTTTGCAAATAAGAACTCCCTCTCTTTATTGTAATGGGTCTTGACATTGACATTGTCATGTTAATTGGCCAAATTCAATCCCAGGATTTGCTTGAACTGAAGCAGTGAAGAGATATGAACATCAGCCACCAGCTAAGTCCAGGAAAGACAAAAGGTGCCCTTATATGGTCCACGCTACTTCCTCTACTTTTCTTCCTTTTAGCAGAATTAATGGTCAGGTCTGGTAAAAATGCAGGCTGTCTAAATTGTGACAGCAATCTTGTTTCAAAAAACAAACAAACAAAAAAACAAAACAACAATAAACCCCACATTTGACTGATCATGTTTCCCAAAGAATAAAAGGAGAAAAATTATCACGCTGAGTCAATTGACAGAAGATCTGGTTGCAACAAAGATAGGCCTCCAAGCATGAAACTTGATGTTCTGGGAGTTCGGTGATGTACCTGCCGCCATCCGATCTCTCGGACCCCAATTTGGGAAGGGCACTGAGGCTGGGGAACAGAAGGACATGGTGGCCCACGTGTGTGCAAGGACTGCACACTGTATATGATATCATCTGCTGAAGGCGCATGACAGCGGGCTGAGCGGTTAAAAAGAGAACACATCCGTGTTCAGTCAGACACTGAATGGAGAAACGGTGTAGAGCAAAGCATTTTCCTCACAAAAAATCCCAAAGCATCTTTTGTAAGCTTTTTAAAAATATGTTGTTACTGTAGGCCGCAAAGATGAGAAAAGGTGGATTGTTATCTCCTTTTGCTAAAGGAATTTTTGCGTCTGGAAGATACTGTAATGGGAGAGAACCCTCGGAGGGCGCTTTCAGCTGGCCTGCTTCATCTCCATCTTTCTCACATACACCCTCAGCCTCCTGCTGCATGACACCCCGCTCTTACGCGTGGTTCCCCATTAGACAGTACGGGACGCTCTGTGCTCGCGGGGAGCACTTGCAGGCGGCTCAGCCCGCATTTCGGGGGTCCTGCCGGGGACGGCGGCCTCCCAGCACACGGGGGGCTCGTGGCCGCGTTAGCAACACTGGCCAAGAGCAGCACTGCCACCCCAGCTCCCTTCCTGGGGGGAAAGCACCTTCCTCATCCAGACACATTCATTACTAAGAAGATGAGGTAATATATACACTTACACAAATTACATACTGAGTGAAACACAACGCAAAGCTTTGGTTCAATCCACAGCCCAGGGATGTGAACAGGTTGAAATTAATCGCTACCCAAGACACTAGAGTTCAGCATCATGTTGCATCTTTGGGCATGTTCACAAATAAGTGCTTCCAGAAGATAACAAGTGGTTAAAAGGAATGGCATAAGCAGCACAGCCAATTGACAAAAACCTTAACTGGGACCTGTAAATCAAATGTCACCTATTGACAAAGTCTTACAAGGCCACTGATTTGCATCCAGAGACCTAACAGAAATGTAACATTGTACACCTGATACAAAAAGCTCTCTTAATCTCTTCTTTCACATGCATAAGTAACTCACACTGCATCTAAATGTCATAGCTCTAGTAAACAATTCATTTAAAGTCATTTATGTACAGAAGAAAATGTATTTTAATGTTATTTTTCTAAAGGTCAGATAATGCAAAGAAAAACAGATAAAAAGGAGAACAATTGCTTACCCCAGTGATAATTTGAGTCTCCTCCTAATAGCTTACATAACATAATGCTGTTAAAAAAATAATGCATTACATAAGTGGGATGGAATTAAGTAGCATGGCAGGGTCAAGATTAAGAGTCAGGAAGTTCCTATTAAGGCAGTGTAGCCCAAGTTTAGTCTCGCACACAGCGGTATACAAGAATATTATACAATTATAATATACTCTGAGTCTCTTTCCAACAGGGAGGTGCAAAGCTACAGCTATTGGCTCCAGCTTTGATTCTCAGTCCCACCAGACTCTGGGAAATGCCACATCCTAGGTTTTGTCCGGATAGTTCAGGGCATAAAAAAGGAACTAGTTAAGAAATTCCCTCTCCCTAACCCTCAATCCCTAGAAGTTCACAGGTTGCCGCACAACCTTGGCTTCAAAAGCTCCTATCGGGCCAGGACCAGTTGGTCCTGATGATAAATATGTGACAGTGGCTAATATTAGATTTACAGTTATTCTTCAGGTGGGCCACATTTTCCAAAAATCTGCTTGTATTTTCTCTCTTTCCCTAAACAACCCAAGCAAATTCACACATATACTTTAGGGCAAATTGAACTCAACAACACAAACTAACAGAATATAGAAAGTAAAGTCGTTTTTTGTAAGCACCACAGAGCAAAAATATCAGCTACTTGACCTCGCTGTTTCTACTTTGGTGAATACACACACAGATACATCCTGGAGAGTTTATAATATTTTAAGGCAAGTTTTGCCTTTACCTGCAACTTGCCATTGTACTTCTGACCTATACTCTGTAGCTGTTAATTCTAATAACCCAATAATTCTAATAATTCTAACAACCCAAGGCATTTTCCCTTTCTGGAGGAACCAGTGAGATGTGTTAAACACAGGGTACACTTATTAGCTGTGTAGTGGCTGCTCAGCCAGCAATAACCATAATAAAGTCGTCAGATCTTCTTTCTCACTTCTCATATGACACTGTAACTGTCTCTATCACCTCAAGTTATTGCAGTGGATGAGAGTCACAGCAAATACTTCCTGTGATTATCAGCATGCTTATGCATCCCAGATGGAGCTAGCCCTGGATTCCCAAGAACAATCTCAGAGAGCCTGAAAAACAAACAAAATGTTTCTAAATGCAGAACTCTAGTTGTCTGCTTGCAGTCTGGTCAAGCTAAACAGCAGATTTTGTACCTTCTAATTTCTTTTCCTGAAGTGAAAGGGTGCCGTCAGGCCAGGACTCTGAAAACCTCTCACTGGTTGCCCTGATGATGTGTCCTGCTAAATGGTCCCCTCAGTGACAAAGGGCCTGGGGAAGCATCAGAGAGCAGAAAGTTTCTTTTCCCAAAGCTCTGAGGAAACTTCAACCTCCTGCAAGGATGGTGTCCATCTCCCATCTCGGAATCTCCTTCCCATGGTATCAGGCATTGTATGTGTCTCTGTGCAGACCCTGGCAAAGCCACCCAACAGCCGCACGGCTAAAGCCTCCTGGAGCCCCCTGGCAGGGGACGCTGTGCCGTGCCGTCCGCGCGGCCACGGCCACGTGCTGCACTGCGTCTAGTGCTCCGAGGTCACGGATGTGACTTACTCCTGTCACCAGGGCTGTGCCCGCTGGCACAGGGCGCGAGTCCGTTCTGCACTGCCCTCCTGTGCCCCAGGCACCGCTTGCCCGTGCCCCGTGCCTTCGGCTTCCCTCTCCCCAGCAGAGGGAGCGGACCCGCTCAGCGGCTGCTGGGAATAGCCCGGCTTTTTAAACTGGCCCGTGGCAGGACAGCGCTTGCTCAGTCAAACCCCTTCCCACCCACAAAAGTCAGAAATGCAGAACATTGATCAAGGTGTCTCCCTGCCAGCCCAACTCCCCGCCACCTCAGGGCTGTTCCTTTTTGTAGACTTACCGTATCGTGCCCATTTAAACACCAGAGTTTAAATTTTCTTACCACTTTCAGTGGGACATTACCACCAGGTCCTTTCCTAGCAAGTGCCACCATTACAAGTTCAGCAGCTGCTGAAACGCTGATCTGCACCTACTGCTGTACCTGACCTACTACTTGTCTTGGAGGCCGCAAAGAGCGCATGCGGCCACGTCCCCCTCCTCGCCACAAGCGCCAGGCCAGCAGAGGCACCAGTGGCAGCAGCACTCGGCGGGCCGTGCCGAGGAGGCTGCAGGACGGTCCAACGAAGGGCTTGACGGAGCTGTGTAAACAAGGCCCTCAAGTCCCTGCCCAGGCGGTGCGTTATCTGACCTGGTGCAAAACCACGGCGTGGCAAAATGCCCCGGATAAGGTTTTTCTCCTCTTCCCACCTTGCCAACTGTGAGGAGGTAACTGCTCAAGTTACCTCTTCCCAGCGTGCAGAGCAACCAGTGAAGTGAGGGACTTGCAAATGGAAAGCTTCTTGTCCAGGAAACAGAAGTGGAAAGGGCTGGAGTCAGAAAGGAATCTCCCCCAGGCCAAACTATTTCCCCTGCCTTTTATTGCTACTTCCTGCTACTGTGGTGACCTAGGACATTCCAATTTTACGGCTTTTGATCTTTTGCTCTAATGGTCTTTATTTTATTAGAGGGTGCTAGAAAGTTTCATCATTTGAAAGGCAGAGGGCAAGTTGGATGGATGTCTTGTGGACCTTTGTGGACTCTGTGACTATTTGGCAAGTCTGTTATCCTAAAAGGCCATAAAATTATACCATTTTATTGTATTTAGTGATCCTTTACTATCTTTTGAAAAGCGACAGCTTTCAAGAGAAAGTATACTTGATTTGAAAGGCAGGGAAAGGTAAATCAACCACACGAGCAAAGAGAAAAGCATTGATCCTGAAAAGCCGTAAGATCAAGTTTACTCACAGGGTCAGCCACATAAACCAGAATTCCTGAACTGCCTATTGTGGATTGCCAGCATAATACTCGGCAAAGACAGCAAGTAAATCACTTTCTCAGAAGACCCCCACACTGAACTAGTCATTGGTCTTCATTACCTGGATAAGGTTTAAAACCTGTGCTGAGCTCTTAAAATGATAGTGACTATTTTCAACTAAAGAATTATATGAAGGACAGAAATTATAGGCAGCAGCTGGCTCTTAGGTATAAGATGTAAAATCTCTTTTTCTCTTAAAGAGCATTCATGTTACAAAACAATTTTCTTTTTTTTTACATGCTACTACACAGTTCTGTGGCCTTTATACTCCTTAATTTCTCTGTTCACTCACCTTTTGGAGAAAGAAAAAGGAAATTAAAGCCAAAAGCTGACTGTAAACCTACATTATGAAATATGAAGAATCATGGGACCAGCTGACCACTCCAGTGATTATGAAAACTATAAACTATTTAAAGAGAGTACTTTTCACTGGTCTTCATTAGGGTCTGATTACCTCAGCCATTAACATTTGGCTCTTATTATTATGATTGTGAAATACTGTCCACACTAATGGACAAAAAAAAGTTGACTTGGCTATCTTGATTAACTCATCAATAATCATTTGGAATAATTTTTCTTCATTCACTGGATGAATCATTCACATGTCCTTTAATAATGCACATTGTTGTATAGCAAATTAGCATTAAGATTACCTACCTCTGGGAGCTAGATTCTACTTCAAAGCATTGCTCAAAAGAGATTTCAAATGTGAATTTTACTTAAAAAAGTAATATTAGAAAACAATGGCTGCTTTGTAATTGTTCAGTACATCAAGGCATATAGCCCTCGGGTTATGCAACTGAGCTCAATCTTTAAGCCACTGGATACTCAAGAAAGTGTTCAAAATGCACTCTCCATCTGCTTTAATTTTTCTCAGGAGAGCAAAGCAGAACTCTTGTTCTTCTTTAGGCAAATATAAAACAGAGATGGAAATTCCTAAAGCAATGAAAACTGCTTATATTCCCCATTGCATCAATAAATCAAAATGACCAAAGGAAAGAAGGAATGAACCACCCGGTTGCCTGCGCACGACGGGGCGCTCTGACCGCGCGCTGAGCCCTGCTCTCGCGCTGGCGCCGGGCACGCAGCTCTGCTCGGGCCGCCCGGGCAGCAGGTCCAGGCGGCTCCTGACCCAGGAGCTGCCCTGCACTGTCACTGCCAGGATGCTGCAAGTGGGCACATGGCCACCACTGCCTGCCAACGGTCCCCATGCATCTCCACTGAGCCACCCAATCGTTTTCGACCTGCTTTCTGCCTCTTAGTCACTCATTTATCCATGTGAAGAATTTCCTTCTTTTCAGTTTTCTTTAGGAAGCTTTGGGGAGGGTGCATGCTAAAAGTAGTCTGAAAATGGGTAAAAGAAGAGGGGAGAAAGGACAAATCACCTCCAATTCTTTACCTCCCATCCTATCTCATTCAAGCAGATCTCAGGTACAATGTGACACAAAAAATCACCTTTCTGAAGATGACTCATTCTCTCATTTTGTAATGGCCTTTCTTCAATAATTGAGTTCCCCGTGGGGGTTTATAAGAATATTCATAGAACAGCCACAAAACTGCCAACTCGCTTTTCATTAATTCATCTACAGCTAAACTGTTTCACAAGAAGGAAGTTACTGTTGGGAAGGGAGATGGAGAATAACATTTGGTCCATAGTAAGGATTAATTGGAAAATAAACTGCATAATGGATGCTGGTGGAAGAGTAAACAACATAATGGAATATTTGGGCATTTTCTTAGCTTTGTGGTCAGTGGGCACTCTATGTAAATCCTCCACTCATGGAGATGGAATATATGCTGCATAAATATTAAAATACTTTTTTTATGGTTACAACGGGGAACACAACTTCTGTGTTTTACAGCTGAAATAACGTTTATCTGCTCTCTTCTCTCTGCACTTTATGTAGCGGCTATTTCAGAAGGCTGAATCCTGCCTGCGGAGCGAGGAGGGCAGCTGTTCATGTGGTGCACATTCCCGCTGCAATGGCTCCGGCAGGAACATTTGCACCTCCTGCCAACGCTGTTGGCATAAATGTTGCCAGCGGGATCTGCAAGATTTCCGCTCTTTCATACACCTATCGTATGACAACACTTGGATTGTGTAGGTTTGTCATTTCAGGAGACGACTCAAGATGTCTCAAGAACATTCGCAAAGCTCAAAAAGAATATAAACCAAGGAAATGACATGTGGTTTTATGATCATTGCTATAAAACATTTTATCAGCTGGGGGATACTACCCCTAACTGCAGTATTTATTCATATGAATGGTCCTTATTTAAGCAAGCAATTCTCTTTTCATGCAACTTCTTAATTTATTTTAGCTTCATGGCTGCAGCAAGCCAATCTGTGTTTCCGTTTTGCAAATGGATCTGGCCTAGCAGCTTTTGAGCCTAGAGAAGCAAAAATATATTTCCATTAACTACTAAGGGTTGCAGATGAGAAATAATTTAATTTCCCTCTCTAGCTTTCCTCATTTTTCTGAGGTCTGAGAAGATCGGTGCCTTCAAAAGTCACCAAGAAGAAAAAAAAAGGAAAAGGTGAAATCAGGACTTAAAAATGTAATCACTGCTTCTATCATCCAAGCTGAAATGTTTCAATTATCACAGGAATTTTCCATGAAAAATTACACTCTTTCTCTCAGGAGAAAATAATTTTGAAAATTCTCTTCCAGATAGATACATTCTTGGCTGATAACCTTTCTCTAGATCCACTTGCACAGGAAGATGATGATACTGATTATATCTGTTTCTCTTTTAATCAGTATATGAAAAAGTATATTTAGAGAAACTATACGCAGTTCGAAGTCTCCCTTGTTCTTGGATAAGAATACTTTTTAAGAATACATTTTTAACAGTAAACATGTATTTAAAATATCTGTGAGGATTATTTTTGAACAAATTTTTATATTTGATTGTTCCTTTGTTCTGAGAAACTGTCTCTTTTAACTACCCTTAAATAAGAAACTCTTGTATTTCTGATCCATATTCATCTTCCTGTTAAAAAAATCATGCAACATAAATGTAACAACGCTTAGTGGAAAAAATATTTCTCTTCATTATTTTACAAGGAACCCAAAGCTGCCCCTTTCACTCACCATCTGGAGTCTGAAATTGAACCAACAGAGGAGAATGTGGAATTAGAAACTTTTAAAGCACTAAGAAGTAAGAGTGTGAGAATGAACAAGGCAAATGACATTTCTTTCCTGCTCTTTCCCCAAGCATGGTCTTACATGCACACAGCAGGAGCTTCTTATGTACTCATGAGCCTGGCATGCACGGGTAGGTTCACTTGAGGTTTTATACAGTTACAGTATATGATCATAAAATACACTGTTGGGAACCATGACAATAACCATCAAAACATCTTTCCACTAAAATATTAGTGGATGAAATTTTTCTTTCAATTCAGGCTCTCAAAATTCTTCACAATAACACCAGAGCAATAATGCTACTTTTCTTATCAATTCTTGGCAAATTATGTGACTTTAGATACAACACAGCAACGTGATTTCAATCACTTTAAAAATTAACCTACTTTTCCCTGAAAAAAAATGTAGATCTTATGACTGCATGCAAAGTCCAACTGATTTAAAACAAGTAAACAACTTCAGCAGTAGAAACATATTGACCTGGCTTTTATAAGGCAAAAAGCAGATCCTGAGTAAAAATAATTGTAATGTTTAAAAAAGTTCAGAGATGCGAACAAAAAATAACCAGCTTTCGCAGCCTCCTGAGGCTCCGGGGAGAGGCAGCGCGGCCGAGGGGGAGATGCTGGTCTCGGTGCTGAGCATTCCCATCCAATCCACCACACGCAGGACTGGCTGCGGTACAAACCAACCCTGCTGCTGCCAACAAGCTAATGCCGGCCCCAGAAGCCAGCGTATTTTTGGGATCTACCTCCTGCTTTGCGGTGAGAGAGAGAAGCTGCCTGCCCTTCAGAAGGGCCACGGTCCCTTACGTCACCAGGACAGGCCCTGCTGGCACTGGGGCGATGAGGAAGGGGAAGCGCAAGGGGCCACAGTGCTCTGAGAGCTGCGTGGTGCCACCACCACCTCCCTTTTCTGGGGCTTCGTGAAAATCAAGTGCCAGCCCGGACTCACGAGTTTCATCTGAAGCACCCGCATCAGGCCTAAAAGATGCTATTCGTTCATGCTAGTGTGCCTTTTGATCAATCTTTTTCAATATATATCAATATACAAATAGTTGCAAAAATCTATGCTACACCTGAGAAAGGGCATGAAGCAGATAGTAATTGCCAAAACATGACCACAAGTCACATACAGGCAGATTTTTCTGATAATGCAGGACAAGCACAAGGAGGGCCGAGGGCCTTGCTTTTCTCCCATGAAACTCCGATCTTGCCCGTTAGCAAGACCTGGCTCTCAAGGCCGGGTCTCAAAGCCTGCAGGATTTTAAGCCCCGGTCTTCCATCGGGGGCTGCACAAAGAGCCAGGCAGGGCGCAGCCGAGGGGCTCCTGTTTGCACACACCAGCCGCCCTTCGTGGGGTCGCTGGGGCCGGGAACGCGAGCGGCTTCGCCGAGCGCAGCGGCAGCCCCGCGCGAGCCCTCGCT